>CM039469.1:38525775-38625316 GCA_022433065.1 Begonia loranthoides
TTTATCATTTTAACAAACTGGCTCATGGCTCTCGATGTGGCTTTATTCAAAAATCTGATGTATACATAGACAGTTATAATCGCAAAATATGCCAACATCGTTTTTCGTATGAAATCGTCATCAGTGAAAAAAGATGGTCACATAAGGACCCATCCGTCACTCATCATCAAAATATCGTATAATCTCTTGGATGTGTCGACGGGCCGTAACCAGCGCCGATACGATCCGTATAATCGGAGTAATAGATAAGGTTGCTCGCGATAGATCGCTTCACACTAAATACCTCTATATTCCAAATTGATGAGGGTTACCGACGAGCAAGCTCAAGCCATCACACCACCCGTCAAATGAAACGGCACTAGGATAAGCCAATCTCAACGAGTGACAATCTTCAATCCATTCTCAATGAAATAGATGATCACGCAAAGACTTGCCAAGCACATGTCACAAAAAGGTGGCTATCCGCCAATAACAACACCTCATGAGGTAGGAAAGAATACCATTGATAGTGATCCGAAGATCCAGCACATCACCTGAGTTACCGACGAGTAGCTCAGCGACGACACAACTCGTAAAATCACAATAACGGATGAGGTTGCTCACGATAGATTGCTTCTCACTCAATACTTCTGTGTTACAAATTGACGAGAGTTGCCAACAAGCAAGCTCAAGCTGTCACGCCACCCGTCATTTTGGAACGGTACTAGGATAGACTAATCTTCATGACTGACAACCATGCCAACTTCGTGTGACAAATAACCTGACCAGATTTAGGGGCTCCAAACCCAAGGAAGCGTCATCACCTTCCCATCTTCATTTCCAACTTTCAGGACTTGCAATCTGAGGATATGTCACCAATGCCCCATCCTCTTTTTTTCCACTTCCAGGGCTTGAAACCTGAGGACATGTCATGAATGCCCCATCGCCATTTCGCCGTAAACAACCAATCTTCACGTAGCAGAAGATTACACAGGAATAGCCTTGTGATGCTTTAACACTAGAAAGTCTAAAACATCAAGAGAATTCATCCTCCAAATGTACATAACAAATCTCCTCGCAGTAGAAGATTTTGCGGGATAACCTCGTAATGCTTTAGTGCTAGAGTGCCTAAAACATCAAAGAGATTCATCCTCCCAATGTACGTATCATATAACCCATCTTCTCAGAGTAGAAGATGTCACTGGATAGCCTTGTGATGTTTTAGCGCTAGAGTGCCAAAAGCATCAAGAAGATTCATCCTTCCAACACATGCACATATATCACATCATCAATATGGTAGAATATCAAGAATAAACCATGTACAGAATGTAAACGTGAGAAAACATATGTATACGTAAAAACTGACATGCTGTCAAACAGTCCCCGTCGGGTTTTCAGGTGTGGTATCCCACAAAATAGCAGTTTTGAAAACCATGATGTAATGCAGTATAGGAAGTATAAAGATCCCTACCTCGATGGCGATCACAACACGCATATCGACAAACCAGCTCCACATGCTGTCGTAAGTGAAAAGTCGAATCAACCGACACCTCCAAAACCTACACATAAGGTCGGTGCCAATATTCCATAAACATAATAGGGATAACAAACAAGTCTTACTCAATACTAAAATTTAAGACGATTTCTAGGGACAACCACGAGCCCCAACTCGGAAACCAAACCTAGGAATCTCAGCAGAATCTCCAACCTTATCACTCAAGAACATAAACAAGGACTCAACAGAAACTATCACTTTCGGGGAAACGACACATTCAGTAAATTAAGTCTAACGTCCATCCAGCTGTAATCTAAAAATGCAGATTTACAACTCAATCCACATAATTAAATCCTCATAAGCACCTATTAAATGGTAACCAGACTAGAGTACCACAAACCAATTTAATAGAGTCTAGTTAATCTAAGATGTCCATCAAAATAGAACTAAACCTAAATTACATATTAATATCCTCAACAAATTTTATCAAAGCAGAGAACAAAGTCCACTTGATAGAGTATCTACCATAACATGAATAAATCTCCAGAACATAAGTCCTCATAACATTTGACTGTACAGTCAACAAACTAGAGAATAGAACTCAATTAACATAGCATGAATTCTCATTACTGTCTTCCAATACAGAAAATACAACCACGGGCAACAACAATTTCACTTAACAGAAACAATTCCTAACATTTTAACACTATACTCAATTCTTTTAAACCACCAACAGTAATAAATTTTTCCACAAAACATTACTCTATAGACAACAACAAATCACAAACAAAAATTGGAATCCATTATGCAAAACCCTAGCAAACGGACACCCATCACCGAATTCAACAAAACCTCAATCATCAACAAAACCAATTTCTTCAGTAAAAACCCATAACAAAACAGGGCAAGCCTTCGAAATTCATCAACCAAAATATCAATTGAACCAAAACAATGTGGCACACTGAATTACTCACCACAATTGGGTAAGTGGAAGAATGGAGCTCTCCGATTCGGAACACCTTCGGACGAACTGCAGAATAGCCAGAAACCCTATTCAGCAACGCAAAAATTAATCCACATACTCTGCAACCCGCACCGCAATCAACAAGCAATAAAAAAATTGGAATCCAACCAAGTTAACACTCGGCATTACCTACCCAAATTGGAGAAACAGAGGAAGTTCAACCCCGCCCTGCCTCTTTAGAATGCACCCGGTTGAAGCTTCGCTGTCGCCCTCGAATTGACAACTCACTTGCCTGCATTCCAAAAGGCTGCTCCGCTTCTTCGAAACCCCCAGATGAAGTTGACAGTCGCCTGGAATCGACAGCTTGTCGTGGTCCAGCTCCTCTCTCGCAAAGGCCTTCTCGACCAAAGCGAAACCGGGAGAAAGAAATCGCATTCCTTCTCCCCTTTTTCATGATTTCCTTTTATTTTCTTTTATAAAATAAATTTATTAAATTAATAATAATTTATAATATATAAAAATCTAATTTATATATTATAAATCTAAATTAAAAAATCTTATTAAAAAAAAACATCTAACCTGTCTTCCAAACGCTAACTAAAAATGATTTCTTTAGTCGAAATAGTTTACCAAAAGATTTCAAAAATTAAATTCCCATTAAAAAAAATTCAGTTTGACCATTTGACTCAAAAATGTACATGTGATCGTTAAGCGACAAAATGAGTCAACTTTTCCACATTTGACCAAAAATTCGCCAAAATTTTACATGTAGCATTTCAAAACTATTTTAAAAATATCGGATTTTATAGTTATGCTTTTATTTTTCGCTCAGGTCTGTCAAATCGATCGACCACTTTCTCTTCGATCGACCGCTTCTTTATATCTCTAGATATTTAATCGATTAACAATTCGGCTGCTCGATTGTCTGCTCGACTGCTTCCTCAACAGCATAAATAAGAAGCAATCTGTCATATGTTGCGATCGACCATTTTTTCATGGGTCGACCGCTTCTTCAGTAGGTTCAGAACTCGAGCAATCTGTCATTTCTGCCAGTCGACCATTTCCATTTTGGTTAACCGCCTCTTCACATTTCTCACAAATTGGTTGACCTCCTCCAAGTTTTTTGTTGACTTCTTCTTCATATTTTGCTCTTTTCCATTCTTCTAAGTGCCAAAGATCAACATATAAGCTGTATGGACTTAGACAAACACGTTAGTCAGCATTAATATCCGTATTAAAGATATTTTCAATGAATATAAATAACATATTTACATAATTCAATAACCACATAATAAACAACTTAATTAACCAAATAAATCTGTCATCATCAAAACAAACAACCGAATGTCAATTAGGCCAACAATATGCTCATTAAGATATGAATTTATGCATGAAAGTTGATAAATAGTACAATCATTGTTTATGGCTAATTGGATAGTTTATTTTCATTATCAATTCAAATCATTTTGACGTCATAAAGTAGACACATAAATGAAGTGTATGACTTTGGATTGAAGGGATTTAGATGTATACAATAAAAGTTATGCATGTTTGAAGTTGGAGTGAAAATTTGAAGACGTGTACAAAAGAAGAAACCTTCCTAAGACATTGAAGTATGTGTTCATGTAACAAAATTGAACAACCAATGGGATTATGAAACATGTCACTTGGGGGGGGGGGGGGGGGGGATTAATGACTAAGTGTTTAATTAAGGTGTAATTAATGGATTATTAATGTTAATTAATCATTATTAATTATTTAAATCATAGGGATTAGCTTAGAATTAAGCTAGATTGATTAATTTAAACTAAGAGTGGTTGAAGATAATTAATCATAGTATTTTTGTAAATTTCTATGGACAGAAGGGTAAAATTGTATTTTTGGAAGGATAAAATGGGCAAAAGGGTAATTTAACCCTAAGAATTATCGAGAAAGGATGAGAAATGGCTGAGACTTAGCCATTTTCATGTTGAAACCAGAGGAGAAAAATAGAAAGAGAAGAAATGGGAAGAGGGGGTGAAGAAAATAAGAAGACAAAAAAAAAACTTGACAAGTCTTTAGGAAAAAGTGTTCTTCTCTTCAAAAGTATCATTTTGAGTCTAAAATCAAGAAGAGAAAGTAAAGATTAAGTGATCTTCAAGAGGTAAGAACCTTAACTTAGATATTTTATAAATCATGTTGAATATTGCATGATTTAGGTAAAAGAAGATAGGTTATAGAATTACAAATGGAATTTATGAATGATATGTTGGAATTTATGGTTAATATGAATATGATATAGATCAAATGAGTTATTTAAAGGATAGTTTTATGGAGGTTTAAAGATGTGAATTGAATGTTAGAAATATTAGAATAAACTGTGGATACATGGGATGATTAAGGCATGTTTTGACATATAATATAATTGAGAAAGTGTTGATGACATGCAATGACTTAGTGTTAGTTGTGATGATAGAAAATAAATTTATTTGATGATATTAAACCATGATTATGATATTGGTTAGATTCTAGCATGAAAGTATGCTTGAAATTTAGACCATTAGCATGATTACAAATGAGAGTTTATATGAAAATATATGTGAAATTGTAAGGAATTGAGAAATGTAAACATGTGCGGATGACCTACCTTTGGGGTTGGATGTCCGCAAGTGTGAGAGAAAATGTGAAACTGTATAAAATGAGGTTGACCAGGGTTAAAGTGTAGTCGACCGAATTTTAGAAATTACGTTGGAATTTATCGAGCAAGGGCGGACAACCAAATATAGAAGTTGAAACTGTATAAATTGTGGTTGATCGGTATTAGGGAGTGGTCGACCAACATATAGTAATGTGTTGTGGAAATGGGTATCCGCAGACGCGTGTGGGTAGCCGTAAAGGTTGGCGACCACAAATGGAACAAAGAGGAAAATGCCTTGAGAGTGGACGACCAGTCTTTGGAGTGAACGTCCAGAAAATTAACAGTGTGTCAAGTTTTAGAAATGTAGTCCTGTGCGGTCGACCAGAGTCCTGAGCGGACGACCGAAACCTTTGCTTTTGTCATTAAAATGTGTTGGAGCAGACAACCACGGCTGAGATGCAGACATCCATAACCTGTGATTTCATGATGTTTTCTTTAGGTTTTAACCTAATTGTTTAACCATTTCATAAACTCCTTTTGGGGGAGTATTGAGATATAGATAGAACATGTCTAGATAGATGTATGACATCAAATCATGCATCATTTATATATGTTTAATAACAAAATTTGCATGGTTCATGTTACATGCATTATTAGTATGTATTATATGCATTCAATGTATGCATAGTGAGGATGCCAAATCATGCATAAGGAAATATTTATACATATGAAAATATTATCTGGGTGGTATTATTGGTCACAAAGGAACCCAATATATTGTCAAACTATGTATTGTGTGACGTATGTAAAAAGAGAAATAGAAAGAGAGTGATTGAGGGTCTCCCTTGGGCTGCAAGTCCCTAGCCCTCTAGAGGATTTTTATATTCATGGACACACGTATTGGAGACAATGGCCAGCATAGTGGGGTTTCATGGTCATGTGCGACTTTACATACAATGTGTTTGATCATTCATGTTGATAGTTACATATATGTTGACATTTACATACATATCGACATTCATGTACATGTTAATAAAACAGTACATGTTAAATAATATGACCATTTAATATAAAATGGAGTATTGCACTGATTCACATTATCACTGTATTATGGTAAAAGAAGATTTGTGATACACAATATATATATATATATATATATATATATATATATATATATATATTGTGGGTCATGAGATGACGTAGTTAGATAGATTGTTATAGTATCTAAGCTATGATCTGTTATATCATAAGTCTAGACATTTATATATGCACCATGTTGGCTTGAGATTAGACACATATTAGAGGTGTCTAGTATTGGTGTTAAATAAATGAGAAGAATACGAAAGATGGTTTGGAGAATTAGATATTAATTGGAAATATCTAAATAGTAATAATGATAGATAGACCATAATAGAACGTGTGATCTATAATACTAGAAATCATGTTAAAAAGTAGAAAGAAATTATAGAATAAATATTCTATAGAGTTTAAAAGTGTTTGAAGGATATAACACGTAAGGAAATTAAGTATAAGATTCATGAGATATATGAAGTATATTATCCATGAAGTGGTGGTGCTTAATTGGGATAGCGCATGAGATTGATGATAGAAATAATTTACATATATACACATATGAGAATAAGTTGTGCATGAAGAATAATTGCACATGAGAATTGAGAAAGGTAGGTTATGATTATCTAAATCATAGGACTAAACATTAAAAAAGTGTAACTCATAATTAAGATATAAATATGGAATATTTAAAGATCTAGATAAACATAAGTTCTAAGATGTGTGATCATGAGAGTTGATCAAAAGTTAAATGTTGGAAGTTAAAGATGTAAGAACTAATTATGTTGGGCTTAGTACATGGTTTGGTGTGATATTTATATGGTTTATTGGATATTTAGATTAAGATTTTTACTGAGCTCAAAAAACTTACTACAGTTCTTTATCATGTTTTTCAGGAACATGTGGTAGCAGTTCAAGAATAAAAATGTAAAGATCTATTAGATATTGGAGTTTGTACAGCATAGGCCCAGTAGTATGGTTTGAGTTTACATTTTGATGTATTTAGTTTAATTCGGTCCATATTTGTAAATTAAATTTGGTTACGGTTTTGTAAATAAATAATAATGTACAATTTTCCTGTTTGCGTTGAATTTTATAGGGTAAATGACAAATCAACCATTGTAGTTTGTGATCAATGACAAGTCAACTATTATGGAATTTTTTCTAACAATTTAACCACTGACGTATGGGAAAATGACAAAACCAACATCGCGGTAACAGAAAGTTTCAAAGAATACAACACGTTAAACCCAGTAAGATTCATCCTCTTTCCTCGGACCGTCGTTTCATCTCGGATCTGTTAATTTTTCTTTCACCATTAACAACAGAAGCAAAAACTGGTCGTAGCGAATCAGCTCCAAGACACCGCAATTCGCGGTGTTTGCGCAAGACACCGCAATTTTTGCAGTGTCTCACAAGAGCAGACACCGCAATTTTTGTTGTGTTTGGGCAAGACACCTCGAAAACGAAATACAAAGACCGCGATCTTGCGGTGTTTGAACGCCGCTGCAAATTGTGAAGGTAGCCATGCATGAAAAACAGAGATTCAATGTTTTGCGAATTCAATGTTTTTATTAGATTTTTGACGTCTTCAAGTTCAAAAGACCATAACTTTGGCTAAGGGTGTCGGAATTGGGTGCAGAAGGTATCAAATCGAAGCTCTTTCAGAGATCTATGACACGCCATGGGTAAACCCCACCATTCCCTTTTCTCGGTCCCAAAATCAATCATTTAAGCCCTTAATTTTGAGATAAAATTTTTTTCCAAAACGTCGGGGCGTTCTCTGGCGTTCTGATTTTCAGAATTTGAGCGCCTTGTCAGCTTCTTAATGGTGAACATAACTGTGATGTTGGATTTTTCATTTTTCCATACGTAGTGGTTATTTTGTTAGAAAATATACCATAGTGGTTGAATTGTCATTGATCGCAAACCACGATGGTTAATTTGTCATTTACCCAATTTTATATTTATGTGGACCAATTGCGCGAGCGCATGTGTGTTATTGTGAGCTTCCACTATGAGTTGTGATCGTTATCTGGGAGGAGAATCCAATTCATGGTGTGATTCCTTAAGGGATCGAGGATCAAGCCATGACATTATTGGCAAAAATGTGAGTGGATATCCACAGCGAAAGTGTTGGTGTCCACATGATCACATGACATTTAGTGATTGGCAGACTTATGTTGAGGGACAAATATCTGTAATGGAAGTGTTGGTGTCCTTAGGATGACATGGCTTTTAGTGATTAGCAGACTTATGTTGAGGGACGGATTTCCGCAGCAAAAGTGTTAGTGTTCGCGAGTTGACGTGATGTTTGGTGGACTTATGTTTGAGGGACAGATATTCCCAGCGGAAGTATTGGTGTCCACGGAAAGGACTATGTCTACATGATGACGTAGCGGATTATGATTGGTGGACAATGCGAGCAGATATCTGCAGTGGAAGCATTGGCATCTGTAGATGAATAAGAGTCCGCAGATATTTGATTGATGACATGTCTGTGAAAGTTTTGATATCCACGGAAGTTTCGGTGTTCACAAAAGCATGAGTGTCCGCAGATAATTGGTTTTAGGAAGAACACGTGACCGCGGATGAGTGGGCGTCCACAAAAAATTATGTGTGAAGCGGATATCCACAGCAGAAGCAAAGCTATCTATCGTAGAAGCGTAGGTTTTTGCAAGCAAGCGAACGTCCAAACTTTTATTTTATCACGTGAAACGTTTGTGCAAAAATTTGGAAATAAGTGTGAAGCGAATATCCACAGTGGATACGTAGGTTTCCATAGCAGAAGTGCTGGGGCTGGAAAGTTGAAAGGTCTTTAATTTTTAATGGTGAGATGACATAATTTTTTGGAATGATTAAGTATTTTCTTTGCTGATGTGGATGAGATATTTAGCTGGAAGTTTGACACCTCAGCTTAACAGATAACTCATGATATTTTCACCTCATACTTAATAGAAATATATTTAATTGATATGAGAACTGAAGGTAAAAATACAATTGAAGGAGTCATCTATTGTGTACTCTTGGAAAAAGAGTTTGAAGAAGGAAAATTTAGAAAAATTGTGAAAAATTGCGACAATATTGTCCGCTTTGAGTTGAAGTCTACACAATTTTGTTCTTGGGGTTAGCCCAAAATGTTTTGTACTAGGTAGGGAGGAAAACCTTACTTATAAACTATGTATCTTTCACTCTCCCAAACGATGTAGGATTGTGTACCCCCACTGATATGGGATGGACTCTCACATGGGTCATCCTGACTTTCACATGACTGGCTGTCACAATCTCCCCCCTTTGAGGCCCGACGTCCTCATCAGCCACATTTTTTATTAAGATTTGACTTTGATAGCATTTGTAATGTCCTTCAGTCCTCTTAGTATAATATTGTTCATTTTGAGCCAAATCCCACAGTTTTTGTAACGACTCGGATTTTCATACATTTAAAATGCGTTAAATTTTAAGAAAAACATATTAGAGTGCACGACGGGCCGTTAGGAACGCTTAAAACATTTTGAAAGTAAATCATTTTGGAAATAAAAATATTTGCAAACGCGTAAATAATTTAAAGAAAATAAACTAAACATTTAAATTATAATTTATGAAAAGAAACTTAATTACAAATTAGAAATTAAATTACATTACAATTTAATTATCTCTCACTTCTCATAGCCTGGCCAACCGTAAGCTCGCGCGTGCAAATCTCTCATCAACTGCTTCTTCCTTGCTCGAGAAACTCCGCGTGTCGTGTATCTACACCGCAAATAAGACGTGAGCCTAAAGGCCCAGTAAGAGAATGAGTTTATGTAGGATGAAATGTCTCTCTTTAATTCTTTGGAATGGGTCCGCCCCAAGCCAATCTTTTAGTTACGTATACTATGCATAGTTACGTATTTTAGGAATAGCTCGTACATAGAGCATGGAGTTTGGGGAATTCTATGTTTTCTAATTAATTATGTTAATTAGTCTTGTGATCCCGACAAGGAAAATATTATTTATTTTCCTCACTCAAGACACGTGGCCACCCCGTGGTGGTGTTCCTAACTATTTCTAGCGTTATGAGACTACTCAAAAAACACATACAAGGAACTACCCTATCAGCTCATTCAAGGAGTTAAGTAAAACCATAACAGACATAAATGTGCACAACAATATATTAAAGAACCATAATATGCTTGAAATGTTATATCCTAATTTATTTACATGCTTCTATTAATTATCTTGTTTAGTTAGCTAGGTTGATTAGGTTAATATACTTAACATTTAACAATTCGATTAGCATGCTCAAAAGACCGATTATTTACACGCACTACAATTACTTTAATTAATTGGCATGCTCAAGGGAATTATGCACAACAAGAAATCCAAGGAATGGACCCATTAACAAAGAAATTACAACAACACTAAAGCACAAAGCATCCAAGCATGAAACCATACAAGTTGACACTATCACAGAGCAACATGATGATCTACTAAGTATCACTGATTCTACACTATCAATATCAAAGACAGATTTTCAGGGAATTAATACACAATCATTCAAACAGAGGAACACATGAAGCATATAACACATACAGAGTAGCTTAGAAAACACACAAACTCTACAATTATCACAGAGCATTATGGAAATTAGCATTTAACTAAACATTCCATGAAAACAAAGCAGTCAACGATAAAGATCAACAACCACAGCTTAACTCATGCACACACTTGCGGGCCTCCACCTGGCCCAGACACACCCAAGTCTTACCTCAATTATTTAACCCGTATTGGTGCTTAACTGTCATCTTCATTTTCCCCTTTTCCAATACCTTCATAAATTAGTAACATTTGTCATTAATCTAGGCAGTGAATCACAACTTCATTCATATTAAATAACAGAGAGCATATATCCCCAAGTTTTTCTTCATCCAAAATCAACAGAGAAATTCATAGTGTACATCCAACATACACACATCAGTATCTCACTTTATAATTATAAACTCATTCCTCAGTATCCTAAATCAATTCTAACTCATTAACATTAAAGTAACTAAGACTAGAAGACTTAACCCATAACTTCACAAGATGCAGAACAATAAATAGGGAATACAGTCACATTATCCAAAACAGATAACAAGGATTCCACCTTACTGTGAAGAACACCTGAAGACTCAAGGAAAGAAAGCAAATGCTTCTTCCCAATTGTCATACCACATATCATAGGAAACTCATGGCTCTATCACAGTCATTCCTTTATGGTTGGAAAGTCTAAGAGATCCGAGAGCAGCCTCCCTCACAATCTGTCACCTTAAGAATCACCAGTCAACACTTGCACACCCTACCTCTCATATTTAAATACAAAAGGTAATTGAAATGCAAAACAGCCCGTAGCAGTTAACCCACATTACTAGTGATGGGGCAGATATTTCGGATTGAGCTCCACGCCATTGCCATTTAGCTTTCTCCCAAACTGCCAGATATGAATCACTGAAACAGATTGGATGAACCGAATCGCTAGCTGGACCGTACTAGCGAAGCTGCCTAGTCGAACTGAAGCCCTGTCTAGCCGCAAATCGCCGCCGATGACCACTCGCTGCAACGTCCGACCATCAAATCAGAAGGGGGAATGAAGAAATCGACCGGACTTACCTTGAATGGCCGCCTAAAACTGTCGCCTGATGGAGTTCCGATCCCGAGCCCTAGACTCCCGCGAACGAAGTCGCCGTCGCTCGTTCACCTACCGACCACCGGACATCGCCACGCCGCGAGGGAGCACCCCCGATCACGTCCTCCGTCGCTCGCCGTCTCATCGTCGCTCGCCTCGATCCTGATTCCTCTTGGTCTCCTCCCTCTCTTTCTCTGGGCTGGAAAACATGAATGGCTAAGGGTCATTCCCCTCATAACATATTAGACCAATTCTAGTTGAACTAGTTCAACCCACACATCAACACATTTAATTTACCATATTACATTAAATTCAATTTATTCAATTCATTTATTAACTTTAAAATACCCATTTTTATCATTTTAAATCTTTAATTAATTCCTTAAAGTAAAATAATTAAATTAATCATTAATGTATAATAATTATAATAAATATCAAATATTATAATTTAAATTCGTTAAATTAATATTTATTTTAATTACAGTAAATTTTATTTAATCTCAATAAATAAAATTCTTTCGAATACGTCATTCGTAATACCCCAATAAAAATAATTATCCACTTAAAAAAAGTCGGGGTGTTACAGTTTTATTCTTGGGGTTAGCTCAAAATGCATTGTAATTGGTAGAGGAGAATCTTACTTATAAACCATACATCTACTCTCTCAAACGATATGAAATTGTTAACCCTCACTAATATGAGCTGGACTTTCACACGGATCATCCTGACATTCACAGGACAGACTGTCACAAGATATCTTTACGCAATAGAAGGTGTGTTGGATAACCTCATAATACTTTAACACCATGATCATTTAAACTATCAAGAGAATTCATCTTCTCATATTTATAACAAAGTAACCAATAAAATATCATAAATGTGTAATATAAAATTAAAGTGTTTTGGAAGAGATCTGATGATGTTTTCATATATAGCAATCTTTAAAATAAAGTTTGAAAATATGATGTGATATAGTGTAATAAAATATAAAATTCATACCTTGACTATCAAGAACAATTAGGGGACTAAAACTAATCCGTGGGCAAAAACCCCAAATTAAAGTCGAAATTTACTCATAATTTAATATTAGTATTTTTTAAATTTTAGACAAGATCCTGCCGTCTTTTTCTGCTCGTCTCCCATTTCATCGGCGATCTTTTCAACTGCAATCTCTCTCTCTCCCCCCCACATAAATCCCGAGCATTTTAACACTGCAAGTCTGCAACCCTGAACCCACACTGTCTGTCGGTCTCTCACATTCTCTCTCCGTCCAAACTTTCCACTTTCCGACAAAGTTTCTCAGGTCATGCATCATGGAATGACGGACTACCGGCTACCGGCATCGACGATGTCGAATCTCTGGACCGATGAGACGTCGACGATGAACTCCTTCATCAGCTCGGATTTCTTAACATGCGACCCTTTCAAAACAGTATCTCTCTCACAGCCGTCGCCTACGGGGCGAACCTTCGGCCAAGAGACTCTGCAACACCGCCTTCAGGCTCTAATCGAAGGCGCTCACGAAAACTGGACCTATGCCATTTTCTGGCAGTGTTCTTATGATTTTTCCGGTACGTTGGTTTTAGGATGGGGAGACGGATATTACAAAGGCGAGTATAGAAAGAGAAAAGGGAAAGTGAAGATGACGATGACGTCTCCGGCGGAGCAAGAGCATCGAAAGAAAGTTCTCCGGGAGCTGAACTCGTTGATTTCAGGCTCTCCGACCACCGCAAACGACGTGTTGGACGAAGATGTGACCGATTCTGAGTGGTTCTTCTTGCTTTCAATGGCTCAATCGTTTGTCACCGGAGTTGGTTTACCCGGCCAGGCGTTTTTCAATATGACCACCTTTTGGGTTTCCGGAACCGACCGGCTGATTCTTTCGCCGTTCGATCGCGCTCGCCAGGGTCAGAGTTTTGGTCTGCAGACAATGGTTTGTGTACCGCTGGTGAACGGAGTCATTGAACTGGGTTCGACAGAGCTGATTCATCAGAGCTCCGATTTGGCGAATTCGATTAGCGTGCTGTTCGATTTCAGTAACGTCGAAGTCGGTTCTTGGCCGACGATGGAAGCTGGCAATGAAGACGAAACCGATCCGTCGGCGTTCTGGATCACTGACACGCTTACCGCCATGGACATGAATGCTCCGACGAAGCCAGTTGATTTCGAAAACCCTGCCTCGAGCACTTTAACGGGAAATCCAGAACCCGATCAACAGATGAAGTTGGAAACCGTGGAGATTGGGGATTTGGAAGAGAGTAAGAGGAGCTACACGCAGATCGTACCGGAGAAGAAAATCGAAAAGAATAAGAAATCTCCCATATCGTGCTGTTATAACGACGACGGGATGCTTTCGTTCACATCCAGCGTGATACTGCCATCTTCCAACGGAATGAAATCGGTGAATTCGAATCATTCCGATCCAGAACCTTCGGCCATTCGGGAAGTGGAGAGTTGCAGAGAAACAGAAGAGGAAAAACGCCCCCGGAAAAGAGGTCGGAAGCCGGCGAATGGAAGAGAAGAGCCTTTAAACCATGTGGAAGCGGAAAGACAACGCCGGGAAAAGCTGAATCAGAAATTCTACGCGCTACGCGCCGTCGTCCCAAACGTTTCAAAAATCGACAAAGCCTCCATCCTAAGCGACGCTGTTTCGTACATAAAAGACCTCGAAAAAAGGATTCATATGGCTGATTCAGAAAAAGAACAACTCGAACAGAAACTAAATCTCGCGAAGAAGAAAACCCATTTCAATCCAAACCAATCGTCTTCTCCTTCAGACGAGAACTCTGTCGAATCGTCTGAAATAGAGGTAGAGGTGAAGCTGATTGGTTCGGACGCCATGATCAGAATACAGTGCAGCAAGAAGAACCATCCAGCTGCGACATTAATGGAAGCTCTGAAAGCTCTGGATCTGGATATGCACCATGCCAGTGTTTCTGTGGTGAATGAGTTCATGATTCTTCAAGCAACAGTGAAAATGGGTAATAGATTATACTCTCAGGATCAGCTCAAAAGTGAACTTTTATCCAAAATAAGCAATACCGCGAAGGAAGGGGAGCAGCATTAGTGATTTTACAGAGCTTTGATGGCGGAAATCTCAAGCCTGGTATAAACTGTGTTGTGTAATGTAGTTTCAGGTTGTCGAATCAGAGTTAAAGAATGTGGAAATCAAAGTAGCCCCAGTTGTCGGTGCTGCAATCGATTCGTGAATATGTAAACGAAGAAGCTCTGAACGTGAGTTTGATGGAATAATTGATCGTTCTTCGTCCTCCCACCATGGAATTTGTATATTAATCTCAGGAGATTGTTATATAATATACTCTGAATTATGTTTAAGCCACTTTAATTGGATTATTAATAGTTTAATTGGCCAGGTGTGCACCCACTCTACAGTCATAATAGACATCCTCCTCTTCCGTCCTAAAATTGATTCTACTTGATTGATCACCAGTTCTGGGCCCCGTCCATTTTTGTCAATTTTCAACCCTTCCAACTAACAATTTGAATTGAAAATATCAGTTTTACACTAAGCTCCTTGAAAATTAAATTCACTTCAAAAGTTTCGTGCTTTATTTAAAATTTCATTCATTATTTCAATAATAATAATAATAATAATGATGTAAATTACAACTTTAGCCTATAGTTCCAAGCTCTTGCAAATAGAGTTGAATTAGATTTAAGAGATAAAAGAGCCAAAGCCCATCCCAGGGATGCCTCAAGTCAAAGAACCCGTAATGAACACCACTACTGAGCCCATGGCCTTAATCAACTCCCCACCAACACTTGACCTTCTTTTTAGATGCTAGATAATCATTAACATCACCCAATCCGCCTCCTTGGTGGACCAAGCCCAATCTAGACCGGCCGTCCGTGGACCAAGATTGAGCTAGACCTACTTGTCAACCTTAGATTGAATAATTGAGTCCGCCTCACCTAGTGACATGATATAACATTTTAATTATTTTTACAATTTCTAGATTTACTTTAGGGAAATTAGCAAAACCACCCTAAACTATGAGATCAATAACAAGTTAACCATTGAATAATTTTCACTAACAATTTAAAATTTGAATTATGAAAAATGGACGATGCAAATATCACTGTTACCTGTTGAAAAAAACATTACCGTAAATACAATGTTGAAACATTATTCTCTGCAATTCTAATTTTAATTCATTTTTATGCTAAAATCGCAATAATTGAAGCAATCTTATCGCGAAGACGATGCTAAGATGCTCTAGCATAGTCTTTTCATTGTCGAAAACAATTATCATGTTTTTACTTTTCTGAATATCTTTTGGTAGCTCACCGCTCCTCTTGATTTCACTCATCTAGTTCTCATCACTATCTTCTCTTTTTTCTTTCTAGTCTATCGTCGTCGTCTAGTACTCATCACCAATGTCTCACTTTTTGCATAGGAAAATAATCTTTTTATAGAGGAAAGTAATTTTTCATAGGCGAAACGTTGTCATTCCACTGCAAAAAGTTGTCTTTCCGCAGAGGAAAATAATCTTTTAAATCTGTTTAGTGAAAATATGTTAGAGGAAGACGACGTGTTGTTTAGGAGTGTCTAGAATGTTCTTTACCTATGTAGTAAATTTGTATGTAAACTGATACTGTACGCTAACATTATAATATAACAGAAAATATTCTCTTCCCTCCTGCGTCTGATTCTTCTCTCTCTCTCCTCTACATCTAAATCATTTTTCTCTCTTGGTATCAGAGCAAATGGCGTCTAGTAGCAATGTTCTTCCAACTTCTCATCAAATCAACTCTTCTCTTCCGATTTTTCGGGGAATGAATCAAACACTCACTATTAAGCTTGATGCTAACAAATATTTGGTTTGCAAAAACCAACTTCTAAACGTCGTGATTGCAAATGGAATGAAATCCACCCTTGATGGTTCATATACAGCTCCTTCTTTCTTGCCAAATTTAGAAATCAATCCTGAATTTCTTACTTGGGAACGTTACAATCGGCTTCTGATGAGCTGTATTTATGCTGCCCTTTCTGATTCTTTTCTTTCTCAAATTGTCGTCTATGAAACAGCTTCGGATATTTAGTTTGCCCTTGAAAAAATATTTTCTGCTTCTTCCCTAGAGAGGATAACTAAGCTTCGCAGCAAGCTTCATAATCTGTTTAAAGATGGTCTTACTGCAGCTAAATATTTTTAGGAATTAAACTCTATTTGTAATCACCTTTCTGCCATTGGTGAGAAAGTTTCTTCTAAGGATCAACTCATTTATTTATTGGGTGGTTTAGGAAGTGAGTATAACTCCTTTGTTGCTGCAATTACTATTCGACTTGATGAACCCACTATTGAGGAAGTGCAGAACCTTTTGTATAATTTTGAGTTCTGATTAGAACATCAACATTCAGTTTCCACAGGATTTTCTCCTCATGCAAATGTTCACTCTGCTTGGCCGTTCTATTCTTCTCCTCATCCAATTCCTTATTCTCAATCTTCTTCTCCAAGTCTTCTAAGGCGACCCTCTGGTCAAAATTTTTCTCATCGTCCTTTTGACAGAATGGTTTTAAGCCTCAATGTCAAATTGTTTTAAAATAGGTCATATAGCAGCAGTGTGTTATCATCATTCCAACCCAGCTTACAAACCTCCTCCAAAAAATTTTAATACTCAAATATTTTCTCTTGAAAATTCTGTTTCCTCTCCAATGTTGCATCTAACTCCTCTAATGCATGGATTCTAGACTCGGGAGTGACACATCATTTCACTCCAACAACTTCTCTTCTTACAGATTCTTCTTCTTATTATGGGCTTGACAAAATAATGATAGGTAATGGTAAGACAATTCCTATCTGTAACACAAGTACGGTTATCCTTCCTTCTGCATCTCATTCTATTGTTCTATCTAATGTCTTACGTTCTCATTTTCTTTCTAATAATCTTGTTAGTGTTGCCAAGTTATGCCACGATAATGATGTCACGGTTGAATTCACCTCTTCTGCTTTTTTTTTTTTTTGTTAAGGATCGAATTTCCAAACTGCCTCTTCTCAAGGGGACTCTATGTAATGGTCTCTACCAGCTTTCGTTGTCCTGCGGTTCAGTCCCTGCAGTACACAATACAAGCGTTCTTCATAATTCCTCTTCTCCCTCTTTAGAACTTTGGCATTGGAGACTAGGTCATTAATCTCCAGTAGTAGTCTTATTTGTTTTTCAATTATTGAATTTGCCTTCTTCTGTTTCTTTTGTATTTTGTATGTCCTGTCAAATGAGTAAAAGTCACTACTTACCATTTATAAACTCTACATCCAGGTCTTCACAACCTTTTGAATTGGTTTATTCAGACCTTTGGGGTCCTACACCTGTGACTTCTTTTATTGGGGCACGTTACTTTCTTCTTTTTATTGACGATCACTCTCGGTTCACTTGGATATACTTTTTACAACATAAGAATGAAGTTCATAATATTTTCCTTCAATTTCATGCTCTAGTTCACAATCAGTTTGCATGTTCTATTAAAACTTTTCAATCGAACTGGGGTGGCGAGTACCGTTCACTTTCTTCCATTTTTTCCTCTCTAGGGATTCATCATCGTATTTCCTATCCATATACACCGGGCCAAAATGGTCATGTAGAACGTAAAAGCCGACACATAGTTGAAGTTGGTTTATCCTTGTTGTTTCAATCAAGTGTGCCTTTGAAATTTTGGTAGTATGCTTTTCATACTGCTGTTTTCTTAATTAATCGGTTACCAACTGTGGTTTTACAGAATTTTTGTCCATTTTATTTGTTTCATCATAAATCACTAGATTATTCTTTTTTACGTATTTTTGGCTGTGCTTGCTTTCTAGTCCTGTGTCCTTTTAATTCCCATAAGCTAGAGCCTAGATCTAGACAGTGTGTCTTTATGGGGTACAGTCCAAATCACAAAGGTTATCTTTCTTTTTCTCCTGATCTCCTTCAGTTTTTCATTTCTTGTCATGTTGTTTTTGATGAATCTTCCTTCCCTCTTGTGTAACGGACCAATTTTCTTTTTCTTTTTCCTTTGAAAATTCATTAAAATTTAAAACTTTTATCAAACCGCTAAAACCTTTAATTAAAGCCTTTTTAATATAATATCAGAGTGCGAAACCGGACCGTCAAAACCTTTTCGTTAAAATCATAGCGGAAGCAGTTGTAAAATCTTTTATGAAAATATAACGGATTTATTAAAACATAGCGGAAGCGTAAATCGTTTGAGATGTAAAATCTAAACAATTAGATACTGCATATGCGAAATGAAGATTAAACCATTAAATACAATTTAATTACAACCGTTCTCTCTTTTACTCTCTTCAACCTGGCCAGCCACGAGTCTCACGCATGTAAATCCTATATCCCTGCTTTTTGATCTATTAGTCGTATCCTCGTATGAGTATTTACACCTACACTATAAGTAAACTGTAAGCCAATAGGCTTAGTTAGGAAAAAGGGTTTAATGCAATATGATATGCCTCTCTTTAATCCTTTTGGAATGGGGGCCACCCAAACCAATTCTTTCATTACGTCATTAGTTCGTTCTTTACTTTACATTAGTTCATTCGTTCGTTACTTATACATCGAGCGGGAGATTGGAGGATTTCCTTTGTGATGAAATAGTTGGTTGGATCTAACCTTTTACTTGTAACTAAGTCCCCTCTATCAACAGGGTAGGGGGCTTTGCCTAGCTGTAGACTAGATCCGCTACCCATTCGCCCTCTAACTCCCCATTTTCTTCATTTTCTTAACATTTTACCTCACCATGCATGTGAGTTCCACCCGGTGGCACTCCCTACTGGATTTCTATTAGCATGATGCTTGATGACACATTCTCCCTATAACATGATGCATGATGCAGTATAACGGAACATTAATAATAATTGAAGTGCGTATATAAAGGAAAGTAAATGGCAATAACTAAATAGTGCATTTAAGGCAAAGTAATAACAATTGAATAACGCATAGAAATGGAATGGAAGAAATCATAAAATGGAAGGCGCATCGTATAAGTAAAAGTAATAATAATGAACGGAGCATAACAAAGAACAAGTATTATATCGAAGCATAGCAATAAGAGAACGGTAAAGTAAACATGCGATGAATTACATCTAACTAAACATGCTCGTTAAATTAAACTAAACATGCTCAGATTACATCGAAAACATAAGGAAATTAACAACAAACATTAAGGAAACACAGAGAATTAACCCCAAATGAATGAGTTAAGTGTGTCCAGAATTCCAGATGATTAAACATACTCAAGTTAATTAAACGTGCTAAATAATTTAAGCATACTAATTAATGAAACGTGCTAATTTAACACACTAATTACATGGCATAATTTAGTTAATTAACATGCTAATATTATTCTAGTTAGTTATCCTAGATGATTTACATGCTCAAGGAATATACAATTACTACTCTAATTAGTTATCCTAATTACTTTACATGCTTAGAAAGATTACCATTATTAGTTATCCTAGTTAATTAACATGCTCAGCTTTAATGGAATGTGATAAACATGATTTTATTCTAATTTAATTATGCATGCTCAAGTTTAGTAAGCTACAATTTACAATTAACACAAAAGAGACAATAACAAAGGAAAGGTAAAAACACACATTCACATAGTCAATGAAATCCTTAGTTCATTCACATTTAGTTCATTCTTCTTTCATCTTCTCTCTGTCATTCTCTAATAAGGTAAAGCATCGAGTGCACCATAACAGTAAAAGACGATATACAGAATATCAACAAAGATTAATTGTTTACTAGGTTTAACATGCTCGGACTGATTATAATTGGTTAGTTAATTAACATGCTAGTTAGTTAATTAAGTATACTCGAGTTAGTTATCGTTAATTAGTTAATTAAATATACTCGGATTAATTACAATTTACATGCTCAAGAACTAACTACACTTATTACCTTAGATGGTTAAACATGCTTTTATTATAGTTAATTAACATGCTATTCTAGTTAGTTAATTAAACATGCTCAACTGACTATGCTTAAGTAAATTATGATTGTGAGTCTAGTTAATTACTCTAGTTAATTAACATGCTTAAGTAATAATTACACTTAGAATTCTAATTGATTAACAATTAAACATGCTTAAGGAAATAATTAACAACTGTTAATTAAATAACTAGTTGAGAATGCTCGGGTTTGCTATTAATTAAACAACTAGTTAACACGCTCGAGTCTAATTAATTACTCTAGTTAAGTTAACATGCTCCCTAGATAATTAAACGTGCTTAGTTAATCAATATGCTCAAGCCTAGTTAATTACACTAGTTAATTAACATGCTCAACCAATCATGCTTAACTTATACCTAATAGTTCATTATTACAAATATTTACACAAAGGTATTAACATGCAGAACAAATGGCGACAGAACAGATGGTAGCAGGGTAATATATGCACAAGGAAATAATAACGGAGGTATTTAACTAAACAACAAGAACTAGGCAACAAGAATTCATCATTCACGCATTAAACATTCATCACCTTTAAGCACTAGCATTCATCACTTCTTATTCATAGTAAGGCATTTAAATCACAGAACTAACAACAAAAACTGAGTTAATCGATAAAAGAAACATAACAGAGCTAACAATAATCTACGGAGTACTAGCAAATCTACACTATCAATAAGGAAATAACAAACAACAAGGAAATCAACAAAGGAATTAATGACAGTAAATCATCCAAGGAACTATCAACTAAAATATCCACTAACAACTAGCATTTCCATTGTCAACTTACCTAACTAGCAATTACAGTATAGCATAAGGGAATTACAGTGAACTAAACGTAAACTCACGCACACTACTTGTGGGTAGGGCCTCCACTGGCCAAGACACACCCATTTCCTTAACTCGAAACTTTATTGCGCATTATCACCAAATCGCTATCCTTCCTCGTCTTTTTGTACCTTCACAATTAAAACATTACAACCTATAAATGATTCGTATTCTTGCTTGTACAAATTCTAAGAACTTCTTTGACGCCAAAACAGAATATAACCTATCTCAATTTGAACAATAAACATGATATCAATCTATCAAGTAAAATACTTAACTTAGATCTCACAATTCCACAATCAACCCAATTGCAGAGTATATTCATGCTTCAATATTGAACATGTAAGAACAGTAACAACAATCATCCAACCATTTGATTTAGAGCATCAGTTTAACATTTCCTATTTCTAACAAAATCCATTCATAACGTACACTTAACATGCTTTAGACCAATAACACCACATAATATATTCTTTTGAAATAGAATCGAATGGGCTCACCATTCCAACAACATTCCATACACAGTAGTAATCCAATCCCAACTGAATATATTTAAGCAAGAGTATCAATTACGGGGCTCACCACAAGGAAACAACCTTTCATCAATAATTAACCAAGTCCAACAAGTTATGTATCATGGGTTACAAGCCACATATTCAACTCATAAATTCCTAATGTATGGCTACAACGATAATCGCTAATAATGGCATAATACACTTTACAGCAAGCAGTCAATATTATTTCCAAATCAACAGCAATGCATTATAAATACCACTCATCCAGATAATTTCCGCAACTAAACAAATTACTAACCCATAACAGAACAGAGAGCAAACATCCAAAATCTATAAAATAGAGGAGGAAATGTGCATTACCTGAGGGATCACAAGGACCCGAAAAGAAAACTGTCAACCACCTCTTCTTCCTCTAATAATCTTCTCTTGGCTATAGCTCTTCTCTTCATCACAGCTCTCTATTTAACATCTCCAGAATCATCCCTTAAGCCCTCACTCAAACTTATGATTCACAGCACACACAGGACGTACTCTCTGCCAACTTGGAGGGTAGAGAGTATAAGCTCACACTCACACCTTGTGGAGCTCCTCGCCCGCTCATCCTCTCCCAGTCTCCCTCCTCTCTATCTCATCTTAGTATATCAACACCAGAAGGGACACTCTCTGCCAATTCCCAGAGGTCAGAGAGTGAAATTCTCCAGCACGCCCGACAGCCACTCCATCAGCTTTATAGAGTGTTCCCCACGTTGCATCGCACAGTGCGATTCCAGGATGGAAAAAATGTGGGGTTGTCTGCGTAGCAGACAACTGTTCAATCCAAACCGGCCAGACTGGGTTCGGACGCAGCTGGGTCGCGGTCACCATCTGCAACCGTCAGAACTCGCTGTCCATCTTGAGTGCACCACCGACGATCGCAAAATTGCTGATTCGTCCTTCGAATTGTGTCTCCAGACAATGACCAATCAATAGAAAAACAAAGGAGAAGAAGAATCGGTTAGGCATACCATGAATCATCGTAGGAAACCACGACCGCGGGAGCTCCGATTCCAAGCCCTAGTCATGACCCACGTTGCCCCACATTGCAGGAGCTCACACCTCCGCCCATCGCAAATGAGCTGCCCGAGTCCCAGCCGAGCCTTCGCGTCGTCCCTCATCTCCTGATCGTCTCCCTCCCTAGCTCTCTCTTCTCGTCTCCCTGTTCTCTCAATTGTTCGCAGAATGGCTGAAGGCCATTTCTTTGGCCTTCAACAAACCAAGTGTGAACCAGTTTAGTTGAATCGGTTCATGCCTTCCACACCTCTTCCATAATTTTCTTTAACCTAATAATTAATTATATCTCCTAACAATTAAATCTCAATTAATCCAATTTATTTAATCATTCAATTAATCTTCACTTAATATACTCTTATATTTAAATTCTAATTTAATCTTTTACTAGTTCTTCCTTTATTTAAAATAAATCTAATTAATCCCAAATATTATAATTTAATTAATTGAATTAATATTTATTTTAATTACATTAATGTCCATAAATTATAATCTAACGAATACGTCCTTGGTAATACCCCGATAATTATCCAATTAATCCAATATCCCCAATTACCTTCTAATTATCCTTATTAAATTCTGATATAAAAAGTCAGGGTATTATAACTTGCCTCTTCTGCTTCTTCATCTTCTTCTCAACCTCCTTTAGAATTTTCTTTTACCATTTCCTACTCTTCCATCCCACTGCCTTCCTTACCTTCTTCATCATGTCCTGTTTCCTTTTCTAATGCTCCTTCTCCTGCTTCTATTGCCTTTCCTTCTTCCTCCTCCTCTCCTACTCCTTTTTCACTTCAACCTATTTTCAACAATCATCCTATGATCACTAGAGCTAAATCTGGTATTCATAAACCAAAACTGTTATTCACAATCTATCGTTATCTTCATTAGAACCTTCTTCTTTTACTCAAGCCTCCAAGTCTGTGGACTGGTTACAAGCTATGCAGATTGAATTTAATGCTCTACAGCACAATCATGAGATCTTGTTGATCCTCCTCTTGGCACTAAGATTATTGGCTGCAAATGAGTTTGCAAATTAAAGCATCATCCTGACGGTTCCGTTGCAAGACACAAAGCTCGGTTAGTCGCAAAAGGGCTCAATCAAACTAAAGGAATAGATTATTTTGAAACCTTTAGTCCTGTTGTGAAATTTACGTCTATCTGAACAGTCTTGTCTCATGCATTTTCAAATGGTTGGTCCATTTGACAAGTTGATATTTCAAATGCCTTTTTGCATGGAGACAGTTTATGTGTCTCAACCACATGGTTTCATAAATTCTTCTACTTCATCCAAGGTTTTTCAGCTGCGTAAGTTCATTTGTGGCTTAAAACAATCACTGAGAGCTTGGTTTCACAAGCTCCAACTTGCTCTGCACAACCTTGATTTCAAATTGTCCAAGTTAGTTACTTCTATGTTCATTTATAGAAGCTCACAGATACATGTAGTTATTTTAGTTTACATTGATGATATTATCCTCATTGTCAATGACTTTTCTTTCCTATCATCTATTATTGCTTCTTTAAGCTCATTGTTTGTTGTTAAAGATTTGAGATCTCTGCATCATTTTTTGGGTGTATCTGTTCAATTTGATGGTGATATTATGAGCTTCTCTTAGATGAGATATATTATTGATCTGCTTGCTAGGACTTCTATGCTGTCCTCTAAACTAATTTCTACACCGATGGTAGCAAACCCTATTCTTTCGCTTAATATGGGTACTCCTTTACCAAATGGAATTCAATATCGAAGTGTGGTTGGTGCTTTGCAATACTTGTAACGACCATAATTTTCGTAATTCCTTTAAAATGCGTAAAAATTTGAAATTTTCTTCTTCAAGCAAAACATATCAGAGTGCGACTAACCGGATCGCTACTTACTCTTTCTTTAAACTCGTTATGAAAACCAATTGATAAAATGTGCTGAAGCGTTGTAAAATAAATCCTTGTAAAACGTGGCGGAAGTGTATTTAAATCATTAAAAGAAGAAACTAGACAATGGAGTATAATACAATAAAACTTAATGTGATTACAACTGCTTCTCATTTTACCCTTAGTCTGGCTAGCCTCGAGTCTTGCGCGTGCAAATCATCCATCCCTGCTTCATTATGTGTTTATCATCTACTTATTAGCTATTCGTCGTTTATACCTACACCACAAGTAGTACGTGAGCCTAATGGCTTAGTAAGGAAAAAGGTTAAATGCAATTATGCTATGACTCTCTTTAGTTCATTTGGAATGGAGGCCACCCAAACCAATTCTTTCAGTAGCCATTTACCATTTTATTACTTTACTTTCATTTGTTCGTTCGTTACTCATACTTCGAGCTGGAGATTGGAAGACCCGTATGAGATGGTATAGTGGGTCGGACCTAACCTCCTATGGGCAACGAGGTCCTGTTCCCGATAAGGTAAGGGCATTGCCTAATTGCTAGGCTAGGACCGCTACCTATTTGCCTCCCAACTCCCTTATTCTTTTCTTTGTGTCTGTGCCGGGCTAAGCTACAGGACCACAGAGGCCTTTATTATCTTACCATTTTATTCATTCTCATCATTTATCCTCACTCAGGCATGTGTGCGTACCACCCCGTAGCACTCCCTATTAGTTCCTATTAACATGATGCATGACCATACATTCTCAACCTATCATGATGCATGATGCTTATATCCTAACATCAACAATAATTGCGCATGTAAGAAAGTAAACAATAGTTACATTGAAAGCAAAGTAACTGAAATTAAAGACACGAATAATAGGAATTGAAAACGCATAGCAAGGAAGACAACCAGTAATACGTGGAACATTTATAATATTGAGTACAAGAATTAACATGCCAATTATCCAGTTAACTTCCTAGTCCATTTACATGCTTCCTACAACTATTATTCTAGGGGATCTGAACATGGTTTAGTTCTACTTAGTTAACATACCAATTGAACACACTAATTACAAGCTTATTACATGATACATATTAATTAATTAACATGCGAATATTGATCTAATGTAATCACATGCTCGACTAAGCTATTATCCTACTCAAGGTCTAAATGACTAGTTAATTATCATACTTATTTATATGTTTAGCTTAGCCAATTAGTCAACTTGCTCGATTGATTCAATTAACTAAATTGATTAGCAATTAACTCGATTGATTAACAATTAGCTATATTGATTTCATGTTCCAGTTACAAGACTAAGTAAATATGCTTGAGTCAAATGAATTACTTTAGTTAGTCAGCGTGCCCTCTAGGTGATCAAACATACTTACATAATTTAACATGCTTCTAATGACAATTAAACCACATTTTCACACTATGATTTAGCCTCTTTCTAACAGTGAATTTAACAGTGAATCCTTTACCAATTTACATGCTTTTATGTTAAGGTTTACTGAAGTTTTGTACACGACAATTAAAACATTAGACATGTTTAACCATTCTCCAATAGGCAAGATTATAACATATAAATAAAACATGCTGATTAATTTACGACTAGTTACTAATGACATAGAAACTGTAAAAAGATTCATGGAGTTATGTTTAACGAATATTTCATGGAAACATGCTTGATAATTGATTTCAATAATAAACATGCTAAATGAATTTATATAAACTAAAAACAGAAGGTTTCTATCCAGAACCAAGAAATAAACATTTACAAGCTAAATTTATTATCCAACAACTAGTGCACAATCCACATTTAGAGAAAACAATGAACAATCCAAAATAACTTACAACGTTCGTGCATCTTAATTTCTTAGACCTTTTTTCCTTCGTTTGTTCAGTTAACAAATCTCATCATAGTAGTTCACATTTCATTCAGTAGGCATTAAGTCCATCACTTAGAAATCAAGACAATAAAGAGGAATATTAACAAGGAAATCTACAGAACATTGGTGACACTATCAACAATCAATAGTTAGCAGTAGTATTTCAAGACAACCCAACCTATTTACCGTTTACCCTAGCACAACGTCAAGCATTTGTTATTCGTTAGTTAACATCCATCACCCTTAGACCTTTACCTTCATCATTCTTCAACACACTCTCTACTCATCTATCTAAGCATTTATACCATATGATAGGCAATAAAACCAAGCTCAAATAACAAAAGGAAACATCACAGCAACTACAACTAACAACAATCGTAAAACACACACACATACTTGTGGTGCAGGGCCTCATTTGGCCAAGACACACCCTAAACCTTACCTAAACCGATGAAGAGTACGCAAGGATAGCAAAGACTCCAAGCTTCCACGGTTCTTCCCAGCGACTGGATCTTCTCAGCAACTCTCTCACGGTTTAACACTCAACTCACAAGCTTCCACACCTAGCTCACACCCAAGAAACTCCCCACTCACAGGGACGAAGCTCCCTCTCTCTCTCTCGAACTCCTCACTCACTAGAAGGAAGGACTGAACAGTAGAGGAAGGGAAATTGAAGGGGTTTAAACCATGGGAAGGGGGCAACTGTACCTGGAAGGGTAGAGGTGGTCGGCTGGTCAGAGGAGGAGATCGGCTCGAGTGGTCTGGGGTCGGATTCGTGTCAGGGTCGCATCATTCCATTGGTTAAACGTCATTTTTATTCTGATTTTAAATATCTGCAATCACAGTTCTGCAATGATTCGGACAAGTGCAGATGACTTGGCCTCGTCCGCAAAGCTAAAATCTCACAGGCTAAATCACGCTTGGGGACGAGGAGAGGTGTCCTCGTCTGTGTCCGTACCGTCCGCAGGCGACTTGCGGACGCAATATGGTGTCCGCATGTGTCGTCTGCTGTCATCCGAAAGTGTCCATAAAATGGACAAATTCAAATCGGACGATACTTTTACTCGTCTGCAGTCGTCCCGACTCTTCCGAAGGTGTCCATGTTCAGAATAGATTCAATGCGGACGAGGCAACTCACTTCCGCATCGTCCGGGACCTATCCGCAGGTGTCTGGGATTGGAACAGAGGTGGTTCGGACGAGGCTACTCCTCGTTCGCACTTGTCCGGAGTCGTGCTCAACATTGCGGCATAGTGTGTTCAGGACGAGAAATCTCGTCCTAACCCTCATGTGTGTGTGCAACGCTTTTGCGGACGACACATCTCGTCCGCAAGTGTCGTCCTCAAGCGTCCGCAAATGCCCTGGACAGTTTTTCTCACACTTTTCTCACTTAACTCCTATCCTGTAATATTTCTCCCATAGGCACACGACACGTATAATCACGCAATGTAACGTCCTAACTGCTTCGCCTTCTAGTTTGCATCTCATACACGGGGAAAGCATAACGGAAGTACCCCTAGACTTAACGCTCTAGAACACCCTTGGTAATACCCTGATAATTGTCCAACTTAAAAAGTTGGGGTGTTACAATATTGCACACTAACAAGGTCGGACATTAGTTTCTTTATTAATAAAGTCTGTCAATTTATGTATTGCCCAACAAATGTTCATTGGCAGGCAGTTAAGCGAATTCTTCGCTATTGAAGAGGCACTTCTATGTTTCAACTACAGTTCTCTAGGTCTTCTTCTACAGACTTGATATGTTTTATAGATGCAAACTGGGGTTCATATCCTGATGATAGGAAGAGTACAAGCGGCTATTGTATTTTTTATGAATCTAATTTGATTTCTTGGTCTTCTAGTAAGCAAAGAGTTGTTTCTCGATCATGTACTGAAGCTGAGTATCATGCTATTGCAAATGGAGCATCTGAACTTTCATAGTTAGTTTCTCTTCTCGGCAAGCTGGGTTTTACCTTTTCCACTCCAATCATATATATACAGACAATGTCAGCACTTCTTATCTCATCTCTAATCCAGTTATGCATTCCAAGTCGAAGCACGTTGAAATTGATTTCCATTTTGTGCAGGATAAGGTTGCTACAAAATCATAGTCGGTTTTGTTTATTTCCTTGGAGCTTCAGCTTGTCGACTGTTTCTCTTAGTCATTGCCTGTTGCTAATTTTGAGTCTCTTAGGTCCAAGCTTCTCGTCCATCGCCGTTCAGCTTGAGGGGGGATGTTAGAGGAAGACGGCGTGTCGTCCATGAGTGTCCAAAATATTCTTTACATGTGTAGTAAATTTGTGTATAAACTGATACTTCACGCTAGCATTATAATATAACAAAAAATATTCTCTTCGCTCCTGTGTCTGATTTCTCTCTCTCTCTCTCTCTCTCTCTCTCTCTCTCTCTCTCTCTCTTCTCTGCATCTAAATCATTCTTCTCTCTAAAGACAACATTCCACAACGGAACAACAACATTTTTTTAACGGAAAGCGTAACCACGATGTTTGATCCATCTATTTTTTATACTTCAGTGTTTCAGTTGTTAGTCAAAATTGTTCAATAATTAATTTATCATTGATTTTATAATTTAGTGATTGTTTTATTAATGTTCCTTTCCTTTGTAAGAAAAGAAACTTTATACTATAATAATAATAAAAGCTGAAATTTAGTCAAACTTCTTAAGATGGACTAAGGTAGTCGCCCACCTAAAATGCAATGGACCAAAGCCCAAATCCACCCTAAATAATGTGGTCTTTGATTGTGCCCGTGAGCCTTGGATCCTCAGACAAGATTTTGGGCCAACCTTGTATCCCCCTCTCCAAATGAGGCTTGTGGCATGGTCAACTTGTTGAAAAAAAAAATTAGGCTCGACGTGAGGTTAAATCAGACCCGACTGAGCCTTGTAAAAAATAATTTGAGCCTTGCTTGGGCCTGACCGACGAGACGAGCATAAAAAAACTCTCTTCTTATTTTAAATTTTTGGTTATTTGGCATAACAGCCTTTATTCTTGCACCAAGAAGCCTCAATTTAACTTCAAAATTCAATAATTAATATTCTAAACTATTTATTTTAGTAAAATTATCTTTATACTTGAAGTAATTAGCTAAATAACTCATGTCATAATAAAATTTATGATCTCACTTTGTAATACGTTGATATTTTTAATTATCGAGATATTACAGGGCGTATTAAGAGTGTTAGATCTACGGGTATTTTAGCGATAAAAAATAAATTAGATTTAATTTGTTAATTAAATTTATTGAAGGTTATTTTAAAGCTAACGAATAGGATAAAGTTAGAAATGATAAATTGGGCTACATTAATTTAATTTGATAAATTAAATTAATAATAAGGTATTTTAAAGTTAATTGGATAAATTAGATTAAATTTAATAAATTAAATTTAATTAGTAAAGGATTTAATTGAAATGGATTAGAAAAATTAAGTGGATAAATTAATGAAGAAGAGTGGAGGTATATGCTAAACCGGTTCAGCGGAACCAAACCGGTTCAGCATGTTAAAACTCAGAATGGCCTTCGGCCATTCCTGAGTTTGTGCGACGCAGACCTGAACGAGAGACGAGAAAGAGAGGGAGAGAGATCGGGAAAAGGAGAGCACGAGCGAACGAACGACGAGGGCGACGACGTGCTGTGACGATGGCGTGCGAACGGACGGCGCAGGACGATTAGGGCTTCGCGGGACTGGACGAATCGGAGCTCCTCCGGTGGACGGATTCCGACAACGGGTAGAGGTGAGTCGGTAGTCTTCCCTCCCCTTCTTGATGTTCCGAATTTTGGCTGTTTAGGATGCTGGTTCAGGTGCGAGGAATCGGCAACCCGCAGGGGGAGGAACGATGGGTGGACTGGACGGCTTGGGTCGCTGGATGGGCTGGGTCCAGCTTCCGGTTTGGGTGGATTTGTTCGGGTGGATTTGTTGTCTGCATAGCAGACAACACCAGCTGCTTTCCAGAGACGTAGGCGTGGGGGAGGCAGCCTTTGTCTTCTGGCAGAGTGTTTGTCGAGGGCAAAGGATACATGACAGAGAGAGTTCTCCTCTCTGGAAAAAAATTGTTCAAGGCCGAAGCAGAAACTTGGAGGAGCTCTCGGGTGTGTTGGTAGAGCTGTCGTTCGTGAGGTGGAGGTTCCAGCTGAGAGCTTCTCCTCTGGAAGATATTGAGGTCCGAGTGATGTTAGGCTGAAGAGAGAAATTTCTCTAGGGTCTTCATGGTAAAAACTATTCCTTCTCTATATTCTGGAGATTTGTATCTTGCTGTTGGGTTTACATTTCTGGTGATTACTGTGTGATAATCTGTTTAGCAATTTTTGACGGGAATAATGATCTGTCACTTGCAATAACACTCTGTACTATTAATTCATACACTTTGTTGGTTAATTCTGGATGCATAAATATGTTAGATTTGGGTTATGCCCATGGAAAATAAGTTGCTAAGCTGCATCTAATATTATCGTGGTTGTCGGGAATGAATATTAGGATTTGATTATTAAAGCTAAGTCTATGAGATTAATTAGTAAGTTAATGAGTAGATTAAATGATTTTAACAATGACTAGATATTTCTAAATCATGAAGGTGTCAGAAAGAGATAGAAGATAAAGAGTTGGTGCTAACGCGTGAATGCTTTAAGGTAAGAACTTGGGTGTGTTCTTGGCTTGAGGAAGCCCTACACCGCAAGTAACGTGTGCGTGAGTGGTAGAGTATGGGTTCATATGTTTATTTGTTGTGTGTTTATATGCTTATCATTGTATGTTCCATGTTTGATGCTCTGAATGTTTCTAGGCTTGGTAGTTCAAGTATACTGTAATCTTGGTTGTTAGTAATGCATTGTTTGTTCTGTGAGGTACTGGTTAGTAGTTCTCTATTAAGTGATGCTGTTAGTTTCGTTACCCATTAGTTCTCTATCAAGTGCTGTTGTTTATTATCTAGTCAAAAACATGATTTCGTCATTTTGTTTCGATATTCCGGCTGCTGTTTACTACTTAGTTAAAAACATGATTTCGTCGTTTTGTGTCAATATTCTCACTGCTGTTTGTTATCTACTTAATAGCATGATCTCGTCATTTTATTTCGATGTTTTCACTGCTGTAAATTAGTCGTTAAAACGCACGTGTTGGCTGATCCATTTGGCTAATTTCTCTGCTGTAATTTAGTCATTAAAACGCACGTGTTGGCTGATCCGTTTTGCTATTTCTCTGCTGTAATTTAGTCATTAAAATGCATGTATTGGCTGTTCTGTTTTGTTATTTTCTCTGCTATAATTTAGTCATTAAAATGCATGTGTTGGCTGATCCGTTTCGCTAATTTCTCTGTTGTAATTTAGTCATTAAAACGTACGTATTGGCTGTTCCGTTTTTTATTTTCTCTACTGTAATTTAGGCGTTATAACGCACGTATTGGCTGTTCTGTTTTGTTATTTTCTCTGCTGTAATTTAGTCGTTATAACGCACGTATTGGCTATTCCGTTTTGCTAGTTTCTTTGCTGTAATTTAGTCGTTATAACGCAAGTATTGGCTGTTCCGTTTTGCTAGTTTCTCTACTGTAATTTAGTTATTAAAACGCACGTATTGGCTGTTCTGTTTTGCTATTATCTTAGCTGTAATTTAGTCGTTAAAATGCCTGTTTTTGTTGTTCGGTTTTTGCCAATTTCGCTGCTATTCTGTTGCCGTTTTCAGATGTTTAAAACATGTTTTTCTGCACGTAATTTGCTGCTGTTTTAGGTGTTTGAAGGCATGGTTTCGTCGTTTTAATTTGATGAAATTCACTGCTAATTATAGTCGATTTAGAAGCATATATGTGGTTATTTATGTGTATTGCTGCTCTTAGTTTACTAGTTAATATCCTGGATTGGTTTATGGACTCGTTGATGTTCTGTAGATTGGGTTACTCTGTGATATGTCCATTGTTGTTAGCTTTATTGCTTTGTTATTAGTTGTGTTAGCTCTCTATTAATTCTGTCGTTAGTTGTTAGTTGCTTCATTGATTACTCCGCTTGCAATATTAGTTTGATTGCCTTGTAGATATAAATTGGTTGGTGATCAGCCTATGAATTGACTAATTTAGCATGTTAAGATTAACTTAATTAAAAAACATGTATTGTATAAGCATGTTAATTGATAACTTAACTAATTTACGAGTTATTGATTAAATTGTTAAAAGACGTTAATCAATCCCTTAGTGTAATTAACTAGCATTTCAAATATGTAATCAATTTAGTGTCTTTTTATTATTAATTAGTGTTACCCTATATGATCTTCTATATATTCTCTATTGACATGTTGCTTTGCATAATTCTTGTTGTGAGTAAGTCCTTTGACCATGCTATTTAAATTGAGTGATCATAAATAGTGTAAATCACAAACTCCCGAGCATGTTAATCAATCAAGTATGTAAACGCCTTAATTAATATAAGCATGTAAGTGAATGTATGTTATAAACTTCTTAAGCATGTTGTTATCTTTAATACATTGTTTATTTAAATTACCGTTGAAATACTTGTTGGTGTCGTGCACTATTATGTTCGCTATGGTTTTGCTTAACTTCTTGAATGTGCTGTTAGGATAGTTCCTTGTATGTGCTTTTAAGATAGTCTCATATCGCTAGAAACAATTAGGAACATTACCACGGGGTGATCATACGCCTTGAGTGAGGAAAAGAATTACCATTCCCTTATCGGGATCATAAGATTAATTAACGTAGTTAATTAGAAAGTATAGAATTCCCCAAACTCCATGCTCTACATACGAGCTATTCCTAAAACACGTAACCATTCCTAATATACGTAACTAAAGGATTGGTTTGGGGCAGACCCATTCCAAGGAAGAGCGGCATTTCATATGCATAAACTCATTGTCTTATTGGACCTTTAGGCTCACGTCTTACTTGCGGTGTAGGTACACACGACACACAGAGTCTTTGAGCAACCGAAGAAGTAGTGGATGAGGGATTTGTACGCACGAGCTTATGGTTGGCCAGGCTACGAGAAGTTAAAGATATATTGAGTTGTAATTAATTTAAATTAAGTTTTCTCTTCTTAATTTGTAATTTAATGTTTGTTTATTTTAGGCCTGGCAAGAACCGACCAGAACCGAGTCTCGACCTGAACCCGAGTCTCGGTTTCAGGTCGGTTCTGGTTCTCGGTTCTGATATGTTTGGTTATTTGGTATATCAGGTATTTGGTTCTAGTCGGGTTCGGTTCTCGGTTCCCTGTGTGAAGAACCGAGAACTGATGGGCTCCAGGTAAGTCAGCAACTTACTTACCCTAACCCTAAATTGCTCTCCCCGATTATTGAATCTGGCAGCGCTTGGAGGGAGTCTTGGAAGCTTGCGATCGGCGATTATCGAATCTGGCAGCTTGGTCCTTTTCATCCTCGTCAAACTTTGAAATTGATATTTAAGAAGCTGAGGCGTGTCTACTTTTCTCGCCGATTGATTACATTTCAACGACTGTTCTGAAAACCCATTTTCATGGTGGCTGAGGAAACTGGAAGCGTATTGAATTTGGCCTTTTCCCTCTAGGGGTGGAGTCGAGTCCAACGCCAATCCTCCATCAAAACCAGGTTCGAAGGAGAAGAAAATTTGTCTTAATCTCTGACTTTGAATTTGGTTTGTTTTTGAGTTTTTCAAATACGAGGTAGGTTCGGCTATGGGTACCATTTACTTGATTGGGAAATTCACCGTTGAATTTGTGTTTTAATCGATGACGTTGTGAATTTGTTGAGAGGTTGGAAAGGTGAGAAAGCAACTGGAAGAAGAAGATGAAAGCAGAGAGAGAAGAAGATGAATTCATAACTATTGTAAAGTCAGATTGTTGTCTGTTTCTTATTCTGATTTTAATTATAGGTACAGCTTCAGGCACGGGGTGAACCGAGAACCGCCGGGTCTGGACCCGGAACCGAGGTCGGTTCTGGGTTCGGGTCCGGGTCGGGTCTGGGTCCCATTAGTTCTGGGTTCGGTGCCGCCATCTCGAAATTGAGAACCGACTGTTCGGTTCTGGACTGTCCGAAACCCGAATTGCCCACCCCTAGTTTATTTCCTTTAAATTCTTTACGCCTCCGCATTTTCTATTAAATACACGATTTTTATAACGAGTTTTTATGAATGGTTGGTAGCAGTCCGGGTTAGGCGCACTTTGACATGTTTTCTCAAATTTTAACGTATTTTTAAAAAGTGACAAAAATCTGGTTCGTTACACATTTTTTTACTTATAATGGTCATTTTATCCCATCTTTATTATCTCACATTACTCGATTCATGCATAGACTTAATTTTGCACTTTGGAACTCAACTTAACTATCTTTTCCTTGATTTCAAAACATAATCTATCGTAATAATAAGAGAAAATGGCAAACTAACTATCATCATTTATTGTTAGTGACAAATCAACAAACATCATTTTTTTGCTAACAAATTAACTACTAAACTATGGAAAAATGACGTCGCCAACATTGCTGTCACATTTGTCGTTAAACATGATAATGTTGAGCTGCAGTGGTTCGTATACAAACCGTCGCGGCTTCATAGTTTTAAAAAAATAAGATTACCATTTTTATGAAGCGCTATAGTTCAACGTGCCACCTTCGCCTTGTACAAATACACAGACACTTCTCGCGATTTTCTTAGACATTTTGTTAGCGATTAGCGAACCCTAGAGATTTATGAGAGCTGAAGTGAACACTATTTTAGCAAAGTTGAAGAATTTTTTGAACACCAAATGGCTTATTGGAGTGTTGAGGAATCTATTATTAACCGTCAAGTTGAAGTGGGGCCCACAACCACATTTTTAGCCAATGAGGTATGTGGAATTGAAGACGAAGCTGCTATGGTGTTGCATTCCGTCTCGGCAACTCTACACAAAGAGAAGCTCCGTTCATTATGTGAATCCAATAGTGACGAAGACATGGATATGGTCGAGAGTAGACCTAGATGCCCACCACAAGCAAAATGCACCTTCGCTGGTATAGGGCTTGACAAAAACTATAGTTCACTGAATAAAATTAGAGAAGAAATTGTCGATCATGCATTGAAGAATGGGTACGGGATAAAATTCATCCACAGTGACGCACATTGGTTGAGGGCTGCCTGCCAGGAAAGATGCACATGGCGGCTGCACGCTTAAAAAATGCAAGGTGAAATGATGTTCAAATAAAGTGCTATAACAATGTTCACACTTGCTCAAGAAAGATGGAAAGCCGTCATGCCTCTGCCAAATGGGTGGCAGCGGATAGATTTAAAAGTTAGGCCGACTAAGACCTTTCTTCCATAATTGAGACAGTTAGGAAGGAATTTAACGTCAACATCACACCCAACCTTGCTAGAAGGACAAAAAATGCAACCAAAAAAATTAACGAAGGGGATGACAATGAGCAATAGAAGCTCATATGGTCCTATGCCATGGAGATTCGGAGATCTAATCTTGGAAGCGTGGTGCGTGTTGACCTAGAGATGAGTGCATTTAAAAGGATATACATGTGTTTGGCTGCATGCAAGATGGCCTTGCGGAACTGTGGTAGACTGATTATTTGTTTGGACGGTTGCCACTTGAAGGGAGCGACTCAGGGCCAGCTGCTCATTGCTGTCACCATCGACGGTAACGATGGAATGTATAGCAGTGGTTGAAGCAGAAAATAGGGCTTCTTGGAGTTGATTTCTGAAATTGTTGCTCGACGATCTAAACACCCTAACCGGCAATGGGTGGACAATTATTTCTGACTGACAAAAGGTGCAGTTGATTGCTTTTGTCTTCTATGTTTATGTTATGCGTTATGTACCAATGTTTGACTCATACTATGAATCTTTGTAGAGGCTAGGGCCAGTTAACAGAGAGGTGGCAGGGTAAGCGAACCATCGGTTTTGCATCCGACACCTGTATGATAATTTTTCCAAAACTACAACTTGCCAGTCGAAATTGGAGCCCCTAGTTTTCAGGAGCTGCCCAGTTTGAGGTCAGCAACAGTAACGAATAGTACTCTGTCGATTTGGATAGGTGTACTTGTAGTTGTTACCGGTGGGAGTTGATCGGCATCCCGTGTGTCCATGTAGTCCAGTGCATTCACTTCATGAGGAGATCTTCTAAGGAATTCGTGTATGCGATCTATCACCGAAAAACATATATGGCGATGTACTCCCACTTTGTCTGCCTTGTCAATGGACAAATCATGTGGCCTCCTGTAACGCATCTTGATCCAATTATCCCACCACCATTTAAAAGGCTTCTAGGAAGTCCGCGAAAATGTAGAATACGGAATGTGGACGAGGCCCCAAGCCGAACAGTGCTGCCCAGAAGACATATGAACATGACTTGTGGCCAATGTGGGTGTGTGGGGCACAATTCCCGCACATGTGAAGGTGGAGACCTAGAGTCCAGTGCATGTGGCGGCAGAGGCAATAAAGTTAGAGCCAGAGCCAGAGCCAGAGGCGGCAGTGGAAGCTCGCACGACACATTTATGGGTTTCATAGTCCCCGAGACAGCTCTCGAGCCAATTCCTGAAATAGTCCTCGAGACAGTCCACGAGAGAGTTGCTGAGACAGTTCCTGACATAGTTCCTGATACGCATGTGAGCCCATTATCACGTTTACGTTTTCAAGTGTTATTTGAACTCTACTAATTTCATTTACAATGTGTTCTGCAGGAGTATGATGCGCAAGGTCCACAAACACAAACATACACAAATGTGGACCTTAACCTTCATTGATTAGAGAAGACGATGCTCAACAAAAGTGACTATTAACTGTGCGTCAAAACCAGATTACATCATCTACAATAAATTATTCGAGGTAGCCTATTATATCATTGAACCTTTAATAAACTATATAGATGATATATATATGGTTTTGACGCATAGTTAATAGTCACTTTGAGTGAGCTTTGTCTTCTCTAATCAAGGATGGTTAATTGAATTGATATATTGGTTTGATAAATTTGATTTGATATATATGCGGTTGTAATGGACGTTATCGTTGTAATTTAATTGATATGTTGGTTTGATAAATTTGGTTGTTAATGATGAATGGAAATTCATTAGTATGATAATGTCCAGTTACCAACTTTTCTTTTTTTTTTTTTAAAAATTGAATTTTTGTTTAAGCCATCTGACGAGCCGCTGCGGCTTTTTGGAAGCACCGCAGTGGCTTGATAACTAATTGCGACGACCTGTCCATAAAGACACAACGGTTAGTTACCAAGCCACTACTGCATGTCCAAAAAGCCTTAGCGGCTTGTTAGAAACCGCTGCGGCGTGTCCAAAAAGCCGCAGCGGTTTGTCAGCATTCCTATGCCTTGTATCTTTCAGTATTATGCACAGTTTGCTTAAATTGCTGCAATGAATGCAATGAACATGCTAACTTGTTTGTTGATAATGAATGGAATCGTTTGCGTCAATTTCATTCTAAAAAAAATTGAAAATTTTGTAAGAGTTTCGCTTGTTTTTAATTTTATCCCCCCTACAACATCATCAAAAACAGATATTTTTTCCAAACAGATATTATCCAAATAGAAAAAAGAAAATGTAAACATGTAAAGAGTTAATGACTTTTTTATTACAACAAATTCAGCATCTCTACACATCTCAACTACCATAAGCCGCCTTCTTCCTAGTTAGTTTCAGCTGCAAATACGTGAGTTCAAAAAACAATTGCGGGTCCACGTATATGTTGGATGCATTGGCGAACAACAGACCCTCCACGGGTTCATCGTCGTGCTCGTGGAACTAATCCAGCTTATCGCAATTTCGGATCACCCTCATCCTCTCGCTCGAACGCCGAAAGATGCCGTGCAGGCTGAAATGAAAAGAGAACAATTAGCACAAAAGCGAAAAACAATAAGCAGAAAACAATATAAATTGACACAAGGGAAAATATATACCACTCTTTGTCAGTGGGCGCTATAATGATGGAGATTGCTTCAGGCAGCAATTGTTGGTAAGCGAATTGAGTGTGCAAGTCAACGGACGACATAAAACACAACTGCTTTGGGTGTGACTGAAATGTAAACCACACATTAGAAACCATGGAACATGAATGATAACCCAAAGAAACGAGATGGTTACTTACATGAATTCACCCTATTGTGAGTAGCGATTTTGTTATTGAACCATGAAGGCATCTTTGTCGTTTACCACATAGCACTGCATATAAGTTCAGATAAGTACTAAGATAAAATCTTCTACACTAAGATACAAAGAAGGCTTCTCACCGTGTTTGGCATCCCTACTTGATCCAGGAAGATGATCTCAGTGATAGTGTACTCATCATCGACCAGCTTTCTCGAAAGAATTGTGCATGTCTCTAGGTTCTTTCGAGTATTTTCCCAAACATACTTCGTGAAAAGATTTATCAGTTCACGTGGCTGCAAAAAAAAAATGGCAAAAGCCCAATAGACTAATAAGGAATGAATAAGTGCAGACACACGTATATAACCAAATCAAAGACGTACCACACGCATAGTTTTAAGGGACTAAGGCTGTGACGCACTTGTATCCTGCACGTTGGCAAGCACGACAAAAGGAGTAGGTTGGTCTATTAGGGCAATGATGTTACAAATTTCAGACACGTTATTACGTCGCACACAAATAAAGTAAAGATTGGACTTTGCGTACAAAGTAAATAACTTACAAGCGGTCTGTGGGTTCCGTTGCTTTAGAAGACGATGGAGAGGCTGCTGTAGGGGCTGCTCGCTGCTCCATTCTCTGAAATGCTGCCAACATCTCATGATGTCGCTCCTATGCTCGCTCTTCCATTTTTTGTGCATTTGGAGTAGCCCTGTTTGATGTCACTTCTCCATTTTTTTTATTTGGAGCAGACCCATTTAAAGGTGCTCCTCCATCATTTATATTCTGTTTAGCGCCATTTGATGGAGCTCCTCCATCCTGCACATCTAGCTAGACATCTCTTTAGGCATCGAAGTAAAATGAGATGTCTGAGGAGGGGGCGATTGCATTGGCTGCGGACCATCCTCCTCCATGTGTTGTAGAGGCAATGCTGGAGGTTGTTCCTCTTAGGGGGCTGAAGGTTGAGCCATTGAGGGGGGTGGAGGTCGTAAATTTTTATTTTTATTTTTGGGAAGGGGGGTTGGCGGCTAGGACACTGTACCTCGCTACTTCGGGGTCTCGCGTACCCATTTCCCCTCCAAATTTACTGACCCCCCATTCTGTCTACTTTCAATCTATTGTAGATGTTTGTGGCCGTCTCTTCAATTCTCGGCTCATCCTCAGAGATCGGTACCCCAGCCTGCTCAACAATCCTCTGTATGAGCCAGTTGAATAACAGACTCTTGGCCGGATTACACATTCTCGAGCAAATAGAGATTCATCCAATTAACATGATTTTGATGTCCATCCCGAGGCAAAATGGTGTACGCCGTGATAATGTGGATCACTTGGGCTATGACATTCAGCTCAATGGACGTTGGCTTCCTGTACGTGCTAATCATGGGATCCCGGTGCAACAATTTAATTACTGCCAACCTATCTCCTCGCTTAACGAAATATGGCTCCCGAGACACGTGGTAATACTAATCTCTTGGTCCTTCTATCACACATTCAAGCATCATGTTTAGATCGTTGGGAGTCAGCCTCAACTCCCGTCCAAACATATAAGTTCGGACCTCTAATAGTTGGGTGGACATTTCCAAATGGCGTAAAAGAGTTTGACAATACGTTCACAGAAACTTCCACCCAATCGGCACAAACCAGCTAAACTAGCCCCCTCAAACAATTGATCAATTCTCAACTCAGCCAAGGACTCCAAGTCTACTCTTTTAGAAACAATAATTGAACGGTGTTTAATATCAGCTTCATACCGTTCCTTCGCATAAGCTGTCCTGAAGAGTGAGGAGTGGAAACCTGCTGCAACGGGTTGGAAACAGACCAATGCACCTCCGACCGGTCGTTGTTGAGGCTACGGTTGAGTTTGAGATTGTGCCACAATTCTGCAAGAACCACCCGCTGCGGTTTCTCCATCTTGCATCGCGGCGGTTTCTCTAGCTTGCACCGCGGCGATTTCTCTAGCTTGCACTGCTGCGGTTTCTCTAGCTTGCACCACGGTGGTTCCTCCTTGCGCTGCGGGTGCTCCTTCTTTCACCGTGGCTAGTTCAGGTCGGTGAAACTGACTGACGAGGTCAGTTGCAAGCCGACATTGTTGACAGGCAAAGTTTGTCGTTTCTGCTTGTGGTTGTGGGTGAGTTTGCGACGGACCTCCCTTTCGCTTGGTTGACATATTCTTTGCGCGAGAATCCATTGGTATCGATTACACACTATGAAATGAAGGTTTGAGAGTACGATGGTTCGCCTAGGATATCGTTGTTCGCGGTGAACATGCCTGGAGCCCACGATCGAGTTTTATGTAGTATGACAGAGGATCAAAGAATGAGGCACGATAAACCGATGCGGTGTCATATGAAGCCTTAGCGGTATGACGATAAACTGTGGTGGCTTCCTATGACACTGCAGTGGTTTATCATCACACCGCTGCGGTTTGATTTGAAATTTCGGTGGACCATCAAAATTGTCGTGTTATTTTTTTAAAACTATGAAGCTGCGATAGTTTGTATACGAACCGCCGCAGCTCGATATTATCATGTTTAACAGCAAATATGACAATGATGTTGGCGGCATTATTTTTTCATAGTTCAATGATTAATTTATTAACAAAAAAAAAATAATGGTTGGATTCTCACTGAGAATAAAAAATGATAGTTAGTTTGTCCTTTTTCTTGATAATAATTTATCTATTTTTTTCTCTTATTAAAAGCTAAGAATATTCATTATTCACTTTGTTCATCAAAATTCTTCAACTAGGACCCACAGGAAATACGCCAATTGGGCAGAGAGCTCCTTAAGTCAGGCGGCATAGTCAATTTCATCAAATGTCTGAAACATTTAAATGAGTTTTAAAAAGAGGAATTAGAAATGGAGGCTCAGAGAATCAAAGCTCATCCTTTGATTGATTAGGGAGCTGTAACACAGTAAAAAATAATATCAGCTGTCAGCACCAACTGCAAACCCATGGTGATAGTAACTGAGAAAGAAGATCTACAGATCTTCCAAAACGATCAATCATCCGAGGGCCGATCTCGTAACTTCATACGCCAAGAAACACGCGGCATTTGCTGGGACGCTCCGAGCCATGGCGGGGCCGAAACCTTTATACAATCCTTTGACTCCTTCTGAGGCCAAAAGTTTCTTAAAAGCATCGATCGAACCAGAGAACTTTGGATTTTTGTAATCATCCACTTGAAGAACGCTCTTGACGACATCAGTCGGATACACAGAGACCCAAAATGACGCTCCGGCTAACCCACCGGCAACCATCAAGGACCCTCGTCCAAGTTTGGACGTGTCTTTTCCTCCAGCAAAGTACTGTTTTAACAATTCGTAAACACCAAACATGGCAGCATTTCCGGGGATTTCTCGAGCCATCGTTGGAACCAAGCCCTTGAACAGACCTCTGACCCCGCCTTCCGATCCGAGAACATGCTTGGCCACATCCATTGGTCCTCCATACTTAACTGCTCCCCCAACTAAGCTAGATTCTGCCAATGCACTCTGGGCCTGCAATCTGTTGTTAAACAATCCAGCAGTTATATGACATGATTTTTTCCAAAATCAATTCGAGGATCGAAACATGTCATCTTTATATCATCCCCATACGAAAGTTGTGCAAGAGAAAGAAATCCGACACGTTAAAATCCAACACGATAAAAGTGTACGACATTTATGCATCTTTTCAGAATATCAGAAATGATATAATAACAATCCAGGCATCGACAACGATACTTTAAAAACGAGGCAATACGCGAGGTAGTTTTTTTTGGTCAATGGCTGATAATTTGCGTTGAAATACCAATTTCTAGCTGCGAAAAAAGTTTTAAAGACAATTGTACACACAGGATTCAAGATTTGTACCTGCACTTGATCAATTCAGTGGGGCAAGCCAAAAATGAGACGGCAACTCCAGCCCCAGCCCCACACACAACCTGCTGACCAACTGTGAGTGGGGCGCCAGGTTGAGACCTCAAAAGGGCCTCCATTTGTCCCCTAACTGAGAAGAGAACGGCATTGAAGGCGGCCACAGTTGCTAGTGGAGCTCCCATTCCTTTGTACAAACCTCGAGGGCCTTCGGCTGCTAATGTTTGCCTCACGGCATCCATTGCACCCGAATACTTAGGCATTTGGCCAGGAAGTGGAGCAGGTTGGCTTTGGAGCTTAACTTTGATGGTGTCAAATGGGTGTCCACATATCAATTGTGCTGCTCCTCCAATGGTCCCAGCTGTGAGGTCCTTCGCTACTTCTCCCATCTGTATGTAATAAAAGATCAGTCTAAGCATATGACTTGAAGATATTTTGAAAAAAAAAGTAGTGAAATTTGATACAAAATTGAAAATCTGCATCAATAAATACCAACTCATTAGTACGATATTGTCTTATTTGTGTTGATGCCCACATGGTTTTGTGCTCATGTTTTATGCTCAAAGAAAATTATGAACTTCAAAGATTAAGCAATGAAATGGGATGCACATTTGACATATTGCCAAACAATTCTTCCATTTTAAGCCCCCACATAGCCTTACCATGTTCTCTTCATCGTTCGGCTAAGTTGAATAGTACTTTATGTAGATAATATTACCGTACACACAATATTTCAACTTCTTCATGGGGAAATAGGGTGGACTTTATTACTGTAAGTAATCTCAAGCTTTGAAATTTTGAAATCAATCAGACGACTTGCTTTGCTTAACTGTTCAAGAAGAACAAGATCAATTCCAAAATGAATGAAATGCAGAATATAATAATACTTGTGTTATAATAATACTTCTAAAGCCTCTTTTATGATTGTTCATTGCCATCAATCATTCTTTAAAAGATTCGCCTGAAACAATTAATCTATTTCATTAATAGCAAACGAATATGACAGCCTATAAGTCTCGAATCTAACTTTCCAATATATGAGAGATTTTTCCAAATACAAAGCTACGAACAAATTATATTCTTTTCTTTGGTACAAGGGCAAGAACAAGAGTATGAGCAAATCTATCCAAATGAACTTGGAGTCGAAGCAACATTATTGCAACAAGATGTAACTAGAAACATTTAAACTTCGAATGTTCAAAAATCAAGTTCCGTAATGAAGTTTAGCAAACCAACTAAAGAATTCCAACATTTTAAATCTGATTACACCAAAAGAAACATTCAATCTTACCAGAGCGAATTTTTAAACGACACCCAGAGAAGAGATATCAATGGGAAGAACGAAATCAACTCAACTTTTCAAGCTGAGATCGGTCCAACCCAGAGACCAAACCTGATAGAACAAGAAATTTAAATCCAAAGAAACGTACGAAAGTAAGATCTTAAAAGAAAAGTAAGAAAAAAGAAATGTGATATAATTACCAGAAGCTCTCACTGGGTGATAACGAGAGGATGGCATTGGGTGATTGGTGGTGGGCGGTAAGATAGAATCTGCAAATAGAAACAAAAAGAAAATAGTGAAGTGAATCTCATAGAAAACCATAGCCACAGATAGAGAGAGAGGACAAGCAAGGAAAAATGAAAATGAAAAACCCACCTCTAAAAACCCATCAATCACAGAATCAAGGTGAAGAAGATGCGGCAGTAGTTCCAGCCAACAAAGATTGAGACACTCAGATTATGCGAAAGAAGGTGGCCAAACAGGGGATCCTCAATTCGCATGACGGGAAGCAATTTATAAAAATTTCTTGGATTTTCCTCCACCGTTGGATCAAAACTATTACTACGAGTAATCAACGGCAGAATGTAAGACTTCAAATTAAGTAATATTGATTTTACAATATAATATAATAAATAGCATTAATTAGCTTCTCTTGGGTAAAAATATAACCTTTTAAGATTCAGTTTTTTTTGTTAATTCAAGTTACATATAAACTTTTCTTTTTAATAATCGATGATGAATAACAACTTTGACATTCATTGAACAAATAAATACTAAATAAAAAATGTATATTGTCCCTTAAATTTGACTGTGAAGAGTAAATAAATTATTATACTTTTTTAAAAGACAAATAACTCCCTGAATTTAAGGACATTAACAATTACATCTGTCATTAGAATTAGCGTAAAAAAAAAATCACATTTTTGTTATAGGATCTTCTATATTAGTCAATTTCTAAAGAGAAATTGACTTTTGGAGTTTGGTATCTTTGCAAAAATCACAAAGAATCGCTCTATTATGAGTTTTTTTTTTTTCAAATAATCCAGTAGAGAATATCAAGTAACAAAAATATGATTTCCTTGATGGTTTCCCTAACATCGATGAGTTGATTGTTAACGCCTTAAAGTGCAGGGAGTTACTTGCCTAAAAAAAGTACAGGGATCTACTTGATCTTCATCGTTAAGTTTAAGTGCTATTATGTACTCTATTTTTTTAAAAATGACGAGTTATCTTAAAGATACATTAGATTTGTCTTTTTTTTTTGTTGTAGCATCTCAAACAACAAGGAACAATGAAGAACAACTACAAATGAAAACGAAAATAAATTGACTATTGTAAGTAATTTTTAAAAAATACTATGCAATAGATAACTAAATATTTTGTGGTCTAGATAGTGAAATGTTGGGAGTAATATGTCCAACAAGCAAATGTAATAGAATAATTTTATAATATATGAATAAATTTATATTGATTAATATTATGTTAACATTTTAGATTATGTTTCATAAAATTCATAGAAAATTCCTTGATTATTTATGCTAACTTTATATTAACATATATATCGAATATAAGTGGAATAAAATATAAAGAGTAATAACAAGAATATGTCCATGACTTACATTTGAAGTATGGAATCTTCAAATAATTCATAGTCATAAACATAGTTTATCTCATTAAGAATGCATAGTCATATCCCTACTAAGTATGTAGTGACATAAGATAAATATGTTTTATATAATATGATTATATAAGACTACACCAGATAAAATTATATTGTTCTGATAATTTTCGTTAAATATAGAACAATTAATTTTATCATAATTATGGTCATATATGTATGATCTTTATTCGTTGTATTTAATAAACTTCTATTTTATTTTAATTTATTCTTTGATTTACTCAGTAAAGTTTTGTACGAATTACGATTCGTATACCTTGTATATTGGGAGTAAATTAAAATGAATAGCTGGGAATGTTAATATCCATACAACGAATGTTAATATCAATGAATAGCTGAGAATGTTAATATCAATTAATTAACAAATATAAAGTAACTTTTAAAAATAGTTTTTAAAATGAATTTTGTCAAATTTGATTTAATGTCATGACCTTTTGTTTTTCATAACATTTTTGTTATAAATGTGTTATAAGTTAAATGTGCCAAGTGTTGAGTTATGGTGACAAGACTTTTGATTTCCATTACATTTTTATAAAATGTATAAAATCAATTATAACTTTAATGAGGACTTTGTAGTATTTTTCTCTAAATGCCATAATGGTCATTATGGAGCAATACCACTATAAATAGAGGTCCAACCTCATTAGAAAAAAGTTAGAAGAAAAAGTTGAAGTTGAGGCTGAAATCTTTGAGATTAAGAAATCCATTTTGAGAGCAAAATTTATGTCTTCTGTGTTGGCTTTAGAGAAGTGTTTTCTAAATCCAAATAGATCGTCTCATGTGTTGAAAATACGATCTATCATAAATTGAGTGTGATCTTGTTTCGTTCATCACGCCCACACGTGCTTATTCGAGGTGAGGAGGACTGGCGGAGAAGATCGAAGGTTGATTTTGTACTCGTGTGAAGTAAGCTACAAAGGTAACATTCTTTATCTTTTAGATTAGATCTAAATAGAGATTTTGAATACATATTATTATTAATATATTATAATAACGATCCGTTTTTATATTCATGTTAAAATTGTTTTTCATGATATATAGGTTACTCACGTTATCGTTGTTATAAACATCGGTAATTCCACCGTGCGAGGGAACCTAAAAACCAACATGAAATCCTCAAGTCTTTTCCTTACCCCAAGCTAACTTATTTGGGAACGTGGAAACTTCCTAATTTAAAGACATCTATTGTAAAGAGTTTCCAAGAACTGGACTTTCGAGAAGTCAAATTAGTGTTCTCTCCTTTTTTTCAGGGATAGAGTTTGCTACCACCTTAATGAACTCTTGTTCTAGCCATATATTTGTTTATCTTAAAGTAATTTTGCACTACAACTTTTTTAAATTATGATTCTAAGCTCGAATGATTACTATTGTCATTGCAACTATATATATCATAATCATTAAAGATAAAAGTCATTTTGGAGGTAAACAAAATACATCATCAAAGATTTGGATTTTAATAGCTTAGATTTATATGAATGTGATCTTTGATTTCAAACATTTTTTAACTGTTCATTTTCTTGAATTAATCTTCTAATTTCCAATAAAAAATTTCTTAATTTTTTTGGTAATTATATGACGGTAATATTAAAAAATTTAAACAAGAATATGGAAAGAGGTAATATTTTGAATTTTTTGTATTATGAAAATTTACTGTTACAACTATAAGTGTATTGCTTTTATACACCAGAGAGGAAACTTCTAGACTACAGAGTTTGTTAGGAATATTTGGTATGTAATGTGTGCTAAGATTACTTTTCTGTCTTTCCCCCGCAATCTCAGGGCTGAAGGACACAGAGATTGTCTCGAGAAAGCTGAAACTTCGAAATGGGAGGCGGCTTAGTGAACCCATCCGCAAGTTGTGTAGAAGATGGCGTAAATTCAATCTTGAGTTCATGCTTGGCAATTTTATCCCGTACGAAGTGGAATTCAATATCCACATGTTTGGATTTTGAGTGAAGGATTGGATTGGAAGCCATATACATTGCATTGACTATAACATCCCCAAAATTTTCCATAAATTTTGTCTTTTTAAAACTCATTTGTAAAATAAGCGAAAGGTAAATAAAAAAGTAAACATTAGCAAAAGTCTTTAAATTAAACCTGAATATTATTCTTTAAAATAATTTAAAATAAACCTTGACTAAATAGTTCAATAATCCTTGATAAATAATCACATGAAACTTTATTCAAATTAACCCCCAAGTTAAATCTCGTCGGGTAACACAAGTGCTCATCCCATCATACTTCCTCCACGTGCACCTCATTAGGATCACAGTCATCACTTACACCATAAGAGATATAATGAGTCTAATGCTCAGTAAGAGACATAATGAAATAGAGAGAAATACTCATACAAACTCAATACACATGCTTTTCATATCACATAGAACGTTTCTCTTTCATACTTTATTCACAAAGAACTTTTCTCTTTCATACTTTATTCACAGTCTCAATATAATCTAGAACATCAGAGATATCATCGGACGGGAATAGATACATCCTAGGGGTCCAGTCTGGGCATCTAACCTGGGTAGAACCGTCACCCATCCCGACAACAATTGAGATACATCATCTTGTAGTTCAGCTAGACACCGAGTCCATTGCAACTAAACAGAACCATCACTCAATTCTGACGAAGATAAGATACATCATCTTGTGGTTCTCCCAAGCATAACTGCCACTCATCTTGACGGCAATTGAGATACATCTTGTAGTTCTCCTAGACACCGAATCCATGAAACCTGAGTAGAATCGTCACTTAATTACGACAGAGATGAGATACATCATCTCATGGTTTTCCTAAACCTTCACCGTCGCTAAACCCTCCAATCTCCAACGTTTATTTATGTTTATTCATTTTGGTACAACTCCATGCAAGTCACATAACAATCATACTATCCAACAGAAACCATACAGAAAACAGCGCATCATGCTTCATACATTTATCAAAAACTAAACAGAGAGCAGAACAATCATGATTTCTTCATTTATCAGAGACTAAACAGAGAGCAGAACATAAATTAGTCAACTTTATATTACTTGTAGACAATTTATTAACATGAGCTAAAAGCATACTTATCATCGGCAATTCATACAAACAAAACCCTACTCTTGTGATGTAGACCATCTCTGGCAAACCACATACAATATCTCTTACCTAGGTTCGCTAAGACCTTTTCTTTCAAAGTTCCATCTTGCGCTAACAGTACGACGACGACCTCCTTTTTCTCGTAAGAAATACCTTTTTCTCAAATTCTCAATCATCTCCCCTAGACCTTGAGCTTTACCTCATATTTTTTGACATAAATCAACTCGGGTTGTTACGCGCAAAACATCTATTTAAAACTCTATCCATCGTTTTCAAGTATTTCGTAATCTCGTTTGACAAATCGCTATTATTCAGGTGCGAAATCTCGACATTGCAACCGACATTCGCTACACAGGACGTCCATTTTTCCCCCGAGGGACGTCCATCATTACCCAAGCGATGTCATATCCATTCAATTTCTCAATGGCGGGACGTTCGTTTCCCCTTAGGGACGTCCCACGCACCAGAACGATGGCATTTACTCCCTATACTTAGCAACGATGCCATCCGCTTTCTGTCTTTGATAACTAACATTTGTTATTCCTAAGAGATGCCGGTTAACTTTTTCGCCATGAGGGACGTCCATTCCTCAATAAGGAACGTCTGTTTTCTTCATATTTTAGACGTTCGTCATCTCTACATTTTAGACGTTTGTCCTTCCTATCCGTCAGTTTCTTAGCCATAAGGGACGCCCGTTACTCCACAAGGGACATCTATCCTTCCTTATTTAGAGCGATTTCCTTCATTGTTCAAAATGACGCCGCTCAACTTAAACTTAATGCCATCATTCCTTTTCTCTTATCTTAGGTTTCCAACGCTCATTAGGGACGTCCTTCGATCTAAATGACTCCGTCTCACTTACTTCTTAATAGCACCATCTTCCTTTCCCTTATTTTGGATGTCCTTCATCCATAAGGGACGTCCGTCTCTGTTCCAAATGACGCCGTTCGTTTTTCACACTAAACATCCGCCTTTCACAAAGACTATCCCTTCATAATTCAACGACGTCGTACTTTATTACTTTATTATATTAGTTTTATCCTACAACCTAATTCTAACTCAAATACCTCTATTTAAATCCTTCCTTCTCATCACTGCTCTTCTCTCTCCATTAATTTGCATTCTAATTAAATTAACACCCATACAATTATCATTTCTACTTTATTTCTTATAAGAATGCCACCATATAAATTCATTCAATAACTACCATGTACCAAATAAATTTATTATATTTCACATAATTCAAGCTTTACAAGTAAATAAATTTTTTCGGGTATTACAATCTCTCATCCTTAATAAAATTTTGTCCTCAAAATTCAGCTAATGAAATAATTCTGGATATTTTGCTTCCATGTCCTATTTTCTTTCCCACGTAGCATCTTGAGTCGTATAATTTTGCCATAACACTTTTACTAGTGGAATCTGCTTGTGTCTAAGTTCTTTTACTCTTGAGTCCAGAATTTTTGTCGGTCTTTCTTCATAGCTTAAGTTTGGCTGGACCTCCACTTGAACTTCATTATCAGGAGGTACCGTCAGAATTGGATCTCCGAGGTATTTCCTTAGCATTGATACATGAAACACATTATGTATACCCTCCATGGAAGCTGGCAGTTGCAACTGATACGCCACCTTCTCAATTCTTTTCGTGATTATAAAGAGACCAACATACCTCAGATTTAGCTTCTCTTTCTTTCCAAATCGCATGAAATGTGATATTTTTAGGAACACTAAGTCGCCTTCATCAAATTCCAAGTCCCAACGATGGTGATGGGTGTAGCTCTTCTGACGACTTTGAGCAGCCAACATTCTTTGTCGGATGATTGCAACAGATTCGGCTGTTCGTTGTATCATGTCAGAGCCATAAAACTCAGCCCCACCAACTTCACTCCAATATAAAGGGGTACTTCCTACCATACAATGTTTCATACAGTGTCATACCAATAGTTGTCTGAAAGCTATTATTATAGGTAAATTCAACCAACGGTGACATTTTTCCCCATCCAATTTGAAATTTTAGTATGCAGGCACACAACATATCTTCTAATATCTAGATTGTGCGTTCACTTTGGCCATCAGTCTGTGGATGAAAGGCAGTACTAAACTTTAATTCTGTGCCCATGATCTTGTTCAAGCTCTTCCAGAACATAGATGTGAATCGCCCGATCAGATACAATGGAGACCAGAACACCATGTAGTTGCACAATTTCTTTAACGTACAAGTCTGCGAATTGATTCATTTTGTAGGTCATCATTATTGGTAGAAAATAGGCAACCTTGGTCAACCTGTCAACAATTACCCAGATCGCTTCATGCCCTTTTGCAGTCCTTGGTAATCTAGTAACAAAATCCATTGTGATGTCCTCCCATTTCCATTTTGGTATTGGCATTGGTTGAAGCATTCCACCATGCCTTTAATTTTTTGCCTTTACTTGTTGACATATATGACAAAACGCCACATACTCGGCAATATCGTATTCCATTACCGGCCAATAATAGTGTACCTTGAGGTCCTTGTACGTCTTGTTGCACCCAAGATGCATGGAAAAACTCAAAGAATGGACTTCTCTTAAGATTTGCCAACCATAATAGTGAGTCAGTAGGCACATACTATCTATTTATATACTTCACAATTCCATCAGCAGATATAGAATAGTCCTGAAACTCTGCCAGAGTCAGATTCAGTTTGAAATCTTCGCATTGGGCGTCTTTCCGTTGGGCTTCCTTAATTGTCTCAAGTATAAAAGGCTTTATTGTTAATGTTGACAAGAGAGCGGTTAATTGCATAGGAATCATCTGTACATCTATTCTGTAATCCCATGAGCATTTCTTCACATACTATACTCATGAATGCAATCTTTTTGCTCAACGCATCAGCCACTACATTGGCTTTTTCAAGATGATACTTGATCTCGCAATAGTAGTCTTTTACAAATTTTAACCACCGATGTTATCGCATGTTCAATTCCTTATGAGTAAAGATGTATTTTAAACTTTTGTGATCCGTGAAGATTTCGCACCACTTTCCATATAAGTAATGTCTCCATAATTTGAGTGTAAATACCATTGCTTTCAAATCTTGGGTGGGATAATTCCTTTCATACAGTTTCAGCTGCCTCGAAGCATAAGCGATTACTTTCTCGTTTTGTATAAGTACACCACCCAATCCATTTTTGGAAGCATCACAATAAATACTATAATTGCCTTCATCAACCGGCAAAGTCAAAACAAGGGCGGAAGTCAGTCGACGTTTCAATTCTTGAAAACTTTCTTCGCAATCATTTGTCCACCAAAACCGTGCATTTTTCTTCATTAAACGGGTTATAGGCAGTGCAATCATGGAAAATTCGCATATAAAGCGTAATAGCCGGCCAACACAAGGAAACTTCTCACTTCACTTATATTCTTCAGTTGTAACCAATCAATTACTGCTTGAATCTTTGATGGGTTTACCGCAATACCTTCTTTGGAAATTACATGGCCGAGAAAACTCACTTTATTCAGCCAAAACTTACACTTGGGGAACTTTGCATACAACTTGTGATTCGCCAATATAGAGAGAGAGAGAGATCCTTAGATGCTCTTGGTGTTCTTCTTTAGAGCGCGAATGGACAAGAATATCATCAATGAAGATAATGATGAACTTATCAATATATTCTTTAAAGATTCGATTCATTAGATCCAGAAATGTTGCTGGAGCATTTGTTAACTCATACAAAAATACAAGAAACTCGTAGTGTCCATATCGCATTTTGATGCTATCTTAGGAATATCGTCAGGTTTGACTTTTAGATATCGCATTTTTGATGCTATCTTAGATATCCTGACTGGATATTTATCTTTGAAAAGACGCAAGCTCCTTGTAACTGATCAAACAAATCATCAATTCTGGGTAGAGGATATTTGTTTTTAATTTTCACTTTATTCAGCTCGCGATAATTAAGACACATCCTCAATGCTTCATCCTTTTTCTTTACGAATAAAATCGGTGCTCCCTAGGGTGAGAAACTGGGACGAACCCCTTGTTAGTTAATTCTTCCAACTGGATCTTTAATTCTCTTAGGTCAATGGGTGCCATTCTATACAGATTCTTAGAAATTGGTTCAATGCTAGGGTGCAGGTCAATTACAAATTCAATCTCTTTATCGGGTGGCAACCCTAGAAGATCGTCAAGAAAGACCTTGAAAAATCTTGAACAATTGGAATTTCTTCTAGCTTTGCCTTTGTTGTCACTATTGTGTCTATCACATTCATGAGAAATCCTTCACACCCAATTTTTAGTAATTGTCCCGCTTTAATAGCAGAAATTACTACCAAATTGCCTTTTTCTTTGACTCCATAAAACGTGAATTCTTCACCACCAGGAGGGCAAAAATAGAATTCCCTCTTTCTACAGTTTATAATTGCGTGATGGTGGGATAACTAGTTTATTCTCAAAATAACATCATACCCCTTTATCTACATAACTATCAGGTCAGCGAAGAAAATACTGTTGTTCATTCTAATTCCATATGCTTCAAGAATACCACTAGTAGTCAAACAGTCGTAGGAGGGTAAAAGTATCCTATTCTCACTCTCTACTAGATTAAGAAAAGATTTTACTTTCTTGCAAAATTTAGCAGCAATAAAGGAATGATTAGCTCCAGGATCGAATAGAACATAGGTAGCCATATCATTAACGTAAATTATACCTGACACGACCAGGGAATTAATATGTTTGTTATAACAAGGTTTAGTTACCATTAAGAAGGTGATAATTTCCTAAATTAAATGAAGCATATTTAACTATTTCATTACATAATACGTACCTGACACAACCACAGGTTGATCTTCCTCTTCCTCCTTTCCATATAATGAGAAAACTTTAGTATCACTCTTTCTTGTCCTTCACTCTTAGCTGGGCAATGCATTGCAATATGACCCAGCTGCACTCTCCATAGTGATTCTTCATGCATTTTGGATATTGATTAGGTTGATATGTTCTAACTTTAGATGGAGCGGCAATTGCTTCATTTATAGGGCGTTTATCTTTTCCCTGCAGTGCTTCATTCTCTGATTGTCTTTTTATCCCTTTGTTTGTAGGTGGTCCATTCTTTTGCTACTGGCTTTGATTATTCTTTTAGAACCTCTAATTTATTTCTCTTTGTCTTGCCACCAACAATTCAACATTCTCAACCTCTAACACATTGGAGCCAATTTTTGCATACGGTACATCTTGAGTACCAGAAATCATAACTCCTTTGAAAATCGCCACCTTCAGTCCTTGTACAAACTGATGGACTTTATGTTCATTGTTAGCCACTAGATGTGATGCGAACCGAGATAATGCTTCAAATTTTTGTATATATTCAGATACTGTCCTGGTTTGGTGTAACTGCACGAATTCCATCATTGTTCTTGTCCGAATAGTCTGATTGAAGTATTTCTCATAGAAAATCTCTTTGAATTGCTCGCAAGTCATGGTTTGGACATCTTGTGCTGCCTTAATGGTGTCCCACCAAAATCGTGCATATTGAATTAGTAGATAAGTAGCACATGAAACCTTCTCAGTCTCTCTAATTCTTGTGTAGTCGAAAATATTCTCCAGAGATCGTATCCACTCCTCAGCTCCCATGGCATCAACATTTCCATTAAAACTTGGAGGTCTAAGTCTCCTGAATTTTTCCCATCCGGCTTCCTCAGGCACTGCCAATTGATGATGGTTTCCATTGCCATTCTCTTTTTCCATGACTCGCTCTATATATTGGAATTGTCACTCCGCCATTGTAGTTAATCAGCAAATTACTTCATCTCTTTCGCCCCGATTAGTAGCATTTTCTTGGTTGATGACTTCATTTCTATTTGCTTGTAAGTTTCCTCTACTTTCTCTCACCATCTTGTTATCCTAAAAAAAATTTTATATTGTGAAACATTAACTATTTATTCTATAGAAATTTCTATGTCAAGAGCAATAAGCTAGTTATTCTACTGCAATTTTATCATAAAGCATAAACTAAAAAGGGATTTAAAATTAAACTTACAGTCGAAGAAGTATGCCACAATAAGTCTTGCATTACCAGCAGTCTATAAAACCACATTTGACCCGGTTATGCTCTGATACTATAATTGTAACATCCTCAAAATTTCCCATAAACTTTTTCTTTTTAAAACTCATTTGTAAAATAAGCGAAATGTAAATAAAAGAGTGAACATCAGCGGAAGTCTTTAAATTAAACTTGAAAATTATTCTTTAAAATAAACCTTAACTAAATAGTTCAATAATCCTTGATAAATAATCAAATTAAACTTTATTCAAATTCGTGAGCCATAACCCCCAAGTCAAATCTCACCGGGTAACACAAGCGCTCATCCCGTCATACTTTCTCCACGTGCACCTCATTAGGATCATAGTCATCACCAACACCACAAGAGATATAATGAGCCTAATGCCTAGTAAGAGACATAATGAAATAGAGAGAAATAATCATGCAGACTCAATACACATGCTTTTCATATCACATAGAACGTTTCTCTTTCATACTTTATTCACAAAGATCTTTTCTCTTTCATACTTTATTCACAGTCTTAATATAACCTAGAACATTAGAGATATCATCGGACGAGAATAGATACATCTTGGGGGTCCAGTTTGGGCATCTAACTGTTGGTTTTTAGGTTCCCTCGCACGACGGAATCACCGAGGCTCATAACAACGGTAACATGCGTAACCTATGTATCATGAAAAATAATTTTAGCATGAACATAAAACAAATCGTTGTTATAATATATTAATAATAATATGTATTTAAAAATATTTATTTAGATCTAATCTAATTGATTAAGAAATTATACCTGTGTAGCTTACTTCACACAGGTCCAAAATCAACCTTCGATCTTTTCCATCAATCCTCCTCACCTCGAATAAACACGTGTGGGCGTGATGAATGTAGTAAAGTCACACTCAATTTATGATAGATCGTATCTCAACACATGAGGCGATCTATTTGGTATTTGAATTTAGAAAACGCTTATCTAAAGCCAACACGGAAGACTCACAAATTTGTTCTCAAAATGGATTCCTTAAACTCAAAGATTTCAACCTCTTAACCTAATGGGATGAGACCTCTATTTATAGTGGAATATCTCTATAATGACCGTTATGACATTTAGAGAAAACCACTACAAATTTCTCACTTAAGTTACAATTGATTTCATATATTTATAGCAAAAATGTTATGGAAATCAAAAGGTCTTGTCATCATAGCTCAACACTTAGCACTATGACATTAACTCAAATTTGACAAAATCTATTTTAAAAACTATTTGCAAAAGTTACTTTATATTTGTTAATTAATTGAATAATCAATAATTCAATTATTTTATTTAATGAAATATAACAAACATATTAACTATAACAACTTTTGTCATTTTGTCTTAATTAATTGAATAATTAATAATTCAATTATTTCATCTAATGAAAAATAATAAACTTATTATTGAGTGTCTTAAATAATTAATTATTTAATCTTATTTGTTCATTGTTTATATTATTCGAATAATGATAGAAGGTGACAAAAGGACCTATGGACCTATAGTTTTAAGCTCCAATAATATTTTGTTAATTAATATAAACTATTTATATTAATTAATATAATTATTAACTCTAAAGTAATTTCACTAAATACTTAGAGTTGCATTCTCAAAACTATAGAGTATATTTACTCAAAGTAATGTCCATTGATATAGTCATTACTATGTATTAACCCTTCATTTAGATTTGCAATAGAGCTGGGTTTATAATCTATTAACCTCTCATATTGCGTCTATATTCTTGACTACCATTAGTTCTTGATTGAATAATTAATTTATAACGATTATGAATTGCGCGCTAATTATTCGATCTTTGAACTAACAAACAAGGGAATCTATAGAAATAGATTTCATTGTATCAATATTAACATTCTCAACTATTCATTTTAATTCACTCCCAATATACAAGGTATACGAATCGTAACTCGTACAAAATTTTACCAAGTAAATCAAAGAATAAATAAAAATAAAATAGGAGTTTGTTAAATACAATGAATTAAGATAATGCATATATAACCATCATTATGATAAAATTAATTATTCTATATTTAACAAAAATTATCAGAACAATATAATTTTATTTGATCCAGTCCTATATAATCATATTATATAAAACATATTTATCTTATGTCACTACATATATAATCGAGATATGACTATATATTCTTAATGAAATAAACTATGTTTATAACTATGAACTATTTGAAGATTCTATACTTTAAATATAAGTTATGAATATATTTTGGTTATTAGTCTTTATATTTTATCCCACATATATACAAAATATATGTTAATATAAAGTTAGCATAAGTAACCAAGGAATTTTCTATGAATTTTATAAAACATAATCTAAAATGTTAACATAATATGAATCAATATAAATTTATTCATATATTACAAAATTTTTCTATTACATTTTCTTATTGGACACATTACTCCCAACACTAACCTAGGTAGAACCGTCACCCATCCCGACGACAATTGATATACATCATCTTGTAGTTCTCACAAACATCGAGTCCATGGCACCTGAGCATAACCGTCACTCAATTCCGACAGAGATGAGATACATCATCTCGTGGTTCTCCCACAATAACCATCACTCATCACGACGACAATTGAGATACATCATCTTGTAGTTCTCCCAGACACCGAATCCACAACACCTAAGTAAAACCATCACTCAATTACGATAGAGATGAGATACATCATCTCGTGGTTTTCCCAAACCTTCACCGTTACTAAACCCTCTGATCTCCAACGTCTATTTATGTTTATTCGTTCTGGTACAATTCCATGCAAGTCAAATAACAATCATACTATCGAACAGAAACCATACAGAAAACAATGCATCATGCTTCATACATTTATTGAAAATTAAACAGAGAGTATAACAATTATGCTTTATTCATTTAACAGAGACTAAACAGAGAGCAGAACATAAATCAGTCAACTTTATATTATTTGTAGACAATTTATTAACCTAATTTAAAAGCATACTTATCATTGGCAATTCATACAAACAAAACCTTATTCTTGTTATGTAGGCCATCTCTGGCAAACCACATGCAATATCTCTTACCTGGGTTCGCTAACACCTTTTCTTTCAAAGTTCCACCTTGTGCCAACAGTACGATGGTGATCTCCTTTTTCTCGTAAGAAATACCTTTTCCCGAATTCTCAATCATCTCCCCCAGACCTTAAGCTTTACCTCGTATTTTTCCACGTAAATTAGCTCGGTTTGTTATGCGTAAAACATCTATTTAAAATTCTATCCATCGTTTTCAAGTATTTTGTAATCCCGTTTGACAGATCGCTATTATTCAGGGGAAAATCTTGAAGTTGCAACCGACATTCGCTACACAAGACGTCCATTTTTCCCCCAAGGGACGTCCGTTATTACCCAAGCGACATCGTATCCATTTAATTTCTCAATGTTGGGACGTCCATTTCCCCTTAAGGACGCCCCACACATCAGAACGATGTCATTTACTCCCTATACTTAGCAATGACGCCATCTGCTTTCTGTCTTTGATAACTAACATTCATTATTCCTAAGAGATGCCCGTTAATTTTTTTGCCATGAGGGACGTCTGTTCCTCAATAAGGAACATCCGTTTTCTTCATATTTTAGACGTCCATCATCTCTACATTTTAGACGTCTGTCTTTCCTATCCATTAGTTTCTTAGCCATAAGGGACGTCCGTTACTCTACAAGGGATGTCTATCCTTCCTTATTTAGAGCGATTTCCTTCATTGTTCAAAACGACGCTGCTCTACTTAAACTTAATGCCGTCATTCCTTTTCTCTTATCTCGGGCGTCCAACGCTCATTAGGGACGTCCGTCGATCTAAACGATTCCATCTCACTTACTTCTTAACAACACCATCTTCCTTTCCCTTATTTCGGACGTCCTTCTTCCATAAGGGACGTCCGTCTCTATTCCAAATGACGTCGTTCGCTTTTCACACTAAACATCCGCCTCTCACAAAGTCCGTCCCTTCATAATTCAACGACGCCATACTCTATTACTTTATTATATTATTTTTATGCTACAACTTAAGTCTAAGTCAAATATCTCTATTTAAATCCTTCATTCTCATCACTGTTCTTCTCTCTCCATTAATTTGCATTCTAATTAAATTAACATGCATACAATTATCATTTCTACTTTATTTCTTCTAAGAATGCCACCGTATAAATTCATTCAATAATTAATTTGTACTAAATCAATTTATTATATTTCACATAATTCAAGCTTTACACGTAAACTAATTTTTTCGGGTATTAAACTGACATTATCATAGTAGATAATCGAACAAGAGGAGAGAGAGAACCCCATGTCACGAAGTAAAGATCACAACCAAATAACTTCAGAGGCTCCATTTGTATGCTTTTGTACTCTGCTTCGGTGCTGGATCTAGATGTTAACTTAGTGAGTGTTAAGTTAAGTTTTTTTTTTTTATGATGAATGAGGTAAAATATACTAAGTTGTTTTATAAACGATAACTATGCTAAAAATGATATTAAACGATAAATTACTCATTAATTGAACATAATGTTAATCATTATTAGAAATACTCTCTACAACGAGTATTTGGTGTTTCTAATGTGTTTGTTTAAGTCCTTGCAGCTAACGACTTAATTTTTTGAGACGTTCAAAATTCGTTAAAGCAAAAACGTGAAAGGCACTCGACCGATACTAAAACAGAGAGCAAATCAAATTTGACGATTGCCTTGAATCGATACTAAAAAGGCAGTCGACCGATACTAAACAGGTCGATCGAAACAAAACAGAGAGCAAATCAAATTTGACGATTGCCTTGAATTGGTTGATTGGGCACAGGGTGATCGAGTAGAGTGCTGGAAGTGGTTGACCAATTGTTTTGAAAATATTCTCAACGGTTAGACAGCGGTCCACTGAAGAGGTGGAGGTCAACCTCTCGGACTCCAGAAGTCAAATTTTGAGGTGCAACGGTTGGATGCAAGTCGACCAATCTTGGGGTGGTAGACTGGTTTGCTGAAGAAATAGATGTTCTATAGATAGAAGAGGACTCCGTTGGAAGAGACATACCATCCAACATTGAGAATAGCCATTTGCCAAGAAAAGCTTCAAATTTCTAGTGCTTTTGGGTCTTTTTATTGAGAGAGTTGTAAACCCTCGCTTTGTGTGCGTAAATTTGTGTTATCCTTCAAAAGTGAGATGTGTTGCGTTGTTGAGCGAACAAAAACTCTTGTGATGCTTGAAGATTAATCAAATGTAACCCATGGGGTTGAAGTGAAAAGATCTTCAAGGAGGAGCCTTGAAGCACGAACGTAAGTGTGCATTGCCTAACCGCGTTAAAAAACTTAGTTGCATATCTTTTAGCCTCATCTTTTACTGTATTTTGTTATTGCATTGATTAGCCATTGAATTTGTCTCTAAATATCTTGAAGTAACATAATTAATTTGGTTATATTAATCACTTTGTAAAAGTTTTAAAAACCTAATTCACCTCCATCCCCATCCCCATCCCCTCTCTTCTCTTAGGTTATTTCCATCTCACACTGGAGAGACCATGTTTTTTTGTTGAAGACCATGAAACTAGATTTTGACCAAGAAATATATAATAAGCATTTGTGCTTTGGCGGTCATCAGGACACGCTGCCCAATCAGAATCTGTGAAGCATCGCATTTCCAGGGAAGGAGAGTTTTGAAACGAGAGAGAATATAGTATTGTACCTTGAATATATCGAAGAATGCTTTTTAGATATGTCCAGTGTAAGTCTGTTTGAGAATGCATGTGTTGATATATTCTGTTGATGACGAACATAATGTTTGGTCTGGTCAGCGTACATTACTGCAAGGCAGCAACAAGTTGCCTAAAGATAGTCCTATTTGACAAAGGAGTGCCTGCATTTTTTGAGTGAAGAGTGCCAGAGACCATTGGTGCTGGAACCGGTTTGCATTCAGACATTTGGGCTCGAGAGAGAAGATCTGATATATAATAAGATTGACTAAGTTTAAAACCATCAGATGAACAAGTAATTTGAACACCCAGAAAGTAGTGAAAAGAGCCAAGGTCCTTGATCGCAAATTTGGTGTGCAAAATTGAAATAAACTGTCAAGAAGAAATGAAGAATTGCCAGCCAACAGAATATCATCTACATAAACGAGCATGATAATAATTGAAGAACCTAAATGATATAAGAACATTAATGTATCTACCTGAGAGACTTTAAAGCCCCATGATAAAAGAGCATATTACAATTTCTCATATCAAGCTCTGGGAACTTGTTTGAGGCCATATAAGGACTTATGAAGTTTGTAGACGAAGTCAGGATGAGAGGAGTCTTCGTAGCCCTGCGGTTGCTGCATATAGACAGTGTCCATCAAATCACCATGAAGAAACACATTGGATACATTTAATTTTCTGATATCCCACCCAAAAGATAGAGCAAGAGACAATGTTACAGGAATGGTTTGTGGCTTCACAACTGAACTAAACGTTTAAGTGTAGTCAATCCTTTTAGTCTGATCATACCCCTTTGCCACTAAGCGAGCCTTGAATCTATTCAGAGAACCATCAGAATTAGACTTGTGCTTAAAGATCCACTTGCAACTGATGACTTTTGCCCTATAGGACATGGAACCAGAGACCAAGTCTTATTATGAAGTAAAGCATTGAATTCATGCTGCATAGCCGTAACCCAATGACTGTATTTAGAGGTTTGGAGATATGTCTGTGGTTCAAAAAGGTCATTAGCAGTTGCAGTGAAAGCCTTTGTTTTGAAAATTCCAGACTTGGATCTTGTAGTCATATGATGGCTATTGGAGATTGGAAGAGGACAAGACACTAGGGGTAGAGTGGTAGAAAAAAGAAGCTGTGTAGTATGAGAACTAAATGGAGATGAAGTATGGTTAGAAGGGTAGGGGGTAATGACATGGGTGGATTGGGGGTTGATAGATGGGAAGGAATGAAAATTGAAACAGGTGAAAAGGAAGGAGATTGCGATGCAGACACCAAAATGTATGGAAAATGGAAAGTGGTTTTCATAGAAAATTACAATCGGCTGATGTAGACGTGGAAAGTGGAGACATCAAGACAAAGAGAGCCTTTGTTAGAGCTACTATAGCCAAGGAAAATACAGGTGGAGAAACAAGGAAGAAGCTTATATGATCGGTAAGGACGACATGGAAAAAAGAGGCAACCAAAAACACGAAGGGATAAGTAATCAGGTTGATGTTTAAATAAACAGTAGAAGGGGGAAACATTATAAAGAACAAGAATCGAAAGTCTGTTTATAAGAAAAGCTGTTGTTGCAAAAGCATAGTTTCAAAAATGAAGAGGAACACTAGAGTGATGAAGCAATGAGAGACCAATTTCAATTATGTGTTTATTTTTGCGCTCAACTCTACCATTCTAAGCAAGAGTATAAGGATGGAAAATATGATGAGTAATGCCTTTAGAAATGAGAAATGGGGTGAGTGCTCAACACTCACCACCCCAGTTAGATTGTGATGGAGATGTGAAATTGATTAACATGTTATAGAATTGAATGAAAATCGAATGAACCTCATCCTTGGTTTTATGAGCATAAAACCAAGTGAACGTACTGTAATCATCAATGAACAACAAAAAATAGTGTGCACCAGTAATTGATATCTCTAGAGAAGGACCCCAGAGATCATAGTGTATAAGCTCAGATGGAAAAGTGGCACGAGACAAAGAGTTCAAAAAATAAAGACAGTATATTGAAAATTTGTAATATTAGAAATGGAGGAAACAGAACATAATGACAATATTTTCTTGAGACACTCGAGATGAGGATGTCTCAGTCTTGAGTGCTAGTGAGCGACTTAGAAAGACGAAGACGAAGATGAAGTGAGCAACACTATAGGAGTTGAAGACACAAACTTAGGAACCAAGTAAAGGCCATCATGAACTTCACCATGGAGAATGATCATCTTTGAATGGTGATCCTTGACAAGAAAATATCAGGGGTGAAAATCGATGAATACATTGTTATCATCACATAAACGATGTACACTGATCCGTTTATTTGTAATGGAAGGAGTATGAAAGACGTTGTGTAGATATAGAGATTTTGACTGCAATGGAAGTGAAGTTTTATCAATGACAGAAATAAGAAGAGATGTACCATTAGTTGTGGTAACTTGATTAGGACCAGTGAAGGAACTTAAGAACTGAAGGTCAGAAGCATTTGGAGTAAAGTGGTGCGTGGCACCACTATCCATCAGCCACGTGGAAGGCATAGATGCAACACTGAAAGCTTATGAAGGAATAGAAGTAGTTTGAGATGGTGGAGCTGAAGCAACATGAAATAAGTGAGGGGAAGGCGGGAAACAAGTATTTAGCCGATGATAATAGTAAGCAACCGTGTGACCAAGCTTATGACAGATCTAGCATTTGGGGTGATTGGAGGGTCTGTCGGGTCGCCAAGTATTTGGGGCAGGTGAGGCTTCCCAAGAATTCCACTATATTGGGTATTTGACGGAGAAGGTTGAAATCAAGGATGAGGATTAGGAGGTGGAGGATGAGATGCTCGAGATTTTGAAAGGAGGACATGTTGGCTTGCAAAGAAGGTAAGGAATCAACCGTGTTTTGCTTGTCAAGATGGTAGTCATAGCTTAAGAACAAACTGTGAACATCTTCTATGGCGGGTGTATCTGAGCGGCTAGTAATCGATATGACGCTCCCCAGCCCCCAAGCAGATAAAGTAGATGATCCTTGGGAGAGACAGGTTTGCCTATTGCTTGTAGTGTATTGCATATAGCCTTAATTTTTGGAATATACTCGAATGCAGGTAAGCCATCCTTAGAGCTGTTGTGAAGTTAACTGTGAAGTTCTGTGAGTTTGGCCAGAGAAGTAGAAGAAAATATACGAGTAAGAGCATTCTATACCTCAGATGCAGTAGAATAGTAGACAATTTATGAGAGTAAGGAGTTCGACAGAGAGACATAAAACCAACTAAAAAGAAGTTTATCATACTGCTACCATATAGTAAACGCTGGATTGGGTTGAAGATTTGAGGGATCAAGAAATGGAGAAGGAGGGACAAAAGAGCTATTTAGAAAAACTTCTAGACCATTGGCAATCACAACGTTGAGAAATTGTTTTTTCCAGATGAGGTAATTGGAAGAATCAAGTTTCACTATGAGGGATTGATTAAAAGCAGGAAGAGAGGGGACAACGGGAGGGATAAGCTGATCAGGAGGAGATGAGGTTGTATTGGAGGAAGCCATTGGAAGGGCTCTCATACCAAAACAAGAATATGGCCAGAGGTAATATTCTGAAGTTTTTGTATTATGAAAACTTACTGTTACAACTATCAGTGTATTGCTTTTATACACCAGAGAGGAAACTTCTAGATTACAAAGTTTGTTAGGAATATTCGATATGTAATGTGTGTTAAGGTTACTCTTCTGTAATATTTCAAGGATGTGGTCACGTATTTATTATCAAAATTCTTAAAAAAAAAACCCTTCATTCTTTTCCATAAGTTTGCAATAAAGCAAATGAAATTTTATTGGATAAGGTGCAATTTACATTTTAATATTTAGAATCATTTACAAATTATATATTTTTTTGTCAAAGGAAATCTTCTCCTTTTAGTTGTTAGCAATTTGAATTTTGACGTCAATTTATCTTATCAACTAAATCGAACATGTCATTTAATCTAATGTTTTAATTTTATTTCAAACTCATCTGCAATATCTAACTTAATTTTAAAATCTGTCAATAGATTGACAAACTTCAAAATGACGTTAAATATCGCCAAAAGAGTTAGAAATTGAAATAAAAAACATGATTAAATAGAAATGTGACATATACATATTAGATTAAATAAATAAATTCACAAAAATATCAAAATTGTTAACAGCTGAGAGATGAAAATTTTTTTTGTAAAAAAGAATATAATTTACAAATAACCTCAAAAACATTATGAATTAAATTCTATTTTATATAGTTTTATTTTAGGATTTTATTTAGGGGTGGGATCGGTTCGGTTCGGTTTGGTTTTTGATCAAATTAGAACCAAATCGATTCGGTTCAGTTTTAGTTTTGAAAAACTGAAACCCAACTGAGGATAGTGGAAAACCAAACCAAAAACCAAACCTCTGTTTCGGTTCTAATCAGTTCGGTTTTTTCATGACATCAATTTTCATGTGTTCGGTTCGGTTTTTCAGTTTTTTACTTGGTTTTGAGGTTGGTTCGGTGTTCTTTGTGAATAATCCTTCTCTGGCAGTCTTTGTGCAAATACTGGTGGCCTCTATCCATGCCTACTTCTATTTTGTATCTCGTTTTCCACTCCGGTGGTGGCAATGTTTCATCTGCCGTAATGATTTCAACCCAGATGAGTTGAAATTTTGTCATAGAAAACAAAAGTTCTCCAAAATTAAACCATAATTTGCTCAAACGAGAAGACAAAATCTGAAGAAAATCAATTAAAAATTACAGAAACTGTATTGTAGTTGGTCATCAACGGAATAAAACTTCAGAGCAGAACATTTAAAATTGACAATAAAAAACAACCACCAAAAAAACCCAGATAACAAGAGACAACATCGTACTCAACAATTTCGAATTGGGTTTGAAGACTGTGTTTATGGATTTCAAAAATATAAACAAAGCTGTGATACTGTGAAGATTGATTTAACAATGAAGGCCGAACCTGTGAATTGTGAAGCTTCAACTGTGAGATTTCAACTTGCGATGGGGTGGAGACGTCAATCAGTGAGTTCTAGTGAGTTTGAATCACCGATGTTGAACAAGAGCGTCTGCAAGTGAGAGTTTGTAGTCACGCATCGAAGTTTGCCTTCGGCTAAAGAGACTACGAGAGAGAGCAGGGTCGGCATGTGGTTGTGGTTTCAAGAGATGCAAATTAGAGAGAGAGATGCGGGCGACTCACGACTAGCAAGCAGCTAGAGAGAAAATTGACCGAGACTGAGAGAGAATTAGGGAGCTAGGGTTATCACGTAGGCATTAGGCTTGAGGGTAAAGCGTAAAGGGTTGGGGATTCCAGATTTTTTTTCATTATCAGGTCGGTTTTCGATTATTCAATTTTAACTCAACAGAACCCGGTTCGATTCAGTTTGGTTCTAACCTCATTTTTTTCATTACTAAAATCAAACCGAACCGAACCGATTCTCACCCCTAATTTTATTAGATGACTTCCCAACGAGCAAATTATTTTTTATTTTGTTAAGATTTTCCTCCATCTTCCTTTCCACATCAACTCCATCACCATCTTAAATGTTCCTTCTTCTTCAAATGGCTACTCACAAAACCCTTCTTTCACTGTTCCATCTCTCAAACTCAGTTGATCCTCCACAAAACCTGACCCATCTCCGCCCCTAGTCTGCAGATGCGGAACCCTAACGAGCTCTGTCTCGAGGATGATGACTCGTGGGAAGTTCGAGCTTTTGCAGAAGACACCAGAAATATCATGGCTACCACTTGGCCACCAAGGTCCTACACTTGCACCTTCTGCAGAAGAGAGTTTCGGTCTGCTCAAGCCCTAGGTGGCCACATGAACGTCCACCGCCAGGACAGAGCACGGCTCCACCTAGCGCCGTCGCCAAGATCAGTTGAAACCTCTTCGTCTTCAACCTCGAAAGTCGTAATTCCATCTACTGGTTTTGTATCCAACGGTCATGGTTTATGTTTTTTATACCAATTATCAAACCCTAATTGCGGATTCAGCTCGACTCCTTCTACTTTGCTCTCCATGTCTCCTTGTCAACCGGACAACCCTGCATTCTCATGCTTCCAGTGGACAAATTTTCCTACAAATATTCCCCAAATCTGCTCAACCAACCTCGGGGTTATCAAAGCTTATGAGCCCTTGGTCGGTAAGTTTTCCAGCGGCAAAGAAGAGCTTGATCTAGAGCTCCGTCTTGGACAAAGGCCAACACCATCTTAAGAAAAAGAAAGAAGACAACACCTACAAAGCTCAGAGAAAGACGCCATTAATGTTTTGTAAGATGCAGGCAATAGCTTTCCATAACTTGTTTATGTAATTTCCTAATATTTTTTCTCGTCAATTTGACTGTTTATATTGATTTGATTCATCAAGAACTCAGAATCAAGGCTGGAGAAACAAACCCAGAAAATTGAAGGAGAAGAATTTCATCATTAATAATAATTTTTTTTTTCGGAAAAGAAAATATTTATTCTAGAGATTTGGAGAAGATAGACTGAAAAAGCTAATTAGCAGTGCACTGTCATTTTCTTGTAGCTGATTTTCTGAGTCCAAGTCTGTCTGAATCATACATTTCCGCGGAGATCACTTTCTATCATTTAATACCAAATAAATTATATTTTTACTCAATCTTTTAACCTTTTTCTGTCCATAACATACAAACGTACCATTTTATTTTGTCCCTTTTCTTGTCTTTTCAAGCTGTTGGATCGAGAATAATTAAATAATTCTAAGCACACATTACTCCGAGTTGATATTTGTAGTTTACAAAGTTACATCTAGGTACTTGATTTTTGACAATTTATTTCTATTTTCTTAAATTTGATATAATTCTAAGTTTAGATCAATGTTTACGAATTGCATATTTAGAAATTCAGATAGTTTTAAGAAATATTTCAATGGATTTAAAAAATTTATAAGTTTTGAGATTATGATATCTAAATATTATAAGAGTAAGAATCACACTCATTTACTACTCATTCCCCATTAAAAGCTTAAGATGTTCATGTGAATCCCGTGATAATAATTAAAGGCTATCTTGAAAAAACTCATAAATAAATGTTTATTTAGTTTTAGATTAAATAAATGACCTGAATTAAGATGTTTATATTAGAAGAAGATGTTGATTCTTTATTCTTAATATTAATACCATAAGGGTTCGCTTACTATGAGAATGACATGATATGGTTTAGGGTTAAAGTGCACTTAATAAATAAGTTTTAAAAAAATCAGGAATAGGATGATTTTAGATTCTCATTTGCGTAGAGTAAATGATGGTCCAATCATTTCATACATATCCTCGACCACCTGTGGGAGGTGACATACATGCACAAGTACAAAAATTTCTTACAAAACGCCTAGATTACTTGTTTATAGTTTGAATAAAGATAAACATCAAACCTCCATGTCTCGTGTTAACGTACTATATTATATATTCGCAGCATTGTTATTTTTTTTTATAATAAGTTACTTTTGTCTTAATTGGTCATCAATCAATGTGTCATGTATATATTGAAATAGTTTTGTAATTAAAGTTTTTTTTATATTGTATTTACTCTTTAATATTATTAGTTTGTATGATATCAGCAAGCTATTGATTTATTATTTATAATTATTTAACTAATAAATTAGTAACAAATTGACCTATAATATTAGAATGCTTACCTAATATTTTCAATCTTTTAATTCTTTTGTTATGCTTAAAAGCAACATAATAATATTTAGTATTTTCATTATAGTGACCCACGTGTTCATAAAATCATTATTATTTTAAATATTTGGGAATAACAAAACAAACATTATTAGTGAAAAAATAACCACCATCATTTTTTTTCTAACAACTTAACTATTGAACTATGAAAAAATATCGTAACAATCATTGTTGTTATGTCTACTGTTAATGACAATGAATCACGGTGGCTTGACAACGAACCGTGGAGGCTTGATGACCACGAATCACGGAGACTTGATGATGACGAACTGCGGAGGCTTGATGATGACGAACGAAGACGTCCAAGGCAGTAACAACCGGCGATATCCGTCAAAATTTGTTGGCCAAGGACCGTCGGACGGAGACGTCCAAGGCAGCAACAACGGGAGATGTCTGTCAAAATTCATCGACCAAGAACCGACGAACAATAATTTAACAGACTGACGAAAGACATCAATTATCAGAGGACATCCATCATGCCCATTGGAACGATGGTTCGTGGCTATTGGATCGAGAATAGACGTCCATCGATCAGAATGGACGGCTAGGACGAAGTTTGTCATTTTCCAAATGGCGATGACAGACGTCCCTAGTTTTACAACAGATGTCCCTCGACTTAAGACTACATCGTTCAGGCTGCAACAGACTTCCATCTTTGGCTAATGGACGTCTGTTGTATGTTCGTTGCACTTCTCTGAACGTTACATCAATTATCGAGGGATGTTCGTCGTGCCCGTTAGAACGATGGTTCATGGCCGTTAGATCGAGAACGAACGTCCCTCGATTGAAATGAACGACTAGGTTGGAGTTTGTCATTTTCCAAATGGTGATGACGTACGTCCCTAGTCTCACAACGGACATCCCTCGACTTAAGATTACATCCTTCGGGCTGGAACGGACTTTTATCTTTGGCCGATGGACGTCCGTTGTAAGTTTGCCTTACTTCTCTAAACGTTAAATCTGCCTATAATAGCAAAGGACGCCCCTTGAACATAGAACGAACGTCCCTATAATTCATTGAACTTAGTTCGCCCAGGATTTCGTATTTCGCGGTACTCGCCAAAACGTACAGTTGATTATTATATAGGCAGACCAACGCACGATGATCAGCGGTGGATCATCCTCAGAGCCTGGCGGTCTTTCTCTGACCTCAGCGGTCTTTCTTAGACCATGGCAGTCTTTCACAGACCGTGGCGATGTTGCGAGTATGTCATTTGCCCATAACGACGTAGTCACAAGGACGAGCGTTCTGCGGCAGAATTGAGATACTAGACGATGAAGACGGCGGCTATGAAAACTACTTTCAACAATGAGAAGATGATCGAAAAACTAAAAACGTGAAAATTGTGGACTGAACTATGTCGGAGCTTCCCGACATCATCTTTTCAGTTATCGTCAATGTCCGTCGACGAAATCATAATCAGAATCAAAAGTTCACCAATAATGTCGCTGGGAAATGTGACTGCGAAGATGACTGTGAAGATAATGTTGCCTAGAAACGTGACTGGGAGATCGTCGACGGACATTGATGGTAAACGTAATAGCGATGGTTGCCCGACGTTTTTCCATAGTTCAATGTTTAAGTTGTTAACAAAAAAAGATGATGATTGTTTTGTCACTAACAGTAAAGGATGATGGTTGATTTATCATTTTCCCTTAATATTTTGAATAGAGTAATGAAAAAACTAGTTTAATTTTAAATGCACCCACAATAGCTTGGTAACATTTCAAGAATAAATAGGTAATTAATTTTTTTTTTAAATATCAATTTAATTTATTTCATTATCGATAGTTTTCTAAAGAGGAAATTGCTTATTTAGTTGCTATTTAAGGACGTCATTATGAGATTTTTCATTCCCTTTCAGTTCTGGAAATTTTCACCAGAAAAAAACAAGGTGTTGTGTGAGAGTTTTTTCTGTGGGTTGAAGTTCAGCATTGAGATATTTAGTAAGACAATGCACCCTTCATGTTGTGAAATATATTACCTTTGAATAAAAATTTTGATTAAGGGAATTGATTATGTTGACGTTCTACATAATGAATTAAGTCGTTGCAAATTTGAAGTTCTAAATCTTGGGTATTTGTACGTTTTCAAAAGGGTAAATTTTGATGCTTCAACCTTTATTGTCAGTGTTTTTATTATGCTTTGTTAGAGGTTTTGGGTCTTCATTGAGAAGTTTGAAAGTAAATTTAAAGTTTCAAGGTTAAAATTTATGCATGGAGTTGACGTTAATTAACTTTGGAATTATTCTATATTGTTAAAGTTAGAAATTTTTGGAGGAAAGTTAAAGATTTCAGAATACCTGGAGAGTCCTATGTAGCATGTAAGTATCCGCGAAAGCGAAGACTTCCATAGTGGAAACGTACATATTCGCGGGAAGCGAAGGCTTCCAAGAAAGCATGTGTAAGACACGTGTCGACAAGAGCAAAGGTTTCTACAACGAAAATGTACGCATCTACGGAAGCAAAGGCTTCCATGAAAGCATACAAGAGTGTCACGCCCTGTTTTTCTTAACTCTCTTTATATATATATATCGTTCATAAAATGGGTTTAACTTAGGTTTGAAAACTCGTAGCGTAGCGGAAGACTTTTCTTTATAAAGATAAAACATGTTTCTTACTATCTTTAATGTAAAAACACTCATGTCATTTTATGATCACAAACACATATAATTATTATTATTACAAACCATATTTTACATACAGTATCTTAAACAATCATATTTTTCTAAAATTTGTTTCTAAAATATTTATACAAATATCAAAACATGATATGTAAAAACATGCTACCCTGAGCCATAACCAGTATAACTCATCGGCCAGGTAGCCGAACAACGAAAAATGCTCAACGTAGCAATGCCCCATCAATTGCATCTTCACATCTTCAATCTCTAATGTCCTCATCTAAAATAAGATCCTCACCTACATCACAAAATTTAACTATGAGTCTAATGTTCAGTAAGAGATATAATAATAATGAAATGCCTATGTTCTACAACTTAATAAAAACATGCAATTCTATTTCAATCCTTCTTTACCTTTATCTTTACTTTACTTTCACTTACCTGTCCAAACACTGGAAGTATCATTGTACAAGGGAGAGTGGCACTCTTGACGCACTTTAGGGCAGTCATTTCAAACCCCATATCTCACAACGTCTTTTTACCTATATTCCATTACTTTCTATTTTTTTTAGTTCCACTTACCCAACCAGACGTTGGAAGTATTATCGTACAAGGGAGAGTGACCCTCTTATCCACTTTAGGACCACCATCTCAAAACCCCATACCTCATGGAGTCTATTTACATTTATTTTTGTTCATTTTTAGTCTATCGTGTATAAACATATGCATAAAATATTTTTGCATTTTTTCTTGAAAACAATGATGCATGAGCATGAATGCATACAATTCAACCTATTATGTAATAACAATACAACACATCCTCAAGTCAATATAATCATCATACATTTATACTCTATAATCAAATCAATCATCCTATCATATTTCTTCATTATCAACATCACACAATCAATAGTTTATCCTTTTTAATGATCTTTACTATCATCATCTAATTCATAACATAAAAACTATGTTGATAACATACAAACAATCATTTCATTCATAATATTATTGTAAAATCTGATATTTTTAAATGATTTTAAAATTTCACGTGCAAATTTTTCGTGTAATTTTCATTTAAGTGTTGAGAGTTGACCTGTTTTGTCATTTAGCGGTCATGGGTGCGCTTTTCAATGAACCAGTTAAATTGGGTTTTACCAAGAGGTAATTTGATTTTGGAAATGTTTTTGATAAATTATTTTGACTAAAGAATTATTTACGAACGAGTCAAATTTTAAATCAGAAATTTAATTGGGTTATTATATATTATATGTTTTACAATATTATAATAATTCTTTATATATATATATATATATATATATATATATATATAAATATTTATTTATTTATTTATTTTAAATATAGTTTATAAGTGAAGAAGAAGAAGAGAGGAGAGACGTCAGAGAGGGGAGGGAGGGTGAATAAGAGAATTATCGATTTCCAACAATGAATTCGGATTCCTGGCGTCGAGAAGAGCAACCTTTGTGAAGGCGGTTTGTGTTTCAATAAGTTGTCGTCTCCGATTTTAAGGTTTGAAGTTTGTAAATAGTTTGGCCTTAGATTTGAGCTTGAAAACTCGAATACGGGGGAAATTTTTGATTTATATTGGTTGTATTAAAGTTTATGCAGGGTTATTGGTTGTTAGGAGTCGAGAATTGGGCAGAAACAATGGAAAAAGAAGGGTTTCTAGCGATTCCCAATCGACCAGCGGTCGATATGGAGGGGCTTTAGTCGATCAGTGATCGACCGGAAGGGGCCCGATTGATTTTTAAATCGACCAGGGACGGCTACTGGTCGACACCAGTTAACTAGAAGGGGAAGAATCATCCTCATTTTGTCACGGTTGAGCCATTTATGCATCGGTTGAGTTCCTAGACTTGACATATGGCTCTTCCACCTATTTTTTGTGACTCATTGATGGAAATTTTTGTCCATTGACAAAGTTTTAGGCACAGTTGAGTTATTATTTTTAGCCAACTTTCCACTAGAGTCATGCCAGATTGACTTTAAATGAATCTCCTCCACTGTTGAGTCTTGGATGGGTGGTGACGTGTGTTATCGACCACTGTGAGGTTTCGGTTGATCATCAACATGTCTCATCGACACTAAATACTCCTGGTTAACCGTTGTTGAGTCTAGTCGAGGCTGGGAGGGCCTAGTTGACCTTCAATCTGCCTCGACAACTGTTGAGTGGTCTCGATTGGCCACTGTGATGCCTTGTCGATCCTGGATGGGTTCGAAGGAATTCAGTTATGTCTTTTGGACTACTGAGTGGATCAGGCTGAGTGTGTTGTATTCCATCTTCCGTCATCATGTCTTATCGATCGATGGATGTCCTGGTTGTCTCTTGAGTGTTGGGTCAACCGTGGTTATATTTGGTCGACCGCACTACTTGTTTCCCAGAGTTAGGTTTAGCGAACTCCATTCTGCTTTGTCAGTCATTCCTTGTTCTTGATCATGTAAATTATTGGCTCGAGGCGTACGGAATCCGTCATTCCTCGTTTCAGCCGGGAAGTCTTGTGTTGATAGTTCTGGTGGAGGTTGGTTTCCAGTTTAGGATCTTTGTTGTATCCCTTGTATTTTTGTTGGGATGTTGACATCGGCCTTATTATAGGTTCTGGAGAAGTCAGTGGTGTGACCCTCACTTCCGATAGCGCGTGGAGGTTGCTTGTTGGTAAGTGTGTCGTGGTCGTCATCAATGTAGGGATCTTTATACTTTCTGCATTGCATTGCATCATGTTTTCAAAACTGATATTTTGTGGGATACTACACTTGAAAACCTGATGGGGACTGTTTTGAAAACACGTCTGTTATTATATATATGTATGTTTTCTCATGTTTACTTTATTGTACATGGTATACTGTTTGGTATTCTGCGCACATATGATGGTGTGACATTTTGTGCATATATGTTGGGGGGATGAATCCTCTTAATGCTTTAGGCAATTTAGCGTTAAAGCATCACGAGGCTATCCCATGAAACCTTCTGCTACGAGTTGATTGTTTATACGTACAAAATGGAGATGGGGTATTGGTGACATGTTCTCGGGTTTCGATCCCCAAAATATGAAATTGAGATGAGAAGGTGATGAAGCTTCCTTGGGTTATGAGCCTCGAAACTTGATCAGGGTGTTAGTCACACGGATTGGTGGGTTGTTTTGTCTCTGGGTTTTGCCTATCCTAGGACCATTCCATTTGACGAGTGGCGTGACGGCTTGTAGCTCTGCTCGTTGGCAACCTTCGTCAATTTGGAACTTAGAGGTAGCTAGTGGAGAAGCAATCAGTTGCCGGCAACCTCATCCATTTATCGTACTAGTTGTGTCGTCGTGAAGCGTGTTCGTCGGCAACCCAGGTGACGAGTCGGGTCTTCGGACTGCCGTCATTGATTCCTTCAAGCTCATGAGGCATGGCCATTCTAGGCTGCCTTTCTGTGGTATGTTTTGGAGGGGTCCTTGCACGACCCTCCTTTTTCATGGATTCTTGTTTTGGTTGTTGAAAATGATGTTAGCTTATTTTGCAATATAGCTGCCTATATATACTACAGGTTTTGATGAGGCCGCATTGAGGGCCATGAGCCGATTTGATAAAATGATAAAGAGGTTTTTGAATGTTTTAAAATCCATGTACGGTAAATGAGAAGCGTGAAATGGTTTTCAAAAGAGATGAGAAAAATAATTTTTAGCTTGCATTGCATTTAGTATCGATTTCCCTACTGAATTTGTCACTTACCCCTTAGACTCTATTTTTTTTCTCAGGTTAGGGTGTAGGCTTGATGCATTGGATTTGCACTTGTCATCATGGGGAGTTGCCTGCCCTCTGGTGGATGCATCAATCTTCCCGTGGATGAGTGGATGTTCGTCAGTTAAATCCATCTGTTCCTTGTATGTTGGGATTGTAGTTTTGGTGTTGTTTTATTTAATTCCTGCATAGTATGTTTATTTATTTACACTATCATGTCTCTAGCAGATCACTCTGTAGACCCAACCCATGTGATTTGGGTTTGGACTTAATTTCCTATTAAGACTTTCATTTATCCCTAGTCTTGAGTTGAATGATTGGATTCTCTTTGAGAATCAAGTCGCCTGACCCTGCAATTCTGTCCAGCCCACCTCTGGGTCGTGACAATTATCCTCATATAACATAGCATGGCAAACAATGTTCTAGTTTCTTGTGATGTAGGCTAAAGAGACCAATAACACACAATATCTCTTACCTTAAAGCTTTATCATAACGTCTTGCAAGTCTACTCAATTATCTTCTTGATCTTCAACACCTTAAACATACCAATTTCCATATTAGCATCCACTAATGCACTAGTAACTTAAATAATGTATAACTCAACTAAATCCCACAAAATCATAAAGGAAACTCAACCTACCTTGAGAGAAAATCGTATCCATTGAGACCTTCTTCCTTCTAAATAAATTATCAAGGATGGAGCTTCAACCCAAAGGAAAATAGTCCCTTATATAACATGGCAGCTCCATGCATGAGTCGTCGTCCCCCTTAACATTCTAATGTTGATGAATCAATTTTCTTTCTCTTAAATTGTGACACATAATCTGTTTTCATGCCACTTTTTGCATTCTCGGTCGACTGCTTCTCAATTTCCAGTCAACCCCTCTCTATTTTCAAAGAAATCTGACACTGAATATTCCTTGTTACAGATGTTTATTCTTCCACGCGAATGCCTAGTTGTCCATTACGGATGCCTAGCCTTCTGTGGAAAGCTATTTTACACAATCCAAGTCGACCGCAACCTTGTACCCATTCAACTGCAAATCAACCCAAGATCAACATATTTTGATCTGTCCTTGATCAAGTCAATCACATATCCAGCTCTGGTTGACTGCAAAGTTATCCGAGATCAACACATTGCTCACTGCCTTAGGGTCGGTTGACCACATTTCCAATACTGGTCTACCATAATTCAACTCGAGGACAATTTCAACAAATCCTAATGTAGTAAATCTCAAATCCTACTTTATTATCTATTAATGAGTAATAATACTCTGCCTCCACTATTATAATTCAACCAAATTAACACCCCATCATCGAACATTCTCATAGCACAATTTTTTAACTAATATAATAAAATTTTGGGTGTTACAAGAAGACACGTGCTCATGGAAGCGAAAGCTTCTATGGTGGGAATGCACACATCTACAGAAGTGTTCGCTTTCACGAATGTGGGCAGACAAGATGACGCTTGAAGAGCGGATGTCTAGACCCAATCTGCTATCGATCAGATTTATAATAGTGTAAATGAAGTTCGATGGAGGGACACCCAGACAAGATTCTATAAGTTGGATATTTTTGGAGATTATTCTGTGAGTTCTCCAAGTTGGCGTCTATCCCAGTTATGGTGGAAATTTTTTTAAAGATTTAGTAAAGTGAATTGTTTTGTATACGTATACTTTGATAAGTCCAACGGATTATATTCTTATTTGCTTTAGCATTGCTTGGCTATTAGTGTAATACCCTGGAATTTAATCGGGATTAAAAATAATAATATTTATGAATTTTGGAGATTTTGAGGATGATTTTTCTCATGGGATGTAATACCCTGATTTTTCGTAACAAAATTAAGTAAAGAAAATTGGGAAATTAATTGGGTGTAATGTTGGATAAAAGATTATTTGGATATTTATTAGAAATTTATTGGGTAGAAATTATTAGAATTGAAATTGATTAAACAAATTAGAAATAGATTTAATGAATTAAAAGAAGAAACAGTGACGTTTTGGAAGAAGAGGCGATGCAGGCACTCCGGTCAACACAGATTTGGTGTGGATCCAGGCGACAAGTGAGCACAAGTCTACTGTAGCTGTTGACCGGTCCCAAAGAATTTTGTGAAAATCGGATTTTCTAGCTAACAATTTTGGCCTTTTTTCCCTAATTATATGATGTCCATCTGTTAAATTGATTACCAACTACTAAATTGATTTCCACCTGCTCGATTGCTGAATGAACCAACGACAGAGGTGTGTGATTTGGGGAGAAAAAGGTCGACTCTACCCTCTGCTGTCTTCAGCTGAGAATGAATAAGAGAGCTGGGGAGGGCAAGAGAAAGAGGAAACCAAGAGGCAATTTCTTTTTGGGAGGAATTTCGTGAAGAGAGTGAAAGGATAAGTAAGAGTGAGAGATTTGTCTTCCACAGAGAAAATACATAAAGGAGGAAGTGCGAGTTGTTGATTTTGGCTTTCTTATGCTACTGGAAGGAGGAGATTGGCGGAGGAAAATCATCTCTAAAGGTAAGAAATTAGAATGCAAGTGACCAGTGGAGGCCCTGCATCACGGGATGTTTGTGATCTTTGATTTCTACTTGATTATCTGTTGTGTGATTTCTACTTGGTTATCTACTGTGAATTTTGAAATAGTCGAGTTGGTTGTGCTGTAAATTTGTGAATTGTTCTATGCTTGAGTAAAAGAAATTGAATAGATGGATGATTAATTTATGAAGTTCTCTGCTGAAAGTAAAAGAAATTTAATAGATGGACAATGAATTTGTGAATTATTCTCTATTGTGAATAAATGGATGAAGAAATCAAATTATGTTGTCTCTGTTGTTGACCATGTGATTGTGAGAAACACTCTTTGCGAATTGTTGGTAAACCGTGGAGTGTTAATTATGAAGAATCACTTTGAAGTATATATATGTTGTTTTTGGATTTTTGCCCGTTGAATTAGATTGAGAAACTGAATAAACTGCCTTCAAGTGAAGAATAAGAATTGACTAGTAGGCTTGATAATTCTTGCAAAATGTCCTTCTTGCTATGAAATGTGGGTTTGATAATAATTGAGTTTAGTTTTTGTTAGTTATAGTCTGATGGAGAAATAGATAAAAATGACCTATGAATTGCATATTAACCGTGTGGCAATGAACAATGAGAGGTTGGTTTAAATTATTATTTTGCTTGTTCTCTGTTAAAAAACATATAATTTGCCTCTGTTAATTAGCATGTGAATTGTCCTCTGCTAGATAAACTGTAAACTACTTTGAGTGAAAATATACTAATATTTTGCTAAACATGAATTATAGTGAACTGCTTTATTGTCGTCAATATATATTATATTGCTATGGTCTATTGAACTGTTATACTGTGGAACTGTTATACTGCTATGAACTATTAGACTGTATATGAAATGACATTCATGCATCACTGTAGGATTTATGAAAATGTGACATATACATGGCATGATAAATGAAATGAACAAATAAATGTAAATGGTTGTGAAGGGGTTTGGGAGAGAGGGTGACGGTATTTGGTGGGAACGCCCCTGATGGAAATGTCCACTCACGTAGAGGTTGGAGTCGGTTAAGCCACAAGACCAACAGATATATCCCTACTCTTAGTCCCTAAATGTCGAAAAGACAGAGATTGGTGACGGTCGTGGTGACACCCCTGATGGAAATCTCTACTCATGTAGAGGTCGGAGTCGGTTAAGCCACAATGACCAACAGATGTATCCTTTCTCTGGTAACAAATGTAAAGGAAATGCAAAGGCAGAAAAGATAGGTTCTTTTCGGAAGAACGACTGCATAAGCATGAGTATAAGCATACATTTTATTTCTTGCTATACGTTAGGCTCATTGTTTAACCCGTGATGAAGATGAATATATGGATGTCAATGTGGAGGAGGAGGCATTGCCAGCTGAAATCTTGGGTTATCAACTGAATTCGACCTGAAGGGTTATGCTCAAAGAAAATAAATGGGTTGTTTAAATAATGGTTTTATTTCGATAATATTTTGTAAAATAATGGACTGTTGTTAAACTATGTTTTTGAAATGATTCTGCTTAAACTCTGATATATATTAATTGCATATGTTTTAAGGATATTAAAAAGAAATTTTTTTATGACTAAAAATGAAAGAAATAAAGGTTTTAAAAACGTGAGGCATTACAATTAGTAAGCCAATTGAGGTAGAGATTTATTTTATGTTCAACATTGCATTATTTTCTGAAACTTATTTTTAGATGTGTTTTCATTTAAAAGTGATGTGACCATTTGGATGGCTCGTCTATTTTTCATATTATCTATTATGTTTTCACCAGATACTTTTAAAATTGTGCATACATATTTAATTTCATTGATCAATTTGATTGTGTGAATCAAGTTTGATCAACCCACGTGGGGATCCTGTTTTCATTTGTGTACATTCGACCATTGAATGATGTATTTGTTTGCTATTGTTAACTAGAGTAATGAGACAACTGTATGTGTCGTGTCCGTAGGCGTAAGATGTTAAATCTGATCAGGGTCGTTCATGGCTATTGCAATTGCTGAGTATCACCGTTATTGTTACTGTCAATGGCATGGTATGCTCGGAGTCTGTAAGTGACTCCATTTTAACTGAAATTTACAGTAGTAGGCTATTTTATGTTATGTACTACACTATAATAGATTATTTTTAGAACTTACCATACTGTATTTTATTTGATTATCCATAACTTGTTTTATCTTGGTTTGTTCACATGTTCTTTTTATTATATTGTTAAATGTAAAGTTTATCCCTAATGAGTTGTCGAATCACCCCATACGACTCTTCATTTTTCAGGATTTAAATTGGAAGAACCTCAGTTGCCTGAGTAGGAGTGAGCCCGATGATTTATTATTATTATTTTATATAGTTATAATTGTCTTGAGGAACTCTATTTGTGAGGCTAGATATTGACTTTAGTTTTTCTTATATTTCCTTAAAATCTAGCACATTTTTTTATGAACTTATATTACTACTTTATCTTTGATGTCACTATTGACCTGTTGGTTTATCCCTTTTGGTTTGAGCCCCAGCTATTTCATTTAATTTGAGTATTATGCTGCTCTTTAAAGTAACTAAGTTTAAATATGGTTGGACGACTCAATTCATTTTTTGGGTTGGTCATTGCTCGTTCTATCTCGAATCTCCTTTGGAACGTAACAAATATTAATGGATATGATTTAATTTATGTTCTAAATATTCATTTTACCTTAGAATACAATTTATAGCAAAAAGTTTGGTTTTTAAAATTGTCGTGAACTTAATAAGTAATGTTAAATTTACATGTATACACAATGGAATGTGATCAACACTTGCATTTTGAAATTAGAAAAATAAAACAAAAAACAAAACAAAAAGGAATGAGATTCAATTAAATATATTCTTATTAATTTTTTGGCTCAGTTCTCTCATTGTTCAAATACATATATTTTTATGAGTTTTTCTTTTATATTTTATATTTTTTTATGTCCATTTCAAGTAATGCTTCATTTTTGAGATATTAGTTTTGATTGTTTGAATTAGAATCCATGTGGGTATCGATCTTGCTAGTACAATATTTTTTTACTTTAAGCTAAAGTCCACATGTTTTTATTTTTACATTTTATCTCAAAACATGTTGTGCTACATTAATACGAGAACTCTACTTATGTAACAATTGAGTTTTAAAAACTAAAGATTTTAATTTTTGATTTAATAAGAAATTAAATTCCCCATTATGGGGGAAGGCTACATTTAAGGAAGTGAATTCTCCCCTTATTTCACCTTCTGCACCAATTATTCACCAAATGGAAGAGAAGTTTTCTTCACACCATGAAAAGTGAAATTCAGAAGGATTTCTATGCAGTTGTTGGTAGAGATTTCTAAATAAGTCTTATTTTGTGTGTTTCAAAATTATTGTGGATTTCTGCATGGGTTGTTGGAAATATTTGGTTTGGGGACTGAAATCGTTCAAGTGGGTTTGTACTGAGGGACAACTACAACGGAGGTTTCCTTGATTGAATCTTATTTCGAACCGCCCAAAAAAAGATGGTGAAGAATTTAAAAGCCATTGTTATGTCTGCGGAGCATGGGATTGACTTTGCTATAATTTATTTTGAGGAAATGACGAAATTATTTTTTAGAGTAACTACTAGTTGAGGGTGTAAGGTTGATAGAATTTGAAACAAAGTTCAATGCATAACATGATATGTAGATAGATCATGATTTGGTTTAAAGTAGACTCTCAATTTTTGGAATATAATATTTAGTTGTAGAGTTGACATATTATATTAAGATCTTAGATTGCGATTAATAAATTTAGTAAATTTGAAAAGCACTTCAGAACTACGATTATCTTTAAACGTACAAGCTCAGCTCTATTTCTGAAAGTTTGGGTATTATTTAATAGGTTGGAATGATTTTTGTTAAGTATTTAGGTGAATATGGTAAATAATTGGCATAAAGTTGCATAGTTAAAGGAGGATACAATGAATGAATTTAAGGGAAGTCTTTTGAAATATGTTATGTAGTTAGGGTTTCAATGTCTATGATTGGAATAAACATTGTGTCATTGATAGTATAGTAACTTCTTCCCAATTTATTAGGTGAGTGCTGTGGGATGTTAGGATGTGGCAAAATGTTGATTTCGCACTGTTGTGTCCTTTCGAGAATAGTGGCAAAAAATTTTCAGATTCCCTCATAATTGGGTGATCGCTAAATGACTAGAGTGAGATGTTTCATTGTTTGACACCTAGCGGATGTTGCTTACAAATTGGATGTCTTGAATAGATGAAACATATTGATGCGATTTATACAAACTTGTTAGGTGAGCATTAAAATAAGTGATGATTGTTAAGCGAAATGTGTGATGTTAGTCTTATATCGACAACATATTGTGGGCTTGTTTTAGTAGATTTAGGAGATTAGAACATTATGAGGGAATGTTTTCTGTTGTTAGTAGTGACTATGTGGTTTTTTGTTGTTAGTAGTGACTCCTGTGGCAATCAAGTAGAATCCATATTTGTCGGTTGTGATCATGTATCTTGACGTATATTATTGGGGATCTGCCAAGGTTACTACCTGACCATAAGATTTTCTTTATGTTACATTAATTTGATTTTTGGCATTGCCCCAATTTCTATTACTATGTGAATATTGATTCCAAATGGCTGGAGAGAACTTCGTCTAAAAATTGAATAATCTATTGTATTATGATCTTGTTGACACTAGTGTATTACCGTGGTATGTGTCATCATTATTGAGTAAAAGGCATGGTAGTTGCTTTAATTGAATTTTGATTGCTAGACGTTAGATCAGTGTCAATCAATGATTAGAATCTGGAACCAAGGATTGATAACTTTTTGGTAAGATGAGCAGATCAATGTATTTTTTTTATGATTAAATTATTGTTAGTTGAGTAGATCAAGGTATTTTTTTCTGGATTAAATTATGGTTTGACTATAGTTAATTAAAGACTTGAGAGTGACTTTTTCTAAAATAACTTTTTTGACATGTTGTGGGCATTTGACTTTATAATTCTCCCTTTTAAGTTGATTAATGCCCTAGTTGTTTTTATGGATTGAATAGCCACATTAATAGATCTTGTTTAGATCAGTTCAATGTCGTCTTTATTAATAGTGATTTTGTTAATTTTAAAACTCATAGTGAGAATTTGATACATGTAAGAATTCTTTTTTTTAACCTTGAGAAGTCACCAGTTGTGTGTTTAAAGAAAGAAATGTGGCTTATGGATGACAAGATGTAAAGTTGGATATGTTTAATCTTGATAATGGTATCTTCTTAGATTCTAGTTATGTTTGAGGTTATTTGAAATGTCACTGAAGAAGGTTATGGTGGTTAGAGCAACTTAACTAATTTGTCGCTTCTTAAAGAAATTTTTCCTCTAGTGTTTGTTATTGACACCATGGAGTAGTGAAAATACATATTTATATAGGGAGGATGGTATCACATAGCTATTAAGGAGTTGTGAGCCAAATTAATTATCATATGATTTTGGACATATTTGATAGTGGTCTGTCATAAGTCATTTATACATGTATGAGATATTTTAAACTTGGATGAGTGTTAATAAAGTCAAATGGAGTTATGGCGTGCACATTGATAGTTGATGTTATCTATGGTATAGTTTGTTAGTGGTGGTGATATTTGATTTTGAGGTTAGTATAAAGTTATTGTAAGATAAAATTTGAGGTATCTCATACTCGGAAGTTAAAGCATTCTTCTGGTAGTGTGATTTAGGATTATGAAGGAGGGATAAATGAATTATATAGATTTGATTATAATTTTGGTATACTAACCTAGCAAGCCAAAATTATGATAGATTTTTTTTTACAGATGTTTGAGTTGGCATCCACAAAATAAATTTTCTTTGAGGTGTTAAGGGATTGTGAGGAACCATGTTTGTAAGTGAATGTACGCTATGTCATATTGGTGGAAAAAAAAAATCTTATAGTTGTGTGATGTAACTAGTAGTAGATTTTAATATAATGAACTAATGTGAGCAGGACATTTGGAACTTGTTGAGTTGTCTCTCTTACTTAACCCAAAGTTAAAATGAAATATGATTGTCATTGATTTTATAATTGGTTGTTGGAAACCATGTAGTAGTATGATGTTGCCTAGGTAAGTGTTGTTTTGGTTGACTAACTTGCACAAGTTACACTGTTGAGAATGGATCGGTCTTTGTTTAAGTTGAGTAAAGTTGGTATAAGTAAACATCATTTGTTTACTCATGTTTTGATCAGTATGATAGTTGGTAGGTGTCTGAAGTTTACGTTCTAGATCTAGATAATCATGCTGGGAGCGTTTAACTCTAAGTTAAAATTTGAGTGTGATACATCATCCTCAGACTAAATTTTAGTTTGGGCGGGCATTTCTAATGCCCTAGAGCAAGTTTAGCTCTTGTACTTCGAATTTTGGTGATTTTTGGGTAAACCACATACAATTAGTTGAATTTGTTTATGATAACAATTATTGGGCTCATATTAATATTTCATCTTGTTAGGTATTTATGGAAGACCAAGTGGATGGTCCTATGTTGAATTGAGAGTGAGCATAGAGTAACCCTTGAACCTAGTTTGATTCACATGACAACTAGGAAGGTCCTTTGTTATTAAAGATTGACTGAGATAGCTTAGCACTATAAAAGAGCAAAGCTAGTCCTTTGTTAAGAGGTTGAGTTTAATTATAAGAGTTTGTTCCTTTTGGAAGTTAGGCCAATACAATGCGGTAGACTATTTTAATGTGAAGCAATCTGGTTAGGAATATTGGCCCATTTTGAATTATTGACTTTAGTACGGAAGATGGAATTGCCACGCAACTCAATACAGATCTATTACATGCATTCCTTGGGCAATGTTCCCACCCTAGAAGTAGTGTTTTTTTTATGAGGAGTTTATCAGAATATTGGATAATGAGATTCTTTTAGTTCGAGTTCAGTGGAAGAACTATAGTAAAAGAGAAGTTACTTGGAAGTTTGAGTCTGAAATGGCAACAAAGTACCCTCACTTATTCGGTGGAACCTTTGACGTTGTGCCAAATTTCAGGCCAAAATTTGCTAAAGGGGGAAGAATGTAATTTTAAAAAGTCAAGATTTTAATTTTTGATTAAATAAGAAATTAAATTACCCATTATAAGGAGAATGTTACATTTAAGGGAGTGAATTCTTCCCTTATTTCACCTTCTGCGTATCAGCCCTTCACCAAATGGAAAAGAAGTTTTTATCAGACCATGAAAAGTGAAATTCAGACGAACAGAAGGAGTGAAACCTTTTTGCTTTCGTGATAAAAAATGGAGAAAAATTTTGGTAAGTGAAATCTCCCTAGTTGAAGTAATAGTATTGGGCAAAGAATAATCTCTTATTTTCAGTTTGGATATAGGTTTTTCATTTTGGAAAATTTGTTGTGTCGTTTCGTTTTGGAGACATGAAAACATGGGAAATCTGATGTCTTCAAAAGGTAAAAACCCTAATTCTAAACTGTTGTCATTCATATCTTAGAAATTGGAGTTTTGATGGAGAATTCGAGATTTTATTTTAGTTTTAAAGATCTCATTTTTTGGGTTTTAAATTGTTGTCGTATGGATGAAAATTTGATTTAACTTTGACCCTTTAAGTTGTAGCTTGTTCGAGTCTCAAATTCGTAAGAAAATTGAAAGAATTCAGCGATTTTGTGCTGCTAGCGTCAGGGAAGCCCAGATTCTCTCGAGTCGCAGCCCAGCCTTGGGCCCTCTACCAGGCTAAGTCTTGGCTTAGCCATGTGGGGCTGCGACCCAGGGCTTGTTTGGGTCACTGCTCGAAACCCGTTTAGAGCCCATTTTAGATCTTAAACCCAATCATTTTTTTGTCATTTTAAAGTCTCTTTTGGAACCGTTTTGGGCTTTAAACTTAATTGTTCTTAAGTCATTTTTTTTAACTTAAAATTTGAAGCTTAAAGTGGGAAATTTGGTGATAATTTTGTGATGGTATTATGATTAGGTACTGAGAGTTAGATTTTGGACTCGACACTTAATTGGACTTCTTTGGTATTGTTGGCTTGGTTATTAGAATCCCATTTGAGGTAGAGATTTAATTTTATGTTCAATATATCATAGTTTTATAAAAGTTTATTTTGAGACATATTCTCATAAAATAATGAGTCTATTTCTTTGGTTTACCAATTTTTATACTATATATGTATTTTTCATTGAAAATGTTTTTATTTGAGGATGTATATTACGTTTATTGATCATCTTGGTCATGTGAACCAAGTTTGATTGGCCTATGAAGTTGAACTATTTTTTGTACGCACATTCGATTGTTGGAAGATATATTTGTTTGTGTTAATTAGAGTAATATGACAACTGACTGTGCTGTGTCCCTAGACGCAAAACTCTAAACTTGGTCAAAGTTTTATTTTCGTGACTTTAGCAATCGTCGAGTATCTTCGTTGTTATATATGTCTATGGAATGATGTATCTAGAGTTCGTGAGCGGCTCCATTTTCATTGGGTTTTTCATATTGTATAGTAAGACCTATTTTTTGTACGTACCACACTATAGTATAGTGTTTTATAATGTTCGCCCTGGTGTTTGTTTTATAACTAGTTTTTACACTAATGTTTTAATATATGACATGCTCCTTATTTTTCTCATAATTTTAGATGTTTCATGTAAAATTCTACCCTTATTGAGTTTAGTCGACTCACCCCAAACAACTCATGTCACGACCAGTGAAGGACCCGAGACAGAACAGGGAATAACACGGCCCAAAAAACAGAATTGCCTAACCGTTTTTCTCTTAAGATTTATTAATTATCAGTGGAAGACTTAAAATGTTAATTATAAGCCAGAGCCCAACAAACATGAGCTTAATATGTCCAACAATAATATCAGATAGCATAATAATATAATCCAAAATGAAATAAAGTAAAGTACTGTACGTAAAGTCAACTAAGGATTACAGTTATCCAAATGAAGTATACCTCACAAAATATCTCTCAATGAAGAATACTAAAATAAAAATAAAACTCCGCTGGATCTAAACTTTACTTGGCAACTGGAAATCCGATTGATAAAATCTTGAAATGTGTCATTGGAGTGAGTTGACTAAACTCAATAAAGATTATGTGTTAATAAATTTGATTAAAATGATGTTTAAGCATGCATGAATTTAAACTCACGTTTTATAAATTCCTTTCAAAAAAATGTGTACAAAAGGGCATGTGGTTAAAACCACTCACTAATATGTGGTATGTAATTAAAATAGGCTCTTGTTATACTAATTAAAAATCACAGTGAAAAGGGAGCCACTCACGGGCTCCAGGCACACCATGCCATAGGCATATAACAGAATAAAAGCGATGTTCGACGGTCGTGAAGCCAAAGAAAATACTCTGATTGGGTTTAAGGATTCGAAACCCAAGGACACGGCTTATATAGTTGTCCTATTACCTATTTTATCAATAACAAACACATTCTAACACGTCGAATGTGCCTAAAATAAAATAGACCCCAAACCGGGTCGATTGAACTCAGTTCACACGACTGAGTTGATCCAGAAATATAATATGCATGCTTAATTTAAACATGTACAGTAAAAAATAAAATATAATATAAAAATTTGACGATCATAAAACAAACACGTCATTTTTATATGAGACACATCTCAAAATAATTATTTTAAGAAAGTTATGCAAATGTAGTACATAAAAATAATCTCTACCTCGAAGTGAACTTACACAGATTAAAGCTCAAAGTCTGAAAATTTAAATCTAATTGTCCACAGATTTTTAATTAAGGTGGGGTACCTATCAAAATTAAATTATTAAATCTTTGGTCAAATTTTATACTCCAAAATTTCTAATTATTATTTAAAAATTAAATTAAAATTAATTGGGCTGAAAAAGACTAAAATATAGCCTAAAACAGACCCAAAACAGGCCTTCGACCATGGCCCAAAATGACGTTGGTCTGCTGGCCATTTGGTCTAGGTCTTAGGCCTAGATTGCATCCCAAATCATAGCAAATCTCAATCCACAGGCCCAAACCCTACGGGTCTGGTTTGTAATCCATGCGGAAGAGGACAGTGCTTCCTTCATTGACGCGATGAAGCTGTTCGCATCAACTCGCGATGTCGGCGACAGCGTACATGGCTGATCATTCATTTGGCTAAGACTGGAAAAGTTTTACACCGCAGCCCAGCCATCGTGATTCAGAGTTCAATCTCCGATGCCGTAAGAGTGGGGAAGCTGGAATGCATCATTTTTTTCCCCAAAAATAATTTTCAAAAATCTCAAATTTCACCAATAAAATTACCGATTCGAAATTACAAATCGTCTAGAATTATCAAAACTCAACAACCCTACTATCCAGATTAATTCATCATCCCAAAACTCAAACCAAAATGTCAAACAACAGAGAGTTTCCAAATTCAAAAATCTGATTTTTATACCTCTGAATCGACGCCTTCCGATTACAATCGATGCCCATGAATTTCCAATATTTACTTCTCCAACACGCACGGTTTCCTTCAACAAATGTCCAACCAAAGTTTCACAACTTTAACCGTGAAGTAAAAAATATAGAGTCGGGAGAAGGATGACTTACCGTGGCGATGATGACTTGGTCACAACACAAAAAATGGCCTATCGCAAATGTATATGATGGAATAGCTTCACCACACGAGAGAGATGAAATGGAAGACAGGAAGAGCGTGAGGTGAGCGAATGGGAGGAGAAGGAAAATGTCAGTTTTATAGGGGAGGAGAAGAATGAGAAAGGAAAGAAGAGGAGTATTTTTTCCCTTTCTAGTCCAACGTCCCCGTGGATTAAGGAATTGCTAAGAGAAAATTAAAGGAAATTATTTCTTCCTTTTAAAGAAAATATAACGGATTTTACAACTCCCCTCTTTCAGGCTTTAGTACGAAGGATCCCCAGTTAACGACGTAAGAGTGATCTCGGTAAGACTTTTATTTATTTCAGTATTTCCTTTCGAGAGTTTCTTGTAAGGTTGGACTTGTATTCATACAGTTATTATGGTTCAGTTCTTGATTTTACTTCTATTAGATTTATGGACCTATGATTTATCTCGGTTGTTTTGAACCATGGCTATGTTTTTATTAAAGTCTTCTGCTTCTACATTAGACATTTAAAGTTACGGGTTGGCGGCTCTGTTCATTCTTGGCCCAAGTTGCTCTCCCATTCTGTCTCGGATTCCCTTTGGGGAATGACAACTTATGAAGCATTTACTTTCATCTCTTTCAAACAATATAAGATTGTGCAACTCCCCCACTATGAGCAGGACCCTATATCACGACCCCAAAAGGGCCCACGACAAAAATGGGAGACAATTTGAACCTAAAAAAAAATTGAATAGCTAACCTTCGATGACAATTAATAGTATTGCAGTAGAAACTTAAAATGAAATTAAATATCCAGGATCCAAAAACAATGAACTAACTCAATAGTCCAATAGTAACATCAAAATAGTATGACAATAAGGTCTAAAATTAATAAGACTGCATGATAAAAAAGAAACACCGTAATACGATAAACAATACTCCAATGATATAACCAAATAAAAACTAATAAGTCTCACTAAGGGAAAATACTCATAAAGAAAATAAACAACTAGAAACTAAAGAAGAAGTTGCTCTCAATTTTGTGTCAACTAATCCAAAGTCTCACTGACTATGACTTGAAAGGGGAAGTCAATTTAAAGCAAGTTGACTAAACTTAATAAGAATTCTAAGTGTTATATCCAGTATTTTTAAAATATAAGTGTATATGCATCACATAAATCTGTATATCAAATAAAAAACAAAAAATGTTGTCCACAACAGGTTCTTAGAACCATAAGTAGGGCAACTCACAAAATGATCAACTATATTATGATTAGTAATAAAAAAAAAAAATAAGTCACTACTATGGTATGTAAAACATTAATGTAAAAAGAGTCACTCATGGTCTTCAAACCACAATGCCATATGCATGACCAGAAATAAGATTCTCGGGGATAGTAATGTGAACTAGCAACTCTGATTAGATTTAGGGATTCATACTTAATGACATGACACAGTCGCCTATCTCATTACTCTATACGTGGAACAGACAAACATCTACTTAAAAATTGAAGGTGCACATCAAATAAGTGACCCTTACTTGGGTCAATCAATCCCTATACACACGACCAGTATGATCATCAATGAAAATAAGGATATATACATAAAATAAATGTAATAGTGAAAATATAAGTATACTATAAAACTAATATGTTGCAATTAATACATGTCATACAGTATAAGATATAATTCAAAATAAGTTTGATCAAAACCAAGACAATGCAATACTAAACATAATAAGTAAATCTCTACCTTGACCAATGAATACCACACGATGTTGTAATCCAAATATACAAGAATCTAGTAAATACGTCAAACCTCAGTACCTAACAATATACAATCATTAGCAGGTTTCTAAGACTCTTAGAGTGTACATCGGAATCCATAACCGAGATAGGAACAACCTCAAGATCTTATAAAAACAATCTCACAATAACTCAGTATAAAAACGATAATTTAACACCCATCGGTTGAACACAAGTAAAAATTCAGTCAACCACAAATGCAATAGACCAAATCAACCAATCGATCGACCGAACATTAACCAATCCCAACGAAAGATCAAATGAGTTTATGCAAAACGCCAATTTTCTTCTAATTTTCAACACAAAACGATCTCTGATCCATATTAGACATGATTCAACTTAATTTCGTGCAAAGTTCTAATGTTTTTACCTTTAAATCAAAACCCAATTTTTCCTCTGAACTTCAAAATTGATAAAATAGAGAGATGGATACGGAAATTGTCATAACTCTTTCGAATTCTAGTGGATCTAAACCCCTACAACACTAACCCGACTTTGCCCCAATGAATTTCCCTGATTTGGAGATAGATTACCACAATATAGATATGAATTTACTGAAAGGCAGACGAAAACCGAGAAATACTTGCACGTTTTTCCAATTCATGAAATTCCTAAATTATTCGGCAAGATATCGCACTCCCGACTCACAATTTCTCCAGGTAGGCGACTCTTTGAATTTGGGAAGACATAATTAAACCTAGGATTGCCAAAATGTGAAATTTATATTGCTTTCTGCAAAAACCCTACCATCCACATAAAAAATTTTGTAACCGCATTTTAACTTAAAAAGAAGATTAATTTCATAATTACCGATTAAATTCTTGGGTTTTACACACTCAAAATTACTTGATTTTGAATTGTCCTTGTTGTATATGCAATGCCCCAATCTTTTCTTCTTAGGAGACTAATATTCCCCTCAGCCAAATTTCTGGCTAATTTTGACTTTGATACTATTTTAAAGTCTCAACTCTATTAGTACAATATTATTCTCTTTAAATCGAATCTCACACAGTTTTATTCTCAGGTTTTACCCACATTACATTAAGTTAGAGGAAAAGTATATCCATGAACTATTCATCTCTATGTCTCCTAAGTAAGATGAGATTTTGTAACTTATTTGTTATGATTCTCGTCAGCACAACAATTACATGATCCTAAGTCTTTTTTACCTACACAAACGATCTGCCACAATTCAATGATTTGAAATCTATTTGACCTAGCACAAAGTGGTAGTAGTAAGACATATTTAATGAAACTTGCGATGTTTTTTTTAGAATATGTGGCGGTGGTCTGCTTCTGTATTCAAGGAAATGCAAAACTTTCATTTTTACTCGTTGCCAGGCATGGTGAGTTACTCTGGTCTCACCGTGCTTTTTTATTTGAAAATTTCTAGGTAAAATTTGAATGTTGTTTCTTTTATTTTCGACTGCCGTTTTGGTTTCCATAGACAACTTTCCGTGGTTACTTTTACATAAATAATTCTAGGGAAGCATAATAATTCACAAATAGATAAGGCCAAGATTTAGAAATAGACAGCTAAGAAACAGTAGACATGATTCAAGATTTGAAATTATGTTGGCAGAGGCCATTTGGGTGTAAAGAGTTCGGTCCCCCTCAGGTCTTCATCCTATTCTGTCTAACGATGTAGACTCTCAAGAACATAACAACCATGCATTCACTCATTCCTTCCTTCACTCTCCCATTTCAATCCCCTACTCTTCTTCATTTGTCTCAGTTCATCGATTTATTTCACATGAATCTGCTCTCCCGTCTCGATGTCATTTTTAAATGTAATTCGGGTAAAACCCTGTAAATCAAAATTATTCTTCAACCATGAGGAAACCCTGTAAAGTTTCAACTCTCTCTCTCTCTCTCTCTCTCTCTCTCTCTCTCTCTCTCTCTCTCTCTACGAGCTGCTGACATGTTTCAGATGATGTTATAGCGACCAAGATTCGAAGAGTTAAAGTGTTAGAGAGAGAAAGAGTGAGAGGGTTGGTGGAGATGATAAAAGCAAAGCGTGTGGGAAGTAGGGTTAGAGGTGAAGTCGTGATCAGTGCAATGGGGCTCGGATTTTCAAGCTACCATTCAGTAATCATTCTCCTTTTTCCTTCCCCCACTTATCTTCTTTTTCTTGTTCCACCTCTTCGGTCTTCTATCCCCCTCTCTCCCCCCTCTCTCAACACGTAACTTATAGGATTATAGTCTACACTTGTATTGTTTTTTGTATTGACAGAAGAGGGATTCACATTGTGCAGACCATAAATTGAATACTAAGATTTTGTTTGACTTGTACTCTCATTTTTCACTTAACCTTTACTTTTAGGAAAAATAACAAATTAACCATCGTACTTTATAATCAATAACAAGTCAACCACTAAAATATTTTTATTAACAATTTAACTACTGAACTATGAAAAAAGTCGTTGCAAACATCGCTATCATGTTTGCCATTAAACGTATTGATTTCGTTCCACGATGAAACTCTACACGATCCGCTTCGGAACGAAGATTTAAAAATTAACGTTATAATACTGACGTTCCGCGGCAGAATGTCAATATTTATAAAAAATTACGACGTTCCGCCATTCCTGTACCCTAGTATATATGACTCGACTGTGCACTCCGGCGAATCCACCGCGAACCTCAAAATCTTCGACGACCATTCAAACTTTTAGACCTTTGTTCCTCACTGTTTAATCAATTCCAATAGATTCCAGGGCAAAGAAATTGACGCTCAAGCGAAAGGGTGGTCCGTCAGAGCCTCAGCCACAACCACAGGCAGAAATGACATACTCTGCCCGTGAATACCGTTAGATTGCAACTGTTAGTATATTCCTTGTAAATATGCTGATGTAACATTTGTGGTTATTCTCTAACTGCCCTTTTATCTAGAGCCTTCCCTTATACCTATAAATGGAATAGAGTGGTATTGTATTTAGGATTGAATTTCTATTATCAATATACAGAACATAGTTCTAAAACCACTTTCTATCTTGGTATCAGAGCTCGAAAATGGCCTCTTCCAGTGGTACCGTAAATCCTCCTCCTTCTCCCACTAATTCTTCTACCCTCCCTTCTCTCCCATTTATCATCCAGCCTCTCACTGTTAAACTCGATTCTTCTAATTACCTTGTGTGGAAGAATCAAATCCTCAACGTTGTTATAGCCAACGGTCTTGAGGCCTTCCTTGATGGATCTTCTCCTTCTCCCTCCCCCTTTCTTGATGGTACTCCTCGTCTCCCGAACCCAACCCTTTCTATTTGGCAACGCTATGATCAACTTCTAATGAGCTGGCTATATGCCTCTTTGACCAAGCCATTGCTCTCTCAAATTGTCTGCTACACTTCTTCCTCTGCTATTTGGCTTGCTCTTGCTCGCTTTACTCTTCAATCTCTCTTGCCCGTTTGACTCTTGCCCATTTGACTGAACTGTGTGGCCAGCTACATAATTTGTCCAAAGATGGTTGCATTGTTTCAAAGTTTATCCAAAAATTTAACATTATTTGTAATACCTTATTAGCGATTGGCGAACTTGTATCTCAGAAGAACCAGCTGATCTATCTCCTTGGTGGTCTTGGCAGCGATTACAATCCGTTTGTTACGTCTATTACAAGTCGGTCTTACCCACCAAGCATTGAAGAGGTTCATAGCCTTTTGCTTAGCTACAAACAACGTCTCGACAAGCAGCATTTGCTTCCCTCCATGGGCTCCCTTCAAACCAATTTCTCTGCTCTCACTGTCGGTCGCGACCCCAGATTATCCTTCTCTACTCCCCATCCACACTACATCCTCCTCTAGCCTTCCTAATAATACTCAACTTATGCCTCAAGGGATCCCTACATCTCAGCCGTCCACCTAGATTCTTGATTCTGGTGCCACCCACCACTTCACACCTCAGGAAATCGACCTCAGTCTGCGCAAATATATACTGGTTCCGATACTGTAATTGCTGCAAATGGTAATCCCCTCTCTATCTCTAATATTGGGAATTCTGTAGTTGCTTCTCCTTCTTCCTCTCTCCAGCTTCTTGATGTCCTTCATACTCCTTCCATGTCTACTCGCTTAATTAGTGTGCACAAGTTATGTTGCGATAATGATGTAATTGTTGAGTTTCATTCTTTCTTCTTTCTTGTCAAGGATCAGAGTTCTCAGGCTGTCCTGGTTCGCGGTAGTGTTCATCGTGGCCTCTACTCCATATCCTCAACTTCGCCCACTTCACCTACTGTGTTTCATTCTTCTGTAGTTCCTTCTTCTTCTTTATGTCACTTTCGGCTAGGTCATCCGAATTTACACATTGTCAAAATTTTTATAAAAACAACAACTTAAATCGTCATTAATTAAAATCAGAGTTCTCTTCCTTAAAACCGAACTGTTAAAATCTTTTTCTTTCAACTTGTCATTTAAACTGTAGAAAACTATAATCATGAATCGCTTTATTGAAAACGTAGCGGAAACTCAAATAAACGAATTTACAAAATAAAAGCAACTAATTACATTTGTGTTTACAAAATCGTTTTGCTCTTTATGTCTTTAGTCTTTAACCTTTAGCCTTGCCACCCACAACGCTTGCCTGTGCAAATCCTTCATGAACCGCTCCTCTTTAGGTTAACCATAATATCACGATCACCTACACCAATAAGTAAACTCTAAGCCTAAAGGCTTAGTAAGGAAAAGAGATATGCAATATGAATGCCTCTCACTCATTTCGTCTGAAAGGGATCCGCCCCAAACCGCTCTTTAATTAGTGTTACATATATCATAGACTCGTGGATCGAGTTGGAAGATTGAAGGTTCCTGTCGAGGAGATGGCCCCTAGTCGGCATCTAACACCTTGTTGGTAGATTGTGTCCCACGACCCGATAGGGGAGGGTCATAAATTTGACTCTACCGGTTAGATCCGAACCATGTTCCCCAACCTTCAATTCCTTAATATCTTTTCTTTCATTCATTTTCTTCTCATCGTATAAATACCCACCATTTGTGGTATTTCTTAGGGTTTCTATTATCGCAGATGTATGACAATACAATACAAATAATAGAACGAAAATGATAAAATCCATTCAATTGAGTTCACAAGTCAATACTATCAAGAATTATATAACAACGATGGAAAACTACAAGAGTAATTCACGGAATTTCAATCACAACCAACAGCGAAATAACGCTCTCAACACCAGCAAGAAATAATCATGAACATAGTGAATAAAATAGTCAACCAACATGCTAACGAGCATCGAAATACAAGGAATGCTAATAGCAAAAGAATAGCAATTCTAATAGCGAATATAACATCTAACATGCTTAAGAATTTATTAGGAATTAACAGTGACACAACAACGAATGTAACAATGAATAAAACATGCTAATATGTTTCAAAATTTAAATGAAAATAACTACATAACAATAACTAAACGACAATGAATTTACAGCGAATGAAACGTACTAACATGCTAACTTTCCAATCATATCATGACATCGCATAACCGTGAATTAATAACCATATATGACAGTTTAACGTGTTGACAAATAGAGTTGGAATTAACAGCAACATGACAGCAAATAAAAACATGTGTACATACTTTATACTTTGACAGCGAATTCTAATTAAGGCAATGAATAGAACATGCATATGTGCTTTATCATTGATAGCGAATATGAAATTTAACAGTGAATCCACTAGAGATTAGAATGGGTTATCATGCTTTATGTATTAACGGAAAACTAATGATCTTAACAGCAAATTAAAACGTGCTAGCATGCTTTTATAAACCGACAAATGAATCTAAACGGTGGCAACAATTTAAAGGAGCGGGTGCATGCTCTATGATTTGATAACTACCATAGCAAATCGAACGAATATCATGCTTTAAATCTTGACAGAAAATAACAACATACAGCAGCGAATAAATGTGCATACTGAATTCGAAATTTGATAGTATATTACGGAATGAAACAATGAAACGAATGGTATAACATGCTTTTCTAATTTATAGAAACATCAATACTTCCCAAAGATTATAAGCATGAACATTAGAAACATAGCAACTATAAAATAGCAACTAACATTAACATTAAACTAACAAAGATCCTAACCAGATTTTCCAATCTCCAAAATGGAGTTCAATTCAATAAAACTACGTCAACCAAGCATAATCATAGATAATCAAAGTAGCTTAACAATTTGATTATCATCCTCTCCTTCTTAATATTGATTTCAAAATAGAGGCATTACTAATTACATGGAAGTCCAACTAACATAAATCTTATGATGTTTATAATCTAACAAACCAGAGAATTTCCAATGGGCAAGTTATCAAGAAACACTCAATGATACATAATGAAGGAGATAAATTTACACTAATTGCAGGCCAACAGAGACAATAAAATGTGCACATTGACCAATTCAGCAAGCAAAACAAAGGTTACTTGAGTAACCAATCAAGACTTGTGGGTAGGGCTTTTAATTGCCAAAATCTCTTCCTACTCAATTCCTTACCTTACTGTTAGTGAGAAACGATGCAAGGAATTGTCCAAACAGCAACTCAGCTTTAGTTCAGAACCACCCTCACAACGCACTCTCTCGGCTCACTTCAGCCAGATTTTCTCCCCCTTCGCAAAAGACCCATCCATTCTTTTAACAGGCAGGAACGAGTGGTGGTTGGCAGACAGACACCTAACATGCATAATTGCCACCTAAAACAAGTAGTTGGTGATCCGCGTACAGGCGAGGTCCACTGTGTAATTGGCAACCATACCTAATTCATCAACTTGTCCAATAATTCATCCAGTTAACCGAACATCAGGGAGGAAATTTTTACAAACCAAGACGACCGACTTACCTTGGCAACGAATCCGTAGCATGCGGTTGCGATCGAGCCGACCCGTGCCCTGGGAACCGGGCAACGCTGAGCCTTAGACTCCGCACCCGTCGCTCAGAGCATGTCGCACTGCACCGTACCAGGCCATATGTCGGACGGTAGCTTCGCGCCGCCTAGACTGGTCGACGCTCACACCTCTCACCTCTCCCTCTCGACCTCTCTCTCTGTCTCTCGATCCCCCCTTCCCTTCTCTCAGCTCCCTCTCCCTTTCTTCGATTTTCAGCAACACTTTCAACTGTTGTTCTAAAAAAAAAAAACCAAATCACTTAATCCCTAAACCGCCCAGCTTGAACATGTTCAACCCCTTTTTCCCCACTTTATTTTCTTTATTTTTAATTCTCAATTAATTTTATTCTTACTTTTAATTCTAATTAATCTCTCTCTAACATATTAACCTCAACCAAAATAATAAATCTCATTTTATCCTTCTCCTTTTTAATTTAATGACTGGGCCACTTAATCTAATTCGGGGCCGAGCTAAACCAAACCGGTTCAAATAATATTTTTACTACATTCATAATATTCATAAAGACGGAAAAATTATCGGGGTACATCCCAATTACTTTCCAGTTATCTTTATTAAATTTCATTATAAGAATTCAGGATATTACACTCCTACCCAAAATGGCCGAGTGGAACGTGAAAATCATCACATTGTTGAGGTGGGTTTGTCCTTATTGTATCATTTGAACACAACTCTCAAATGTTGGCCATATGCCTTTGCCACCTCCGCTCACCTTATCAACTTACTTCCTTCTACTGTTCTTAATCATAAGTCTCCCCATGAATGTCTGTTCCATACTACACCAGATTATCATTTTCTACGTGTTTTTGGGTGTCTATGTTATCCATGTCTTCGGCCTTATTCTCTAAACAAGTTGTCTCTTCGTTCTTCTCCTTGTGTTATGCTTGGTTATAGCAAGCATCATAAAAGCTACTTATGTTATGAATGTTTTCCTCTCATATATATGTCAGTCGACATGTCATCTTTTATGAACATATCTTCCCGTTTCAAACAAAGACTATCTCATCCACTTCTCCCCTCCCTCTATCACCGTCTTACTCAATTCCTCTTTTATCAATTCCTTCCATTCCCTTTCCTGTTCCACCCTTGTCTTCCTCACCTCCTTCTACTCTGGCCTCACCATATCTCCCTTCTCCTCCTTCCTCTGTTGCACTTCCTAGTACTAGTGATAATTGTGGTTTACCAAATGCTCATACTATGCAGACTCGTTCTAAGTCTAACATTTTTAAGCTTCAGGTGCTTTCAACTACACTTACTGCTGACTTATTTGAGCCCGTTACATTCTTACAAGCTTCCAAGCATTCTCATTGGATGCATGCTATGCTTGATGAACTTCATGCGTTGGAACGGAATCATACTTGGTCTTTGGTTTCCCCTCCTGCTTGCCAAAAGTAATCGGCTACAAATGGATTTTCAAGCATAAGTCCAACTCTGATGGCACTCTCAATAGATTTAAGGCTCGCCTTGTGGCCAAAGACTTTGATCAGACTGCTGGTATAGACTACACAGAAACTTTTAGTCCAGTGGTTAAACCTCAAACAATCCGGCTTACGCTCTCTCTTGCTCTGTCCTTTGGCTGGGATATTCATCAACTGGATGTCTCTAATGCGTTTCTTCACGATGATCTCGATGACGTAGTCTACATGTCTCAGCCTCCTAGTTTTGTTAATAAAGCTAATCCCTCTCATGTGTGCCATATTTATAAATCTCTGTACGGTCTCAAGCAGGCTCCTAAGGCGTGGTACACAAAACTTCAGTCTGCTCTGCTCAAGTGGGGTTTTACAGTTTCCCGTGCTGATATTTCTATGTTTATCTATAAAAATGCATCTGCTACTATCATCATGCTTGTTTATGTGGATGATATTTTAATTGCAGGCAGCTGCAAGCAGTTAGTTGACGATCTTCTTTTATTTCTTCAATCTCATTTTGCTATCAAGGATCTTGGTTTACTAAATTATTTTCTTGGCATTTTTGTCACACGATCTTCCTCTGGATTATTGCTCAATCAATCTCAATATATTTCTGATCTTTTTACTAAAGCTAGAATATCTGATTGCAAGGTAGTTCCTACTCCAATGGTGTCTAGTATGCAGCTCTCTAAATGCACTAAGACTCCATTACTCAATGGAACCCTGTTTTGCAGTTTAGTTGGTGCCCCACAATATTGTACTCTTACTAGGCCTAACATTGCCTTTGCTATCAACAAAATTTGCCAATTTATGCATTCTTCCACTGATCTACATTGGCAAGAATTGAAACGTATTCTTCGTTACTTGCAAGGTACTCATTTCTACTCCCTATCCTTTCAAGCCTCCTCTGTTATGGATATTTGTTGTTTCACGGATGCCGATTGGGCATCAAGTCTTGATGATAGACGCAGCACAAGCTCCTTTTGTGTCTTCATTGGCCCCAATCTCATTTCCTGGTCTTCAGCTAAACAGAAAGGTATTTCACGATCGAGCATTAAAGCTAAATATCGCAGTGTTGCGAATGGTGCCCCTGAGGTCATATGGGTTCAATCTTTACTGTAAGAACTTGGTCTTAAGTCCTCCATCAGCCCTGTAATTTACTGTGACAATATCAGTGCTACGTACATGGCATCCAATCCTGTTCTCCATGCCAAGTCCAAGCATGTGGAGATCGACTTTCACTTTGTTCGTGAAAAGGTCCACAACAAAGAATTTTTGGTGAATTTTACTCATTCTTCAACTTAAGTGGCTGATGGATTAACTAAACCCCTTCCAACCACAAAATTTTTCCTATCTCGCTTCTATCTCTGTGTTCTTCCCCTTGAGATTGAGGGGGGATCTTAGTATATTCCTTGTAAATACACTGATGTAGTTTGTTATTTTCTGACATTTGTGGTTATTCTCTAACCACCCTTTTATCTAGAACCTTCCCTCATACCTATAAAGGGAATAGAGTAGTATTGTATTTAGGATTGAATTTCTATTATCAATATACAGAACATAGTTCTAAAACCACTTTCTATCCGCAACTGACTTCATCAGTCAGTTG
>CM039469.1:38625582-38783953 GCA_022433065.1 Begonia loranthoides
GTTTGTTAAACCATTTATCACTTGAAAAATGTCATACTATAAAGCTTTAAAACATTTACAACAGCGGAAGACTTGTATTTACAATACCAAAAGAATTAAACACAATTTGAAAACCTTCTTGATAAAAACGAAATACTTTAACAAAAGTTTACTTTCCTAAAAAATGTTATTACCAAACATTTTATTTCTTCTTTAATCTTTTAGCCTAACCAGCCGCCAAGCCCGCAACGTACAAATGCCTCATCAACTGCTTCAATCCCTAATCTCTTGCATACCTACATCACAGGACCTAACTATGAGCCTAATGCTCAGTATGCAGTATAAAAGTAAAACATGCTCATGCAATACTATTCAAACACACATAGTTTTCTATTTCGTTTATCTGTCTTTTATTTTCTTTGATTATCTCCTTGAGTGAGAGGAACCACTTCAGTTTCCGAACTCACTGACCCATTAGATGAGAGCAACCTCTTCAGTTTTCGAACTCACCCAAACGAGTTATTTATAATTTGGGGTGAGAGCAACCTCTTCAGTTTCTGAACTCACCCACCCGTTAGATGAGAGCAACCTCTTCAGTTTCCGAATTCACCCAAACATGTTCACTTCTGGTAACCAGTTACAGCATCAACCGAAAGCTTTGCTAGCGGTTATACACATCAATGTACAACAATCGGTTCTGACATCAATCGAGAACGCACTAGTAGCCATACGCATCAATGCTAATGGCCTCACTTACCATTAGTTGGTCTGTTTCGACATCAATCGAGAACAAACTAACAAACTCAAGTTATTTTCTCTGTATTCTTTTACTTAATTGTCTTTTACTATTATTTAATATGTGACTCATTTCCACGTGAGAGCAACCTCTTACGTCTCCAAACTCACATAGAAACTATCCCTTTACGTTTATGTTTATTCGCAATTCAGTTACGTTTGTACTTTCGTGTGCATTAAGGATAATGATGTAAGCATATAATTATATTATTGTGTCTATTATCGTAACCTCAAACGTGCACCATATCCTAATTAAAGAACTGAACTTAAATATAATAAACATACAAGCAATCATTTAATAGTACATCTCCAAATATAACTTAAGCTATGCATTTAGTAAACAAGCATCAAACAACACCCCCTAATTCCCATGATGTAGGTCCTTTCGGAAAAAACATATGCAATACTACGTACCTGGAGTTCTTAACTTTAAAGAGCTATTATCACTTAAATTATCCTTCATGAAACCTATTCATAATTAACATATTAAATTAATAATAATTCTACCACTAGTATATATATGACCATATTCCTTAAGTTATTTTTTTAAACTTATCATCTATTCAACAACCATCCAACCTAACAATTTGACTCACCCAGAATATTAATCATAACTAATAAGCTCTCGCGTAGCTTAATAGATTCCTTCTCTTAAAGCCTAATATATATGATCATCATATTGACTTGAAAATGGGTTACTAAATTGCCACAGAACATAACAATATAATTCAACTAACTTAATTGATACTATTCTAACATGCACCTTCCCAAACCACCAGAGTAAGCACTATACTTACAAGCAGTAACCTACTCTACTGTCAACCAACATAGACGTATGGCATGCCATCACTAGATTATAACTGTAATTAGACATTGAGAAATAACAGAAGAACTCGGTTACCTTAAGTACCAAAGAAAAATGAAGCCAAAAAGAACTTTTTTCCAAGGATCACAGCCACGGTTTATCACTGACTTTATCCAAATTTTCCAGAACTTCACGGCAACACCATCTCTCCCCCTGAACCATCTCTCTTTCTCTCAAACTTACAGATTTCATAGCAACCTACACACTCATAATCTCTTTCTCACTCACGTAAGCTCTCTCTACATTTTGGCAGAGTAACCCCATGCATTTCTACTCTCCTCAAACTCTCGGCTACACCCCTCTATATATAGGCCTCCAACAATGACTCTTCAACAACCGCGTGAATATGGAAGGTCAAGAGTGGTAATTCATCAATGATCAGTAACTCATCGATGTCCAACGCATATAACGTCTTTCCATTTCAAATTCAGATGCATTTAACGACGTCCTTTACTATTCCAGGCGTTTGTTAAACCTTCCAGATGACCAATATTAATGGCGGTTGATCGATCTTCTTCATTGTTGATCAACCACCCATCTGCTAAACGTCAGCCAATTTCTTCCAGAAAAACTTCACTTTTAATGTTGGTCGATCAACTCCGGTCGATCAACACCTCGTCGATCGACCGCCCCAATCAACCATCGTCTCCAACGTTGTTTTTCACTTAAATTCCCCAAATTATTCATATATATGTATATATATTAACGTGACATCCATATGCATGCATATACCTTATATATATCACTATATATATATTTATATATTGTAACCCTAACCTAAGATTTTAATTGTAATTGCAATATTCTTCATACCACTTCATCTTCTCCAAACTATTATGCATTAAATATATATATATATATATTTGAACACCAATATCATCTACACCAAATTATACTATATTTTCCACTATTCTTCCTTCTTCTCTACCCAAGTTAAATTCCACTAACTAATAAGAACCTTATTATTCTCAAGCTCTTAGTCCTTACACTATCCATTCAATATCCAATTACGTCCAAATATATTTTCTCTTTGGCCAACACTTGAATTATCCAACTATCCATAAATTTATCCCTTAATAACCAAAGTATATATTCCATAACTCCTCTTCCACCTTATTTTTATTAAATCTACTGTACTCCAAAATATTATAAATCTTTTAACTTTAACCTTATTATATCCAAGTGCATTTTCTCTTACTAATTCACTGAGTGTCAATCACTAACTCAGTTCTGATGTCATCTTTTCTAAGTCCAAGTATCATCACCCATTCTCCAATAATCTTAATCCTTTTCTTAAGCTAATTATGAACATAATGGGGTATCATAATTCACTTATTCCAAATATATTTCTCTTGACCAATATATTCAAATCATCCAATTCAGCTCCTATCATCCTAAAATCATCACATAAGTCTTGTGTTTAGCTCAACGAAAATTTGGGATATAACAGATGTACTCAATACGACTCTACTATTTGTCAAAGTGTCCAACGTATACATGAATCTGCAGTTGTCATTTGCGATCATGGATTTGCAGAAGAAATCTCACAAGAAGGCGGCTTAGTGTAGTTGAGATGTGTAGGGATAGTGAGTTAATATATGTACTTGTATAATATATGTTGATGTTTATATTTTCTTTTGTTTATTTGGGATAATATCTGTTTGAAAAATATCTGTTTGGATTTTTTGTTATGATAATGACATAGGGGGATAGACTAACAACAAGGAAAACTTTTGGAAAATTTTCAATTTTTTTAAAGAGAAATTGACTCAAACCATTTCATTCATCATGAACAAAGAACAAACATGTTCATTGAAACAATTTAAGCAACATGTGCATAACACCAAAATATACAAGGTAGAGGAATGTTGACGTTTCGCCGTGGAAACTAGTCGTTCCGCTGTGGAATGTATGACGTTCTGCTGTGGAAAGACAACTTTCCGCTGCAGAGCGTCAATGTGGTCAATCAAAAAGTGAGGGCGGTCGATCAAAAAGTGAGGGGAGGTCGAATGGCTGAAGTACAAATTCAAAATTTCATTGATGAGAGATGAAGGGTGGTTGATCAATATAGAGAGGTTGATCGACTTGGTGGCTTGAGGAAAAGTTGCTAATTTGACATTGTCATACTGATCCATTTCCATGCATCATCAATAACCAAATTATCAATTCTATTACAACCATATCATGTACATGTGCATTACAAACGCAAACCAATTTATCAGTTCAATTACAACCATATTGTGCATATGTACATTAAAAACGCAAACCAAACTATCACTTCCGTTACAAGCATATAATGTACATGTGCACTAAGAATCGGTGTGTCGTTCATATACCCACATCATACATCTGTATTGTTTCGTGAGGAACATCCAACTGTCTATCTCAAATAAAATGTTGTAGATGATGTATATCTAGTTTCGACGCATAGTTAATAGTCACTTTGATTTAACGTTGTCTTCTGTAATAATATTTTTGCCCACCAACAATACCACATAGCTGAAATAGGATTTAATGAAGTAACTTGTCATTCATCTAACCACATCAAGCATTTGTATTGTTACATGAGGAACATCCAACTATCTACCTCGGGAGTTATCTCGAGGACTATCTTAGGGACTATCTTGGGGACTATGTCGGGAATTGTCTCGAGGGTTGTCTCGGGGACTCTGAAATCCATAATGTGCCATGCGAGCTTCCTCTGCCGCCTCTGCCTCTAGACTAGCGTCCTCCACATACACTAGACTCTGGGTATCCACCTTCGCATGTGTGGGAATTGTTCCCCACACCCCTACACCGGTCACACGCCATATTCATATGTCTCCTAGGCAGCACTGTTCGACTTGGGGCCTCGTCCGCATCTCATATTCTTTGTTTACACGGCCTTCCGGGATGTCTCTTAAATGGTGGTGGCGTAATTGGATCAAGATCTGTCACAAGAGGCCACATGATTTGTCCATTGACCAGGCGGACAAAGTGGAAGCACTTCATCATGTATATTTCTCGGCGGTAGCACTTATGCACACAGTCCTTGGGAGATCTCCTCATAAATTGCATACATGGGACTTTATGGACACACAGGATGCCAGTTAACTATGCAACTATGCATCTATATCCTCGAGATCTCCTCATAAATTGCCTGTCCAAATTGACAGCAGTTTGTTACCGTTGTTGACCTCAAACTATGCAAGGCCTGATAACTGGGAACTCCAATTTTGACCTGTAAGTTGTAGTATAGCAAGCTAATTCTTAACATGCGGACACAAAAGGTCCATCAAGCACGCCTGTAAAACCCATGAAAATTTAAGAAATAAATTTCACGTGTAAATTTATTTTTGTTATATCTCTTGAGTATAATAGTTGTAATGACTCGGATTTTTCTCTTTTCTCGAAAAATGCATCAAAATTTTAAAAATTTTTGTAAAACGATTTAAATCCCATTTTAAAATAATATCATAGTGCGTTTTCTAAAATCCCGATCGTTACAATATTTCGCTAAAAACTCATATAAATAGTTGAAGACTAAAATAGTTTAAAACAAACATTAAAGATGTAGCGAAAACGCAAACAAAAATATTTATTGATTAGAGTTCAGGGTTAAAAGTGTCACACAATCAAAATAGAGTTAAAGAAATACTTAGTATTTTACAACCCATATTTTACCCTTAAACCCTCACAAAACATACATATATCTTCTTTCTTGAGCCATACTCTACTCCGGTCGTGTTTCTTTCGGATACACCGTAGGCTCCACGGGGAAGACCTCCTCCTCTACTCCCGGTATTATTATCTCATTACCTACACCACAAGTAAGGACGTGAGCCAATGGCCCAGTAAAGGAAATGGGTTAATACAATTGCATATGACTCTCTTTAGTCCATTTGGAATGGGGACCACCCAAACCAAACTTTCATTTATTTTGTTCGTTCTTTACTCATAATTTGAGCTGGAGATTGGAAGGTTTAGGGAATGGAATAGTGGATCGGACCTAATCCTTTACTTGCGACTAAGTCCCTATTCTCGTCAAGGTAGGGGGGTTCGCCTAGTCGCGGACTAGATCCGATACCCATCCGCCCCCCAACTCTCATTTCTTTTCTTTTCCTTTCTTTCATTTTCTTATCATTTCCTCACTCAATGCATATGAGCACCACCCCGAGAGGGCACTCTCTACTTTGTTTCTATTAAAGTGAATGCATGAGGACACTTTCAAATTAAATCGCACATACAGGGAAAGTAAATGAAATCAATTTAAAACAATCGATAATGAAAGGCAGAACTTAAAACACATAATTAAATGAACACATAGATTGAACATGCCTTGACTATAAATGGTAGCGTTTAATAATGAGAAATCATAACATGCTTTTTGACAACAATAAACAGCAGTAAGTAATACAAAAACAGACCTCTCAAGTGACTGTCAATATCAGCGAGTAAAAGTCAAAATCAAACAGCAAAACGTGCTTCTCAAGTAATAATATAAAGCAGAAACGGACAGCTAAACATGCTTCTATGCGATAAATATAATAGTAGTGTATAACAATGAGATAACAGTAATTCATGCTCTTAAATGGAAGTAATAGCCACAATTAGTATCTGAACAGAGCAGTGAAAACATGCTTATTAAGGACTAAAAACAGCAGTTAGAATTAACGAAAACAAATTAGCGAAACATGCTTGTTAAACGACTATGAACAGCAGTAATTAATAATGAAACGAACAGCGATGCATGCTTATTAAATGACTATAAACAGTAGCGAACAATATCCAAACGGAGCAGTAAAACACATTCTGAATAAGTCATACATATAAAATCTATTTATTGGAGGCATGTTCAGAGATTTGCTACTAAAACATGCTTAGCAAGTCACATCCGGAAGGCTACTTGACGAATGACGAATAGAAACATGTGAACACTTTAATATAACATTATAATCTAGTTATGTGTACACATCCAAATTAATATCCAAACCACAACAGGAACAATAAGTCTATAGCCAACAAAACAGAATCCCTATAATCACTAGAAATCTGTCAAGCAATCATTCCTAATTCTCATTTATTTAGGCATCTTCTTTTTGTTTCATTCCAGCTTAACATAATAGACATTTCAACGTGGACATTTTAATAAAAATAATAAGGGATGTGCAGAGAACCAAGATATAGTACGAAAATCCAACATTTAACAGAAACAGAGATGCAATAACTAAAGGAAAAACATGGAAGTTTAAGGCAACTAATAGAAGCAACTACATAGTAAAACCTTAAGGCAACCATATGAACTGCATAGATCAAACAACACACATTCATAACTCAACATATGTTTTATAGAATAAATGAGCAGTAACATAAGGATATATTATGTAATCTCATGAATCAACAGTCATTCGTTCCTTTCATTCATATTCATGAAAAACAGTGTTGAAATGAATTTGCAGCAAGTTATAGTAACTACAGAGTAAAGTAACCACATAATAAAGAGTCAAGACAACAAGAAAGTTTACAGAATAAGGACATATTATAGTCTAAGAAGGTTGCATATTCTAAAAACATCAACAATCAACACACACACACACTTTTACTTTGGGTAGGGCTTCATCAAGCCAAAGACTACCCAAATTCTTACTTTCAACTGACGATTCAATACACGGACAGCCAACTCCTACTCTCGGCACAACACTTCACGCAAAAACTGAACAAGGAAGAAGAAAACGAAGAGATGCAGGAGAAGGAGCTTGCTAGAGATAAATAGGCAGAAGCTTACCTAAGGAGATAAGACGTGCTGCTAGGGAGGTTCCTTTGTGGGCTACGGCCAGGAGGGGACAACTTTCCCTGCTAGGAGATCGAGTAGTAACTTGCTACAGACAAGCTGTCTAATTTTTGTCCTTAATTTATCGCTGATTGCTGATCTTCACGCAAACAACTAGGTCTCATCCGCAAGAGAAAATTTCGCAGGCAAAACTGGAGGCCTCGGACAAGAAATGGCATCCTCTTCTCGTCCGTACCATCCGCAATGACTTTCAGACGCAGTTTGGCATCTGCATACAACGTCCACCCGCGTCTGAATCCGTCCATAAATTGGACAGAGTCAATTCGGACGAGCCTTCACATCGTCCATAGTCATCCGCATAGTCATCCGAAAGTGTCCAGGATTTGGACAGAGGCAAATCAGACGTGGTCTCTTCATGTCTGCAGGCGTCCGAACTCGTTTGAAAGTCCCCCTGACTTGGACAAATTCGATGCGAACGCAGTCATCCTCGTCCGCAGCGTCCGCATGGTCGTCCAAAAGTCCACGTCATGCAAAACTTAGGGCGCGTCATCTCATCCCAGAGTTGTCCCAAAGACGGGATGACGTTCCAGGTGTGTTGCAGATGACACTTCACGTCTGCAATGTCGTCCGCATGCATCCGAGTAGACCAAAACCCCTTTTTTCTTCATATTTTCAACTAAACTTTTATACCGTAATATTTTACCCACGAATAAACCTCATAATCTAACACGTAATAATACGCCATGTAGTATATAATATATCCAAAATTTAATTACATAACGTACACGAAAAAAATTAGGATCGGGGTATTATATACTACCCTCCTTAAAAAAAATTTGTTCCCAAAAATTAGCTACTAAATAATTCGGGATACATAGCCCTTATGTCGTCTTCTTTTTCCCAAGTGACCTCTTCATGGGTATGGTTCTGCCATAGGACCTTAAGTAATGGAATTCGTTTGCATCGTAGTTCTTTCACTCTCAAGTTAAGAATCTGAACAGACCTCTCATTGTAGATTAAGTTGGGCTGTACCTCGAGATTATCGGGAGGACTCAAAACAGTTGTCTTGCCCAGACACTTCTGGAGCATAGACACGTGGAAGACGTTGTGCACGTCAGCCATGGAGTCTGGGGACTGTAGATGATAGGCGACAGGTCCTATTTTCTTCGTAATTACATTAGGTCCTACATATCTCGGATTAAGTTTTCCTCTTCTTCTGAAACGAATAACACCCTTGAAAGGAGATATCTTCAAGCATATGCTATCTCCTTCATCAAATTTTTGGGCCTGACGTCGATTGTCTGCATAGCTCTTTTGACGGTTCTGGGCTGCTAACATCCTCCGCTTAATTAAAGCCACCAATTCCGCAGTCTTCTGCACCATTTCAGGGCCATAGAACATAGCTTCACCCGTTTCATCCCAGTGTAATGGCGATAGGCACTTCCTCCCATATAGCACTTCATACGGGGTCATACCAATCGTGGCCTGAAAGCTGTTGTTGTACGAAAACTCGACTAATGGCAAGATCTTGCTCCATCCTATTTAAAAGTCGAGAACACAAGCACGTAGCATATCCTCAAGAGTTTGAATGGTTCTTTCACTTTGGCCGTCGGTCTGAGGATGAAATGTTGTACTAAATTTCAATTCGGTGCCCATGGCTCTATTCAAACTCTTCCAGAAAGTCGAAGCAAAACGCGGATCTCAATCTGATACAATGGAAACTGGAACACCATGAAGTCTAGTAATCTCCTTGACATATAAATCAACAAACTGATTCATCTTATACGTCATGGCTACTAGTAGAAAATGTACACGATCACCCAAATCGCATCGCGGCCTTAGGCAGTTCTGGGCAAAGAAGTGACGAATTCCATGGTGATATACTCCCATTTCCATTCGAGAATTGGCAACGGATAGAGCGTACCGCCAGGTCGTTGATGTTCGGCCTTAACGCGCTGACATACATGGCATAGAGACACAAAATTGGCAATATCGCACTTCATATTCGATCAGTAGTAATGGGTTTTAAGAACACGGTATATCTTGTTACAACTAGGATCTACGGAGAGATTGGAATAGTGAGCTTCTCTTAAAATCTTTAGTCGCACTGTCATATCACTTGGTACATACAACTGATTCCTATACTTTACCACACCATCAGCAGACAGAGAAATTCTAATATTTTGGTAGAGTCGGGTTCAATTTGAAATTCTTACATACTTCATCATTTTGCTGAGCCTCCTTAATCTACTCAATTATAGACAGCATTAAGGTCAACTTGGCTAATACCACGTCTAATGGTGCCAGAATCATCTGCACCTCAAGCCCTTGAAGATCTCTCTGAAGGCCAGAAGGCATTTCTTCACATATAGCGCTCATTACTGCAACTTTGCAGCTAAGAGCATCCGCAACAACATTGGCCTTTCCTGGATGGTACTTGATTTCACAATCATAATCTTTGACAAACTCAAGTCATCGCCGTTGTCGCATATTTAATTCCTTCTGGGTGAAGATATACTTGAGACTCTTATGATCTAAGTAGATCTCACAACGCTGTTCATACAAATAGTGTCTCCATATCTTGAGGGTGAACACAACCGCTACGAGCTCCAAGTCGTGGGTGGGGTAATTCTACTCATGGATCTTGAGCTGACGAGACGCATAGGCAACAACCTTTCCATGCTACATAAGAACTCCTCCGAGTCCTCTTCTCGATGCATCACAGTAAATGCAAAAGTCACCGTCTTCTGTTGGTAGTGCTAATACAGGGGCAGTAGTCAATCTGCGTTTTAGCTCTTGAAAGTTGTTATCACAATCGTTAGACCACCAGAATTGGGCATTTTTCTTGGTCAGACTAGTAAGTGGTAGAGCGATCTTTGAAAAAACCTCGATAAAGCGCATGTAGTAACCGGCCAGGCCCAGAAAACTCCTTACTTCACTGACATTTTTCGGCTGCATCCAGTTCACCACTACCTATATCTTTGTTGGGTCCACAGAAATACCGTCCACAGAGATTACGTGGCCAAGAAAACCAACCTTGTTCAGCCAAAATTCACATTTAGAGAATTTTGCATATAACTGATATTGGCTAAAAATAGATAAGGTCATTCGTAAGTGTTCACAATGTTCCGCTTTCGAACGAGAATATATCAAGATATCGTCAATAAAGACGATAATAAATTTATCCAGATACTCCCAGAAGACTACTCAATTCATAAGGTCCATGAAGGCTGCCGGAGAGTTGGTTAATCTGAAAGACATGACCAAGAACTCGTAATGTCCATACTGGGTACGAATATGAATCAGATTATTCCTCCACATCATCCACTAATATTGAATAAACAATTATCGAATATTCATCTGCAATAGATACCACTCAATATATTCATATAATTTGATCTTATTCTTGTTAATTACTTTATTTTCTCTTGCCTTCCGAGAGGGGAAGATGTATTCTTAAACTATTAATATTATTTATCAATTATTATTATATCAAGAAGAAACAGGATCATATACAGAAACAATGAACTGGTTATTTCTTAGTAAAAATCAACACTATTATAAAGTAGGTTTTGGATTACAAATACATAATAAGAGATTATTGATCAATCCAATGGCAATTATAATACTAACCATATATCAAATAGATAAGAATCAGTTTTGCAGATACGCTTACTAGAGAATGGAAATAGCAGAATGACGCTTTTAACAGGTATTCTTATTTATTACAAAATATATTAAGTCTGATTTAAAAAATCAATATATCAAACATTCTCATCATAATACTTATCAGATAATGAAGCACTTGTGCAACATTATCAAAAGAAAACTTATCAAGATTACTTATCAATATTCTTAACAAGAGTGAGAAGTGATGAATTTCACCACTCACTCAAACGACTCTTATCAGAAATGCATAAACAGAGCCTCTTTGATCAATGAACTCTGGTTCAAACTACTTAAACAGAGCCTCTTTTCTCAATGAATTTTGGTTCAAACTACTTAAACAGAGCCTCTTTTCTCACTGAACTACGGTTCAAAATACTTATACAGAGCCTTTTGCTCATCGAACCTTGGTTCGAACTACCTAAATATAGTTTGCACTCACACTTCCTATTATATTAATAAATTATCCTAACATTTGCCTATTCGAGTGATGGATTCTTCCACTCACTCATACCTTCTTATTCAAAATAGCTTATCATTAAAAAATGGAAGTGACAATACACCACTATTACCTTTTCAAAATACCTATCTTTCTAAACTTACCTTTTTATCCATTATAAATACTCATCCTTCTTCTAAAAAACCTACCTTCGACCTTTTACATATTCCAAGCACTTATCGAAAAAGTCATTACTACATTTTAGTAATGATGAAGATCAACATTCCAACATTCCAAATATCAAGCATAGAGATTTATATCAGTGAAGAATACATATCCAGACTAATCTCTAATCCCAACGATCTCATGGATTATTATCAAGCACCAAGTGAAGAACAACAACGATTATTAGGGGTGGGCAAACCGGTTCTCGGTTCCGGTTCCAGTTTCGGACCTCTTGGAACCGCCCATTTGGTTCTCGGTTCCAAGAGTGAGGAACCGAAACCGGAACTGCAAGGAACCGGAATCGAAACTGGAACCGAACTCGATTCTGGTTCTGTTCCGGTTCGGTTCCGGTTCCTAACTACTACGGCCAACCAAATATACCAATTTGAAAATCAATTCAATATTGAACGTCTTAATAAAAGAAAGAAAGAGAGAAACCTACCTTTATGAGTGGATGTTTGAACTCATTGCCAGGTAACTTTTCAAGAAATGGTGCAAGTGATTGAATTACGCGCCTTTGTATGCCAATATCAGTGCACTCCTATTTCTTTGAGTTATTTGCATCAAATCTGATAAAGAAAAGCCAGTTCAGTAAGCATGAAGCATTACTATGTTTTTTCAATTCCATTCTATGATCACGAGAATAAAAAGGAAAACAACTACAAAGCAGTCAAAGGTGATCAGTAAACCATTTCACAAAACTGGTTTCAATTCTACTTTTTCACCAGTTGAAATCGTCAATCAATATGAAAATAAGTTTTTCAAATCGCTTTCAGAAAATAAAAGCACGCATCCAGTTGCCTACATTTAGAGATGCGAAATCTTTTCAATCAAATAAACCGTAAGTAGAATCTCAGAAATAGAGCAAATAGGAATTGTCATAATGCAATAAATAATGAAGATGTAATGGTGGATATCTTCATTTCCACAAACAGGAATTGTCATAATGCAATAATCTAGCTTAGATTGAATTGAAATGCTATTTGACCAAAACCATGCGCAACACAATATTGACCATATCAAACAGGACTTCCCAGAAACTGCAAAAATAAGTCCACGAACTCCAATGCCAATTACTACAACTAAGAAAATTAAGCCCAATTTAATTCAAAAATTGAGTACAGAGAATCAAATAAAATCAATTAATGTGCAATTACACTGACGATAATCAACTGAAATTGCTAAGGTGAACCTCTAAAATGGAGGAATTCAAAAATACAAAATCAGAGATGCAAAACAAAGAACCACATAGCAAAGAAAAACAAACCAAAGAAGAAGGTTTACCAACGATAAACAGAGAGAAAGAGTTTACATACTGCCAGCACAGGAAGCTCGCAGTCGTAGCTCGTACATCGCGCTTTTGTCTTCGCCTGTAAGCGGGCTGTCCCAAGCTCTCTTGGAGGGACAACGGAATCATCGTGTTTCACAACCCTTGACAACCCGTAGACACCGCCGACAGGAATCAACGACCTCCATCTTCGCGAATTCCCCTCCTTGCAAAGCCATTCTCTTCCTATCGCCCGCGAAGACCCTGGATTCGAGGAAGACAGAATTCTTTTCTATTCTGAGAAGAGAAGAGCAGCGAGAAAACAATAACGAAGATGGTTCTTGGTTCTCGGTTCCATAAACCAATAACCGAGAACCGAACCAAAATGTGAACCTAAAACTAGAACTGAACCAATTTTAAATTTAGGAACCAAGAACCGAAACCAAACCGGAACCGAAACTCGGTTCTGGGTCGATTCTCAGTTCCTTGCGGTTCTTGCCCACCCTTAACGATTATTTTGCGAATATTTACTTATCAGAAAAAATTTCGACATCGCTGATCAATATTTCGGCCCAGAATATTATCTCAATCCAAAGGCATCGGAACAAGTTAGACAAATCAGAATATCAGCATTTGATACAAGCGAAATTAATCCTCATATTCATATTAATCAAAGCCTATATGTTGACTGCCTGATCTCCCTAACCAGAAGACAAAACAAAAGGACTAGCAAAGGAATCATTAACAACGCAGTTAGAAAAATTATCAATGACAGATCAGCATATGAAACAGGACTTAAATATAATGAATATCAGACATCATGCAAGAAATTACACTTAAGACAAAAAAATTAGCAGCAAAAAAGAAAAAAGAAGCCACAGTACTATGCGAGTATAGCCATATAAAAGCCTATAAACTTTTTAATGAATGAAGACAAACAGATCAGGAGACATAACAAAAAGGTACCACTACTACCAGAAAAAAGCTGACAAGAAGAATCGCCATACAGAAAATCCCACTATCAACAAATATATTCCTCTACGCACTATCAGGAATATACAAGGCGACAAGACCTCTACTAATGGCAAACTATCAACAGAAAAAGATGAAGCATCGTATTACCAGCCTTATCAACATGGCGCACTAGCAAAAGAAGAATCTTAATTATTATACATAGATTCCCACTGTCGAGAATCTCTATCGCTTAATCTCTTTATTGTTTTTAATTGTATGATTTATATATGATAAATCACTCAAAGATAGAAAAATAAAAATCGCATGAAAAAGTTAAAACGCCTAAATTCACCACCCCCCCCCCCCCCCTTTTCCTCCCTCTTTAGGCGCATATTAATCCTTCAATTAGTATCAGAGCGAATAATTAAAATTTTTGTGTGATATTGTGCATATTGATATAAATTGCTTGAGTTATATCTATTGGATTGTTTTTGTTTGTCATTTGGAGATTGTTGGATAATTTTGTTTGGATCATTTGTTGATAAATTGTTCAATTTAAAATGGCCTTTAATATGCATGTCGAAGGGCAATCCTTACATAGGCCTCCATATTTTGACTGTAGTGATTATGCATATAGGACAGATAGGATGAAGATTTATATTCAATTTTTAGATTATAATATTTGGAACACTGTTAAAAATGGGCATTTTATTCCGCTTAAATCTGACAAATGGTATAAATGTTCTAAAATTAGAAGAGGAATATAATGATAGTGATATTTGTAAAGTGAGATTGAATGCCAAGGCTGTAAATTTTTTATGTTGTGCTTTAAATCGTGAAAAATTTAACAGAGTACAAGGTTGTGATAACGCCTATGATATTTGGAAATTTCTTGAGATTACGCAAGAAGGCACTAATCAAGTTAAAGAAAATAATTTGAGTATGCATGTCCACGAGTATGAATTATTTTGTATAGATAAGGATGAAACTATTAGTTCTATGTTTACTCGTTTTACTAACCTTACTAATAGTTTTAAAGTGTTTGGTAGAGCTTATCCCAATGAAGAGTTGGTGAGGAAAATTCTTACGTGTCTACCAAGGAAGTGGCAACCTAAGGTGACGGCGATCTAAGAGGCACGTGATCTCAAGGTTTTAAAGATGGAGAAACTCATCAGTTAAGATGAAGATGAAGAGTTAAAGCTCATCACTCAGAAGTTAGACAAATACCTTAAAAGAAAGAAAGAAAAGGGAAAGAAAGGTGTAGTTTGCTTCGGGTGTGAAAAACCCGGTCATCTCTCCACCGAATGCCCCAAGGCAAAGAAGAAATCTAAAGCCTCAAAAAGAAAGCTTTTAAGGCCACGTGGGACAATAGCGATACAGACTCTTCTTCCGAGATTAAAGAGGTATCCCATATTTGCTTCATGGCCAATGAGGAAAAGGTACACGATTCTTCTAACGATTCCGATAATTGTGAGAATTGCTAGATGCTTTCAATGAATTATTTGATAATTTCAATGTGCTCAAACGTAGATATAAATTGTTGAAGAAGAATAACAATAATTTGATTGAAAAACATGCTAAATTGGTTGACTCTTTGGAAAATCAAGTTGTTGAATTAAAGAGCATGAATGAGAATATGCTAGCCCTAACAAATCACTAGAAGAAAATATTAGTGCATTGAATGTAAAAATAGTGATTTGAATGCTATTGTCTTGAAATTTACTAATGGTAGCAAAAATTTTAATATGCTCCTAAGTTCGCAAAGGGTTACGTTTGATAAAGCCGATATTGGCTACAAATCCTTTGCAAAGAAGAAAAAGTATAATAATTTCTTTGTTGGTCCTATAACATACAATGTTTGTAATTGTATCAGACATAAATCATTTAGTTACCCTACAAAATTGAATGATTAAAGGGCTAAATCTAAATTGGTTTGGATTCATAAAGGAACCATTGCTAAGGATAAGAGACCCAAAAAGGTGTGGGTGGCCAAGCAAAGTACTTAGGTGTTTTTTAATTTTGAATCAAGAGTGTGCATAATTATTTGATGAATAATACTCTTGATTAGATTTAGATTTTTTTTTGAATTGATAGTATGCATATAGGTTGGAATTATATTTCCTTTGTGAATTGTGATTGTAAGATTGCATACCACTTTTTGGTATCATTTGTTTTAATCTTCAATTGGTATATTTGTGTTTTACTCCAACAATTGGATTATCAAATTTGCAGATTTTAAAAGGTTGTTGGTTTTTGGTTTTGATGACTTGGATATCTCCAATGACTTAAATATGTGCATTGATTTAGGGGGAGAGAAATAGTTTTTAATCTTGGATATTTTTGTTTGATTATTTCAATTGGTCTTTGAGTTTATGCTTTTAATTCATCTATTGGTATCGTTGAGCTTATTTTTCTACAATTGGTATATTATTCTTGAAAATAAGTTGCTTTGAATGATTGAGTTTCCCTCCACATATGCATATTGATAAGTCTACAGGGGGAGAAGATATTAAACTATGTAGTTTCTTAAAGTGTAATATTCCCTCCAATGTTTTGTTTTTGGTATCAATGTTGACAAAAGGGGAATTGCATTTGTTTTGATTCAATTGAATGAATTCGATTGGTTAAACTCTATTCTCTCCATAGATTCTTGATGATATCAAATTATTTTGATTGCTTAAATTGGTATAATCTTGTGACATTTTCTCATGATTTAAATTTTGACAAAGGGGGAGACTTCTTGTTGTTATGTCTCCCCAATGATTTCTTTTTTAGTACGACAAAAAAGGGAGAAAAATGTATAAGTTATTATGGGGGGGAGAAATGATAGCCTGATTGCATGAAATTAAATGTTAGAGATTGAATAAACTAAGGGGGAAAAATCATATTATGCAATAATGTATGCACATGCTAAGCGTTAGAAATAAACAACTTATAAGATTTTGTCAACATAAAAAAATGGGAGATTGTTAACTTAAATGTGTTAGACTCAATTGTTTTGATGATAAATATTTTGATTGGAATTGTAAGTTGTTTATTAAGATTTATGCTTAATTGTTTAATCATTATATTTATATTTATATTTATTGGAAATACCCTCAAAACGGATATTAAGGTGTGGTAACATGTTTATCTAAGTCCATGTAATGAATATATATCAATTTGGGACTTAGGAATTCAAAGTATGGCAAATGGGAGAGATGTGGTCGGAGTTCACGAGGATTTGGTCAACCAGAAAACGTACTACTGAAGAAATTGGTCATGCGGTCGAAGTACCGGTCAAGGATTCGGTCAAGGGACGCGATCGAAATGTAGACAGTGCACTCCAAGGTTTTGTGGTCGACAAAGCGGTCGAGGACACAATCGAGAAGTCCGACCGAAAAGCTACATAGATTACCTCGAAAGTTTTCGGTCGAGGTAGTGATCGAAGAAGCGGTCAAAGCACACGACCGAAAAGGTACACAGAGAGCTCCGAAGTATTTCGATCGATGCAGCAGTCGAAGGCGTTGTTGAGTTCTGCAACCGAAAATGTACATAGTGGGCTCCAAAAAGTTTCGATCGAATCTACGCTTGAGGAAGACAATATTAGGTCGACTGAAAATGTGCTGAACAACAACAGCTAGTTTTTTGGTCAACCAAAAAAGCTGTGTCTATAAATATAAGACACTCCGAAACTCATTGCAACCAACCGGGAATTGAAGCGAAGCTTTGCCAAAATTAATACTCAATTCTGAATCATATAGTGAGCGTGTAATCCAACTCTTCTCATCCCCAAGGTTGAGATTTCTATTTGGGAGAGTTTGAAATAGTTTGTAATTTCCAATTCCACATTTGTACTCAATAGAAAGGGTGACGCCCTACGAATTAGTCAAGCAAGGGTGACACCCCGTAATAGTCAAACAAAGGGTGACGCCCCATAATAGTCATTGTAAAGGTTTTTTTGACACCCAGAAGTCAAATATCATCAGCAGGGAGATTGGACGGATAAAGATCTCCAAGTGGATGCTTGGAGCGCGGACATAGGCAGGGTTGCCGAACCGCGTAAACAACATCGTTTGCAATCTCTATCCCTTAATCTCTTTATTATTTTTAATTGTATGATTTATATGTGATAAATCACTTAGGGATAGAAAAATGAATATTGCACGAAAAAGTTAGAACGCCTAAATTCACCCTCCCCTCCTCTATAGGCGCATATCGATCCTTCAAACCCGCATCTCCAATGCTGAGAGTCATCGTTCACACCAACGACATTACTCTCAAATTCAGGTCGAAAATCACCACACTTATCAACCAAATTCTCTCCGAAATCAACAATCGAATAACAACAATCCAAGTTTTCAGACCATAGCCAGCAAACAGAGACATCCGTAAATAAAAATCAAATTTTTGTACTTCACGGACCACCAGCCTCCGATTACAATGACCACTGTAATTGCCGTGAAATTCCAACACTTTTCTCCCCTCCGAACATGCACAGTTCCTTCAAACAATTCTTCAACAAATTCAATTAAAACTTCTTAACCTAAATCAAAAAATTGAAACACAGAGTCAAGAGAAAATGGCCTTACCACGGTTAAATCCCCGTCACTGATTTTTGTACGATAAAGCCGAGAGAAAAGAGCAAATGACAGTAGATGTAGCCGGAAGAAGTTGAGAAGCTCGGGTATTGCATGATCACATCTAGGGAGAAGAATTTGATGCCTTTAAAAATATTGGGGAAGGAAAGAATTCGTGAAGGAATCCCTTCCCTTCCGCAACGCTTGCAACCGAGGAAAACATTTTTGGATAATTTTTTTTTAATTTGTCAGATATTACATTTTCTATCATCACGATATTGTAGCAACGACTGTGTCAAGAATATTTGCAGCAACGAACAGGAAATGATGACCAGGGTCCTTCGCGATTTCGTCGATGATCTTCCTCAATTGTCGTAGCAGGAAGACTCCCCTTCCTCCTCTACCGAATCCTCGCCTGGATGGGTTCTTTTTTTCGTCTGTTTCCCCTCTCGAGGTCCTCTCTCAAAACCTCCTTTTTTTTCCCAAAGTTCCTCCTTTATGCCCTAGGTTACATCATTTTTTTCATTATTCCTTCCACTAATTTAGCCAATTAATTTCCTCCTTATCTAGCTTGGACAATTTGAATATTTTCTTTCTCATTCAGCTGCGAATTCAAATTTGAATCAGATCCTTATTTTCCTCCAAAATAATAGTCACATATCCTTTCTTATTTTCTTCAAGATTTCATTTTCTTCCTCATCTTTCTCATCTTTTATTTGATTAAGAATTTAAATCCCTTTTTCTTGATAAATTTCCATTGTATTTTCTGTAATTAAATATTATTCTTATCATGAATCTATATTAAATAACATTTTACACAAGTTTTATTATAAAAATCACATAAAAATATGTTTTTTTATATTCAAACGTGATACTGCAGTGTATTGTAACATTCTATGACAAAAATATTATTTTTATTAATTACATCACCTATTTCAAACAATATTCATATAAATTGTACTAGTAAAAGAACTCTTTTTCAAGAGTTATCATAATGTTATTTTTAACTCTTGTTAATCACTCTATAGACACTGACTTATTTATTTTGGGCTTTGAGCTTAATTTTATGTTAAGACTTCTATTGACAACCTATTCTTGGGTTGGACGATTAGTTCCTCTCTGAGGATCGAGACACTTGACCTGACATTTCTATTAAGTCCGCTTTTGGGACGTGACAAATCACATCTTCCATGTTCTCATCCCTTGAAGCTCCACTTCTGGAGGGTTTCACCAAAGATCCAGTCCTTTATTGGATGTCATATGAATGTTGTCCCTACTAATCGAACTGGGTATGGTTCTACGTCCTATTTTTGTTGTTTTTAGGCTTTATATTCTTCTTTGTTTTCGTGTTCCTAACCTAACATAGGCATCATTTTCCTTCTATTTATGAAATATGGATTGTTACTTTAATGATATTTGAATTTGGGATCTCTAGGTTTAATTTTACTAGGATAAATCATCAACCATCTCAAACCATTAACTGGCGCAGGAGAAGTTAATCATTTACATGAAAGTACCCTCTATTCCAATGTTAACATGGCTCTAATTTTTTACAATAGTTTTATCTATATACTTTGATTAAAGTGCATATTAACATTTAAACTTAGGAGTAAATAATAAGGAGATGCTTCAACTTTATTTTTAGTCAAATAAATCAATGAATTTAGGGGTGTTAGCTATTAAGTCTATGCTTTTAAGGGTGACAAAGAAATCATGTTTTTTCACATGATTTTCTATGTTAGCAATTTTAAGCATTGAGTTTTACAACTTATTTCTATCTTAAAATTGCTAAAATCTCAAAACTGTTATATTGAGAATTATTGTTGTCAGCACAACAAAGAAAATTAGGTAACAAAAATATGAGGACAAACCCCTAAATTCATGAAGTTATGCCTAAAAGAAATTTAATGACCTACTTATATTTTACCTCTAAATTTGAGGACTAATTTACACCACTCATTAATTTCAATATATTTGTTTGCAAATTTGTTACTTTATTGGTTCTTTCCATTCTAATTCTCTATGATTTTTAGCATAAAATTTCATCATCATGCGTGCGTCATGCTTTTGAAATTATTAGTTAAAATTGATTTTGTAGACCATAATTACGCAAGTCAGTCAATTTTCTCACGACTTTTGTTGTTACTTAGGAATGAAAGTGTATACTTATCATTGATGGCAGTAGAACCACCGATTGGATCCGACACAATCAAGCAGCATACATGTTTGGGCTCCTTTGTTTCTGACAAAATCATTCATATGTACCATATATTATAATCTTGTTCCAACTATGTACTATTTGTATACAATACTACGCTTCCACTCTCAGTCTACAACTCTAAACTATGAAAAATGAGCTCTACCATACCAAATAATATACATCCTTCCTATGCATATTTGTTTCTTATCTTTCTGCATTTCTACAATTTACTTGACCTCTTCCCTTCTCCTTTGAGTTGCTGAATTCTCTGCCGTAGTCGTCTCCGGTGGTCGTGAATCTTCCAGAGTCCGTGACCCAAAATGACCGTCGAGTATATCCCATGAGTTATAATCGGGGATAGAAGATTATTCGTCTGCGTCATCCAAGACTTGCATATGGTTAACCAAAAATAGAAAACAGAAAACTTTCTGAAAATATGTATCCGATCCAATCAAAGTTTACAAATTTTGATTTCACCAAAAACTGTATGGTTTTGCAAGTCATTTGAGCAATGTGTTCGAAATCGAAAATACTTTCTTCCAATTTCCGAGGCAAAACAATTGATTTGTGAGCATCCATTTAGGACTCTGGGAATTACCTGTATCCATTCAAAACCAAGATAGAGAGCTAGAAGACCTTCAAGGAGAGGAGAGTAGATCTTCTTCATTTGTCTCCTCTCATACCAAGCTGCACAAAATGTTGTGGAATGTAGAAAAGAAAAAGTGAGACTTGCATGCTTGAATTGGTGGTATCAAAATGTTGGTATAAATAAACTAAGCTCACAAATTAAATGCAATTTAACTTGATCTGCAGAAATGAAAAAATAGCGACACAAGTCGTTGTTGAAAAAAGAAAGGGATCTACCTGCAAAAAGCTTCTTGACATTTTCTCTATCTGATCGAGACTGCAGAACCGGGGAGACAACATAAGTCGGGTCTGTAAAAAGACAAGAAATTAAATCAACAAAACTTAAGATATAAAAACCAAGAGAAGAATTTGAAGGAATGTGTTTGGAAGTGTCAACCTTTTGGAGATGCAGCAACATAATAGAGAGAACCAGTCAGGGTGGCCGTAATAACAGCTGCAAAAGCTTGCGCAAATGGGACAAATGGAGGAAGCACCCCGGCCTAGAAATAAACCAATAAAATTAAAAGAAAATATTGATGAGTTTTACCGAACCAAACAAAAAGAAGAGAATCTGTACCAGAGAGGCCATTCCTCTAGCATCTGCCACCAAATCTGTGCTTCTTAGAAATATATCAGCTACTGCTCCCTATCAAAATGGGCAAAGAAACTTACTTCAATACAGACCCCAAACAAAACTAGAATCATTAATAAATGAATTGTAAGATAAGATTTCTCAAGATTGTTTGCAAGAAGCTGAACCCCGGTTGAGCTAGAAAACATAACGAGCTTCTTAGAATTAGAAATAAAGCCTTTAAGCCGTAGTTTAAGGACATAATTCCAGGAATATTGAGTTTCAAACCTGAACTGCTGCACGGTAAAATAGCTCCTCTCCAAATGAACTTGCAGCGACCATAAGAATAAACTGCAAAAGACGTTAAACCCAAAATTAAACCAAATGTTCTTCTTACTTTACCCCATACAGCGTGATGTCTTCCAACATAGCACAGAGAGAGAGAGAGTGAGAGATGAGTTGCTCACCTGCCATGGCGACATTCCGTAAAAGAAGCTACGTAGCTCCTCATCTTCTACATCTCTAATGGCGCGAGCATGTGGTGACAACTTCACTACTTCATCCTGCACTCGAGCCAATTTCAATAAAACAAACATCCTATTCAATTAGAAACATGACTTTTTTTTATAACCAAAAAGGAAAAGACAGAACGAAACAAGAGCAAGAAGAAAAAACAGAATGATTGATGCCCCACAAGCACCATAAAAATGAAAATGAAATTAAAAATCCAAAAATTATATCTGACAGATACCCTATAAGTGAGAAATAATTCCAGTCCATGAAAGAAGTTTGATAAATGCACATTGGAAACTCTAAATTTGCTTGGCTCACATCAAGTATGAATAGAAGAGCCATAATTGGTGGAGCCGCATAGCCAAGTCCTTCAAGAATCGCATCCAACGAAGGATGAAACCCTCCCATGCAATCAATTCCAGTAAAAGAGCATATAGTTCTTCCAGCAAGAGCCATTGCGCCGTAAATTCCTGATACAACCAAGAAATTTTCCGAAACAAATGTAAGGTTTTGGAGAGATTAACAGGAAAAGCTAAACAATCATAAAAGGAAATGATTCGAATGAGGCACTTTTTCCCTACTAAAATTCAAGTCGCTCTTACCGATTCCATAGCTGAGCCTAACAACTGCTCCAATCTTCTCCCAAACAGGAAACTCAGCCTCGCTGAAACTCCGGCCGAACGTCGTCACCTCCATAGCCGGGCTACTGAATCCCCCGCGGCTCTCAGTCTCCTCCAAACTCTCACTACGCTGCTCCGCCGAAGCTCTGAGGTATGGCAGCGAAACTCGAGCTCCATCTAAGCTTGGCCTTCTCCTTCTCGAGGGAAAATCACCGCAAAGCTTCGAGCACAACCCAACTCTTGCAGTAATCGATGTTGCCGAAGCATTCGGAGCCAGAGACATCAGCGGAACCTCCATTAACGTAACGAAGGGAAAACGAAGCCGTTTTAGCTCAGACAGAGATCTCTCGTTTTTCAGCTGCCCGAAACGAACCCAAATTCGTCGTCTGCATTGAGGGACGTGAGCTCCGAGTCTGAGCAACAATGATGGTTTTGTTTGAGGATTGAGGTTGATGAGCTGTTTTCTGCCGTCCGATCATCCACTTAGTGAGTCTTAAGGGTGGATGATTCACACGTGGGGTCTACTGAAAAGAACTTAATGGTGGGAAATTTGGATTGGTCATGGTCCTGCTTCCTCGATATCCAATAGGCTAATTGTATGATGCCACGTGGAGATAACGCAGGCGCTTTTTTAATAAAATATATTATGGATTTAATGACGTGGAATTATCTTTTATTTTTGCTTAATAAGCTGCGTTGGGAAATGGGAAGAAAAGAATGATTGTTTTGATAACCATTATTATTGTATGTATAGAATAACTATTTAAATTGCGAATAAAATTACGTTTTTAATTTAATTATATCCTTAAAATTTACACTGCAAGTTTAAAATTAATGCAATGGGAACTACACAAAACCACATAGGTTAATTAGTTGGTTGGACTCTTCATTTTGTGTACACTTTCTTTTATTTTTTTATAGAAATTATTTATTCGAGAAGACTATCAGAAACTCTTCTAATTTTGACAATGCAGCAGAGTTTGAAGGGGTAAAAGGAATATTCGAAAGGAGGGAGAATAATACAAAAATAAATTAGAGAAGGGAAGGGGAATGCGAATGCGAGGGATAAAAGAGGTTTTTAAGTTTTCAGACCAAGGGGCATTTTGGGGTTTTTGCATGAAAAATGTTAGTTTTTTTCTAAATTGGAAGAAGGAAGTTAAAAACACGAATTTATTAACATTCACGAGTGTGATAGATTTTACATCAATCTTGGTCGACAATGGGTCGGGTCGGGTCGAACTGCTACAAAGAGCCCCAAGTCAAGCTCTGTCAAGCCTGTCCTCAAAAACTGCTTCCAAGTTTGGCTTGCAAGCTTTCCACCACCTACCCGACCCATAAATAATGTTTAAGAAGCCCGTTAACATACTTTCATTCTAATACAATTTTATGATCCTTAATTAATTTGAAAGCATTTTTTTTCTCTCTTAGTGCCGAGATTAAGACTTTACAAATTTTTAAAATTTATTTCCAATTAATTATTCTTTTTACTTAGGAAATCAATATTTAAAGGATAAATAACAAATCAACCATCGTAGTTTGAGATCAATGACAAGTTAACCATTATGCTATTTTTTTAACAAGTTAACCACTCACGTATGTTAAAATGACAAATCCAACATCACATAGACGTTTACCGTTAAAAAGCTAGGAGTCAACGTCCGAACGCCGGAACAACCCGCTCCGGCGTTCTGAATTCAGAACGCCCAACGCGAGGCGTTCTGATTTTCTGAAGAATTCAGATCGCCCAACGCGGCGTTCTAAAGGGGTGTTCTGAAGAAAATCAGAACGCCGGCGGGGAGATAGCGCGAATTTCGCGGTGTCTGGTGCGCAAGACACCCCGAAATTCGGGGTGTCTCACCAGGCACCTTAAATTTCACGGTGTCTTGAGCATCAGACACCGCGAAAATCACAGTGTCTCACCAGACACTACGATTTTCACGATGTCTTCGCACTAGACACCGCAAAATTTCGCAGTGTCTCACCAAACACCTCGATTTTCGGGGTGTCTTGCGCACGAGACACCGCAAAATTCGCGATGTCTCCCCACCGGCGTTTTGATTTTCTTCAGAATGCCCCGCGGCGTTCTGATTTGTTTAGAACGCCCCGCGTTGGGCGTTTTGAATTCAGAACGCCAGAGCGGGTCGTTACAACGTTAGGACGTTGGCTCCTAACTTTTTAACGGTAAACGTCTATGTGATGTTGGATTTGTCATTTTAACATACGTGAGTGGTTAACTTGTTAAAAAAATACCATAGTAATTGACTTGTCATTGATCTCAAATCACGATGATTGATTTGTCATTTACCCATATTTAAAAAGGCTAGCAGTATTTAATGCTTTTTAGAAATTTAAATCATTATAAAAATAGAGAGCAAATAAGCAATACATTAATAATTAAATATATCATACTAGAATTAAAAATGATAATTAAGGTGCTTAAAGAGCTAATTTCAAGCAACTTTGGTTATGAAAACAACTTATCAATGTTAAATTTATTTTTTTATTTTACTTCTTGGCATGTTACTCATTAATTAGTGTAATTAATATTTTATTTTAACTATTTATAATTTATTTTAATTATTATATTAATTAATTAATAATATATAAATATATCAAATTAAAATATAAAATTAAAGAATACTTTAGTTTAACTCACTTCCTAGACGAAGGTTAATTCCCTTGTTTAAGCTTAGGTAATTATGAGTTTGCCAAGTGTCACGGTCCTACTTCAAGAGATTTAAGATGGATCGTGCGGCACCCGTTGTTAGGGGGAACAAAGAGTCAACCTACGAAGTGTGCCAATGACACCAATTGCCCACGACGTTAGAGCGAGTTTTGTGTATAGCAAGCGAGCAGTAAGCGAGCGAGCAGTAAGCGAGCGAGATTAATCGAAAAGAGCGCCATTGAGCATAGTGAGCATAGTTTGTATGTAAAAAGTTTGTTCATTGATTGGCAGCAAATTACATTTTGTAAGGGGTCTACGTGTAGTCATGTCACTCTCCCTAAAAAGCAATCTTGACCATTCCCACCATAGCAGGAGTAAACATGTTATGGTGGTGAGGAGTCACTTGCCAAAATAGAAAAAAAAAATACAAAGAAATTGTCATATATGGAAAGAAATCTAACTTAACAGCATGGGCGGCCATGGACAACACGTCTTGGACAAGCCCAAATTCTTACATTTTCCCCCAACTGAGCTGTTGATATCCTCGTCAACTTGTCTCCAACTTGAATTTTTCAATCTTCTGTGTGGCATTCTTCAAGTCGTCTTCTTTCTCCCAAGTAACTTCATCATCTCCAAGTCCCTCCCATATGACCAGGTACTCCGTGCGTAGGCGGCGGCCTGTCTTGATGCTCCGATCTGCTAGAATTTCTTCAACTTTATTTTTCTTCCGGTAGTTGAGGGTGATGTTTAGTTTGGTGATATTGTTCCTTGTCTGGTCTTCATCGTCTGGATGGTATGGCTCCAGGTTGCTGATATGGATTACCGAGTGAATTTTAAGTCATGCAGGTAGATTAACTCTGTAAGATGCCCGTCCGATCATTTCAATGACTTGGATTGGACCTTCGTATTTTCAGACAAGCCACTTGTCTCTCTTACCTTGGAATCGGAGTTGTTCAGGCAATAGCTTCACCAGCACAAGGTCCTCGGCTTTGAATTCCAACGGACGCCGCTTCAAGTTTGCCCACTTGTTCATGTGTTTGGAGGCTCGTTCCAAGTAGGCACAAGCTATCTCGGTATTTTGCTTCCACTCTTTTGAGAAGTTATAGGCTTTTGGGCATTTCCCCGAGTAGGGATGATCAAGGGTGTGCGGCATGGTTGGTTGTCTTCCGCAGACTACTTCAAATGGGCTTATTCTTGTCAAGGAACTTTTCTGACGGTTAAAGCAGAATTGTGCCGTATCGAGCAAACTTGGCCAATTCTTTTGATTGGTGTTGATGAAGTGTCGCATAGATTCTTCCAGTAAACTGTTGAAATGTTCAGTCTGGCCATCAGTTTGTGGGTGATAACTAGAAGAGATATTCAGACTAGATCCTAGCAACTTGAACAGTTCTACCCAGAAGGCTCCCGTAAATCTAGTGTCTCGATCACTTATGATACTTTGAGGTATTCCCCATAACTTCACCACATTTGTGAAGAGAAGTTGTGTTGTTGTCTCTGTGAAACAATATTTTGGGGCGGCTATGAAAGTGCCATACTTAGAAAAGCGGTTAATTATTACCAAGATTGCTTGAAAGTCATTCAAGGACGATAGATTTGTTATGAAATCAAGAGATATACTTTCCCAGGGTTTTGTTGGCACCGGTAGTGGCTCTAGCAAACCGGCTAGTTTGTCCCTTTCAATCTTGTCTTGTTGACATACCAAACAAGTCTTGTTTTTCATGTGAAGCTAATAATATCCCCTCTCTAATAAGACATAAGTTCTTTGCCATCCAGCATGACCGGGCCACAAGGTGTCGCGGCATTCTCTCAATAGGGTTCGCCGTAGATCATTGCTCCGGGGCACATAAAGGCGATTTCCCTTGGTTAATAACAAATCTTCCTCGACCCAAAATTGTCGGGTCTTCTTTTCCTTTACTAATTGCATGATGGCCATAGCAACAGGGTCGTCTTGTAAACAATCTCGAATGCGATCTCTCATAGACCCGGTAATTTTACTTGCTTGAAGTTGAGACAAATAGCAAAGACTGACACACTTTGCTTTTCGACTGAGGGCGTCAGCTGCCCTGTTTGATTGGCTTGACTTGTGCTCAAAATGGAAATAGAATTTTGAGATAAGTTTGTGCCAATGCACTTGTTTGGAGGTCAGCTTTGGCTGCTCAAAGAAATGACAGATTGCGTTGTTGTCGGTCTTTACTATAAACTTTGATCCAAGCAGGTACTGTCTCCATACAAGAAGGTAGTGTACTACGGCCAACATTTCTTTCTCTGAAGCTATGTACCTTCTTTTAGGTTCTTTTAGCTTGCGGCTTTCATAAGCGACAGGATGGCCATTTTGTAGTAAGACTCCTCCGAGTGCGAAGTTAGATGCATCAATTTCGACTTCAAATGGCAAAGTCACATCTGCTAGAGCCAAAACTAGACTTTGCATCATAACTTCTTTTAAATTAGTAAAGGTTGTCTAGCATTCTTGATTCCACTCCCAAAGGACTCCCTTCTTTAACAGTTCGGTGAGAGGTGCTGCCTTCTTGGAGAATTCTTCCACAAATCGCCTATAATAATTTGCGAGACTGAGAAAATAACGCAATTATGTAACTGAAGTGGGGTTTCTCCATTCTTGGATTGGTCAACATCTATGCAAAGCTGGCCTTGTTCAATAATGTGGCCAAGGAACCCAATACTTTTCTGAGCAAATGAACACTTTTCTTTCTTTACATACAACTGATTTTGTCTTAGCTTCTCAAAGACTAGACGAAGATGAACTTGATGTTATTCAATGCTCTCGCTATAGACTATGATGTCGTCCAAGTATACCACCACAAATTTATCAAGGAATTCATGAAATACTTGGTTCATTAGAGTGCAAAAAGTAGCGGGAGCATTTATCAGTCCAAAGGGCATCACCAAATATTCAAAAGCTCTGTATCTGGTCATACAAGTCGTCTTTTGTTCGTCACCTTCTGCAATCCTGACTTGATAATAACTTCGTGAAATTTTTTGCCTTGTATAGTTGATAAAAAAGATCCTTGATGAGTGGGATGAGATACTTGTTCCGAACAATGACTTTGTTCAGGGCCCAATAGTCAATACACAAGTGTAAGCTACCGTCCTTTTTCTTTTGGAACAACACAAGTGCTCCAAAGAGTGCCTTTGCAAGTCTGATGAACCCTGCCTCAAGTAATTCATCTAATTGCTTTCTCAATTCTGCCAGTTCGGGTGGGGCCATTCGATAGGATACTTTTGCTGGGGGTTTAATTCTTGGGGTGAGCTCAATCTGATGATCGATGTCCTTGCGCGGGGGTAGTGACTTCGGTAAGCATTCGGGCATAGTACTCTTGTATTCTTCAAGTACTTCCATAATTTCCGAAGGCACTACTTCTTATTTGCCTTTCACCATGAGCGAAGGGACAATGATATAGGTTGGATCCTGGTTCTTCAATCCCCTTTTAAACTATATAGCTGAGATCATTTTTATGCTCATGGTGCTTGGTTGCTTGAGAATTGCAGGAACTACTGTTGGATTGTTCCTTGTAATCACCAGACATTTGGCAGATAGAATGGGGATGACCTTGTGTTCCATAAAAAATTCCATCCCAAGTATAGTATCGAAGTTGTCCATCTTTGCCATAACAAAATCAACTAGTCCCGACCACGAGTTGAGCTTTAACTGAGCCCTTCTTACGACCCCAACCACAGACATTGCATTTGCATTAACAGTCTTCATCTTGCCAGTGGTCCTCTCTAGTTTAAGAACTAAGCGGCTTGCTTCATTTTCTGTTATGAAATTGTGGGTAGCCCCCGAGTCAATCATAATGCTTTTGACGGCTTTATTATTGACAAAGGTCTCCACATACATGAGGCCTTTAGTGGGGGTCTTTTTCAGCTCTTCCATTTGTTGATGAACAACTAATAAGAATGTCACTGTCCCAACTTCTGCAACTTCTGTGGGTTCTACTTCGACAACTTCTTTTGTTGGGATGTCATTAGTGATCGAAGCTTGTAAAGCTGCTAATGTCAATCTATGGGGACACTCAGCCACTCGATGCGGTCCTTTCCACAAGAAGCAGGACATAGGCCTATTCGTTGGTCACTGGTAATTAGCTCCCCTCGATGTCTCTTGGCCCTCTCTTATGACATACGACTTTCTTTCAGCAGTGCTCGAGTTCGGTCTAGGGGACTTTGTATTACTTGAATTGTTTGGATGATTCTTTTTCTGATCAGGATTCTTGTTGGTGTAGTCGAATAATCGTTCGGCAGCAGCAATAGCACTTGAGAGGGTTTGTACTCTCTGTTCATATAGTTTTGTCCTGGCCCATCGTTTCAGTCCTTCAATGAAGGTGAAGATTTTGTCTTTTTCTGACATGTCTCGAATGTTTAGCATGAGGCCTGAGAACGTCTTAACGTACTCACAAATGCTGATAGTCTGTTTCAGTTATCGTAGCAATTAGCGTGCATTAAACTCAACGTTTTCAAGAAAGAATTGATCCTTTAACTGCTTTTTGAGCTCTTCCCAAGTATCGACGACACAATCGCCATTGCAACTGTCATTATATTTTGACCTCCACCAGAGTTTTGCATCTCCAGTAAGATGCATTGTGGCCAAGGTCACCTTTGACTCTTCATCAGTTTTAGTTGCTTTGAAGTATTGTTCCATGTCAAAGATGAAATTTTCTATCTCCTTGACATCACGAGCTCCCCCAAAGGATTTCAGCTCTGAGATTTTCACCCGACTACGTTCTACCGAACTTGAAACTTGAGCTTGGTTTCCCATGGCTCTCATAGTGACGTTCAATTTGTTGTTCATTTAAGCAATCTCAACTTTGAGGGATTCGAACATTACCTTGAAGTCTTCTGTTAGGTCAGTCACGGTGCTTGACAGTCGAGTATGAGCAAGGTCGATCCCTTCGACGCGCTCTAGGACCTCAACCATAGCACTTGTGGAGCTCTCTCCACTTTCTACCCTTTTTCCCTTCTCTGGTTGGGATTCGAGATTCTCCTCCCAATCCATCAGCTCTCGGACCAGGAGGATGTTTATCCGGTTGTGAATAACAGCAATCTCAGTAGGAAATTCTGACATTTCCTTCATACGTTCCTCCAGATAGTGAACGTTATCCGAGATTTCTTAGAGATACTTCATCTCCTCTTCAAGCTTAACTAGGCGCTCGAGTTGGTCCATCGACGAGTTTGCCTTCTCTGACAAATTCTTTCTCGGCATGTTTTCTTGCAATTTAAGCCAACCTGGCTTTGATACCAACTATCATGGTCCTACTTTCAAGAGACTTAAGATGGACCGTGTAGCACCCGTTGTTAGGAGGAACAACGAGTCAGCTTACGAAGTGTACCAATGACACCAATTGTCCACGACGTTAGAGCGAACTTTGTGTCTAACGAGCGAGCAGTAAGCAAGCGAGATTAATTGAAAAGAGCGTCATTGATCATAGTGAGCATAGTTTGTATGTAAAAGTTTTGTTCATTGATTGTCAGCAAATTATAATGGATAGGGGGTCTACGTGCAGTCATGCCTCTCCCTCTAAAAAGCAATCTGAACCATTTCCACCATGACAGGGATAAACATGCTATGGTGGTGAGAAGTCACTTGTCAAAAATAGAAAAAAAAGAAATACAAAGAAATTTTCATAAATGAAAAAAATCTAACTCAATAGCATAGGCGATAATGAGCAACACGTTCTAAACATTCCTAAATTATTACATCAAGCCTAGACATTGAGTTCTGCTTGGCCTTTGTTGATAGAGTGCAGGCTGGCCCGTGACTTAGTCGTGGCGACACCTTGCGATCCGCGGGCCCACCCTTGCACTAACCTGACAGTCCAACAAAACACAGCTTTCTGGAAAAAGAAAAAGCCAGTAATGATTTTAATTGTTATACTCCATCAATTTCGACTGCCGATGACCATTTCCATGTTGGAGAAGCGCACCGAAGGTCGTTCTTCTCTGAACTCCGTGCTCCCGTCCCGCCATTTTCCAGATCTCCGATTATCTTCGACTGGATCTGAGTATTTTTGCTTTCTTCAGGACGGAGTTAGCGTAATTTGAGACGTGATCCATCGGATCAACGATGCCGGTGGCTGCTTCCGCCATTTACTTCCTTAATCTCCGAGGCGATGTCCTCATCAACCGCCTCTATCGCGACGATGTCGGGTAATCTTGTTCTCTTTTTCAATTTCTATCAGTGGTTTGGATTTTAGCTTGAATTGCGGTTAGTGTAATTTTATTTGCCATATGTTCTGTTGAATCTGTAATTTTATGAAGTTTTTTTTTTGGTTTCTGATAAATGCACGTGTATCTAAACATCAAAAGGCATTTGCTGCGTAATTTACTAAAATGTTTGAGCAATTCAGTTTTTATTGGCTATTCGATGTTGAGATTTTGGAAAAGTAGGCATCCTTAGTTTTATTATCATGTAACTTGGTTTTATTTAGTTGCATCAATTTTACTCACCAGCAACAGGCATAGTTAACCAGATGGCATTAGGCCGAATTACTGTGTTCTTTTTTTGTCTTTTTTTTTTTTTTGTAATTGGTCATAGAGTCTGAAGATTGTTAAGGATAGCGATTTTTATATTCTTTCGGCTTCTATGTAGCCATCAGCAACATAATAACTGGTTCTTGAACTTTAATATTGCCCTTATAAATCCTCAACTTTCTCTCCTTGTTATTTCCAAGCTGTGTGCTTTACGATTTTTAAATGTTTTCCTTTACTGGTTTCACTATACGACATTATGAGCTAGCCACTTTCTTGGTTTCATCTCCTGTGAAATTTGTATTTTTGGGATTTTATTATTATATTCATTTGATACGTTGCTCTTGTTACCTAACCTTGCATATTGTAAGAACGTATTGACGTTAGTGTGTGTATGTATATATCGCCTATTTGTGGAACAATTTTAATTCAATTGTACGAAATAAGGAAAAAGGAGAATGTCACGAAAATGTGTTGTTACGCAGTTCCAACTCGATCTTTTTGAGTATTGGCTCATTATCTTTGTCTTTTAGTTCATGGAGGATAGATTGTTTGTTAATGTAATAATTTTGTTTCAGTTTTTAATATTTTTCCACCCAGCTCTTTTCTTTGCTTGCTTGGTTACAAAGTCGATCACAAAATGATTTTTTTTCATTGTACAACTATTTTATTACCTTTCCCATCCTGGACTTCCTCGTCTCTGTCTCATTGTGTTGTTAGCTTTACTTTTGCCACATCTGATAAAAAAATTAATTATAACACTTGGGCAAAGCATAAATTGTCGATTCTTTTCAAAAGATTGTCATTTGGGTGTCCAATTTCTTTATACGTGTATTCATCGTGTTTCCAAAATTAGTCAGTCATTCTCACTTCTAAGCTTGATCAACAGGTTAAAAAATAATTAAAACCAACTGAGGGTATTGTAATTAAAACCAACTGAGGGTATTGTGATGCAGCACACGGTTGTGGTCTAAGCCCACAAGTTTGTGATTTTTTAATATTTTATTTTATCTATTTGATTTTATTCGTTTTATCTTTTTAAAGACAGATTTTATATTTGTTTTATCACCTTAAAAGTTTTTGTAAAAATTTGTTTATTTGTTTAGAGATATGCTTTATTTTATTAGAGATTTTAAATCATATGCCAAATTCTATTTAAAGAGTTGTGATTAAGATTAAAAAACAAAAACATATTTGGAGAATTTAGACTTTAATATTAAATTTCTTCAATTTCCGAGATTTTCTTTTTTAGTATTTCCTTTATTTTCTGTTTCATATCGAAACAAATCTTTTGCTGCGCCATATTGCCATTACAATAATAAAGCAGATGGTCCTAACTTGACAGCTTCACCGTTCTTATTACACCTAGGGTTTATTATGTTAAAGATACTGTTATAATATTTTTATGAAAAATAAATCCTTTTAAGAAATTCTTTAACCGAAAATCGAAATCAAGAACCATGCTTCGCATTGGTGGGTCATAAACTTTTTCAGTTAGTAGAGCTGAGCATCATTTTGAAAGGACAAGATTATATTTATCTTCCCCTTGTGCTTTTTTGCTCTGCTGACTCATTTTTTTCAGGGGAAATATGGTGGATGCTTTTCGAACACATATAATGCAAACAAAAGAACTTGGTACCTGTCCAGTACGTCAGATTGGCATTTGCTCATTCTTTTATATGAGAATCAGCAACGTCTATATCGTGATCGTTGTCAGCAGCAATGCAAATGTAGCATGTGCGTTCAAATTTGTCGTTGAGGTAATTAGAACCTCTTTTTATTACAATAAATTGTATTCAGCTTTTCTTATTATAGTTGGAGTCAAGAATTTGATTATTTGCTGCGGCATTTTTTTTTCAGGCTGTTGCACTGTTCAAATCCTATTTTGGTGGGGCTTTTGATGAGGATGCCATCCGTAATAATTTTGTTCTGATATATGAGCTTTTGGATGGTATGCAGTTTGAAAGAAATTGTGACCAATCTTTCAGTTTTTACATTGTTCAGGGTGTATATTATTTTTATTTATTTATTTAAATACTCATCAGTATCTTGTCACTATCAAATCCTGATATATATCTTAATGCAAAAGATGTGACATTATATCTATTTTTTATTCAAATTCTCATCAGAAGATTGCTAGCAAAAAAATTCTTTTCTATTGCAGAATGAGAAAATATAAGACTTGCTTCAATTTTCTTATGTCACAATTAATACATTGTTATCATGGGGAAGGACTAGTCTTATGCGAATTTCATACTGTGCTTTTGCTAGCTCCACCAGTATAAGTGCAACCTAAGAAATGACTCCTTTTTTTGCTTGAAGCATTTGTTGCCTTCTTCATTATGCAACGGTTGATAGTAGTTTGAAATTTAAAAATCGAACTATATCCTCACGCAAAGCATGCCTTTTTTTGCATGAATCCTCTTCTTGTCCAAAATTTATTTATTTTTTAATTTTTTGAAGTACAAATTTTAAATGTATTAAGATTTTTGTTGTAGATTATAAATTCATCTATTGTACTATTGTTTTTGTTTGTGTAAAGTTCAAGGTTTATGATTATAGGACTATTCAGTGTTTAAATCTAAAATATTATTTCTTTATTAAAGTTCATAAGAAGTGTGAAATCAGCTAATATCTATGTATACGTGACAGAAATCATGGATTTTGGTTATCCACAAAACCTTTCTCCTGAAATTTTAAAACTTTACATCACACAAGAAGGAGTTCGCTCACCATTCTCATCCAAGGTAAGATATTAACCAATATTTATCTTGATAGAGTATCATTGACTTTTTGTCTCTCTCTCTCTCTATCTTTCTTTTACTTGGAAAGTTGCATCTGGTATATCTGTAAACAAGCAGATTGTTTGCACTTGCATGTCATTTTTATATCCTTTGATCTATTATCTTATTTTATCTTTCAAACTTTATTGGAAAATAGGTAGCAGACAAGCCTGTCCCGAATGCAACCTTACAAGTTACTGGTGCAGTTGGTTGGCGGAGAGAAGGTCTTGTGTATAAAAAGAATGAGGTGATAATTTTACAGTCCTGTCACCACACTTTTACGAATATATAGACATTTATTGGAATTTAATGCTTATACGCTGCAGGTTTTTCTTGATATTATTGAAAGTGTCAATCTTCTTATGTCTTCAAAAGGTGAGGAACAAGTTTTGAATGGTCTCCAGTATTAAAACCATTTGGTTGTTGATCACACGGGTTTGTCATAGGTGGTGTTTTACGCTGTGATGTCACGGGGAAGGTCCTCATGAAATGCTTCCTCTCAGGTATGCCTGATTTGAAGTTGGGTTTGAATGATAAAATTGGTCTTGAGAAAGAGGCACAGCTGAAGTCCCGCCCAACTAAAAGGTAGCTTCTAAAAACAAGCTTGCCTCAACCTTCTAGTTCTTTGTTTTTCTAGAACTTCTTTGACTGTTTTTGTGACTCTACACTATGCTAGATGTGTTTGATTAGTAGTATCAGAAGCTTTTAAAAAACTAGCCAGCAGACAATGTGATTTTGCATACTGTGTTATGCTGTTTTTATCCAACTGTATTATAAAGACCTATGAAGGGGATCTTTTAGATCTTTCTAGGTGCAAAGATAGAAATGTTGTTTTGCTCCTCAGAAGTGGTTTTTACTTTTTCACTAATTGTTGATCTGTCATCCCCCACTAGCGGAAACTGCCCAAACCAAGCCTAACCTAATATCTTGGTTTTTTGTAGCTTTAAATATTAATTATGATGAAAAATAATCAATTGCGAGATCGTAAGTTTTTACTACTAACAAATCATGCTACAAAGTTAACTTTTCTTTGAGAAAGATTCAGTACTTGTAATAGGAGTAAGAAGAAAAATTAAATGATAATTCTGTAGACTTAGCTAGAGTTGAGAGAGAAGCTGAGAATAACTGAAATTCAGTTGTTGAAGAGAAATAATAGAACAAAGAGGGATTTACTTTTCTTGAGAGAACAAATGGCACGAATCCTGGCAAGATTAGAAGAAAATTTACCTACTATGAAAAAATAGAATCAGAGAAAAGAGATACGAGAATCGAGGAAGAATACCAAGTGGGTGTTCGATTTGATACTTTACTGCTCAAGTTGTGGCTTCCCATTTTTATGGGCAATGAACCTAAAGGATGGATATTTCAGGCAGAAAGTTATTTCAATATTAACAGGCTTAGTGAAGCTGAGAAATTGGATACTGCGAAAGTGTGTTTTGAAAGTCCTGCGTTGTTTTGGTACCTACCAATGGGAAGGCAGCAGAAGACTTCTTTTTTCATGGGGAGAGTTGAAAATAGTGTTGCTGGAGAGGTTGTCATTCAAGAGATGGGTGTGAGAGAATGATGTTACCTAATCGCAGAGAGCAATAGATGAGAAAATCGACTTGAAGATGGTCTGAAACCAGGCTGGTTGGACCTGAAAATGCAAATTTTGGACCATTTTTGACCGAGAAAAAAAATGGAAGAATTGACCACATGTTGGGATAAACGAATCGGCAACAGAGGGAAGATATTGGAGAATTATTGGAAGATGAAGAAAAGCAAAGGAAGATACATAAGGACGAAAAAGGTAACAAAGAAGTTGCAGTAGAGTGGACAAGAAGAAGCTGTTTTCCACCCGAAAAAGAGGAAGATAAAGACGATGAAAGGAAGAAGAAAAAGCCGGGTATGAAACCAATTCAGATGAAGAAATTATTGGAAAAGAACATACCATTGATGAGAGTGAGTATCTTGAGGAGAGAGATTCGGCAGCAAAAGAAGAGGAAACCTTTGTCGAGAAGACGTTCGAAAGTGGAGAAAATAGCATAGAAGTAGAGGAATAAATCGAACTTCCGAAGGTTAGAGCAATCAATTGATACAGTTAGAAATCAAGAATATTCTTTTTGAACAAATACCTGGAAGAACGGCAGCAACAAGACAGGCAACAGCAAAGAAAGGTTTGAAAATTTGATTCAAAGAGGAAAGAAAAAAAATATTCTGTCATGGCCGAAGAAAAGGAGGCGATTATGATTCCAGCGGAGGAAGCTGAAAAAGTAGTTAAAAAAATGGTGCACAGGAAGATCAGAGATGAGGATTTCAGGTTGGCTGACAGCTACTGTGGGTAGGAGAAGGACCAACTGAGGGATGAAGGGCTGGCAATTTGACAGCTACAGTTTGGGTTGTTGGGATTTCTATTTGTAAGTTCATTCCCAGTTTTAAACCTGTTGGGTTTTTTATTTGTAAGCCCCATTCGATCAAATTTACCTGCAAACTTAACTTCAACATCATTCACCTCAATTCCTACATTCACACTGCAATCTGGGGCAAAAAATGATCTTTGGAAACCTCCTTGGGTTGGACAACAATTTTAAATTTTAACCTTGAGGACAAGGTTGGTCTTTGAGCCCGTGGTATTGATAAGTCTCCTTAGGGGTGGAATCGGTTCGGTTCGGTTCGGTTTTTGGAGAAATTGAAACCGAACCTATTAGGTTCGGTTTTTTTTTGGTGGACCAAAGATCAACCGAACCCAATGGTGAACCGGATAGAAAACCGAGGGCTCGGTTCGGTTTTATTCGGTTCGGTTCACGGTTCAGTTTTTGGTTTTTGATTGAGACCTAATAGGTTCGGTTTTAGGCTCGGTTTTCGGTTCGGTTCAATTGTACTAGAAACAAATAGTTCTCTTGCATTCATTGTTTGCCCTAATAACATTAGTAGTATTAATACACATCGATATTCATCAACTTTTGCCACGCACCATATAACCTCTACCACTTTAGCAACTTCAAGTTTAGCTCACAACCCCAATGTTTGCAATACTAAAGCATCTAGCCAAAGAATAAACCCTTTCCAAGACAATCAAACAAAAACTGGGACACCTAAAATCTTCATTAACCTTTTTAAATCAACCCCAGTATCAAAAACCCAAATTTAGAGTCAATGCTAATAATTGAAGAACACAATACATGTTAACTTTCTCACAAATATTTTTGCTCGTCAGCATTCTGGAGTATGGAGTCTTGAAAAATATCCAAGTCCTGAAACAGAATACATGTTATGACAAAAGAAGATCAGTAATTCAGCAAGAGCAGATTATGTGAATACAGGTGGAGGCAGTGCAGCAAGAGCAGATTATGTGATTCAATATTTGAATCACATAATCAGAGTTAAAAATGTTTGAGGGTGTAATCAATCCGTGCAAAAATCAATCAATCCAGAGTTGATTTTTAATCCAGAAATCAGTAATTCATTCAATGAAGAGATGAATTGAAATCGAACCTTTGATTTCCAGAAAATGACTTCAAATCGAACCTTCGTTTTCCCTGTCCCCTGAGCTTGGTGAATCGGTTTCACTGAACGTTGAAGAATGAAGGAGATTTGACAGACATTAGAGTTTAGAATGTGAAGAAAATACTTGCTGAAATACTTGAGAGTTGAGAGGTGAGACTCACCGTGAAGAATGGCGTCTCGCAGTCGCCGGCTCGCCGATGGGAAAGATCTGAAATGGCAAGGACTCCACTCGGCACTCGAGATCTGGTTGACGCAGCGAAGGGCGAAGGCGAACTGGCGAAGCAATCTATTCTATTCCTCGGGGCTCGGGGACAGGAAGGCGGAACTCGGAAGCCCTGCCTCAATTTTAGCAGGGAAATCGGGTGGGGCTCGGTCTACCCGGTTTCCCATTGTGCAACCCGACAACCGAACCGAGCTTTCTCGGTTCAGCTCGGTTTGGGCAGGTCCACGGTTTTTCCACCATTACAACAGAACCGAACCGTGCAATTTACCACGGTTCGGTTCGATTCCTCGGTTCTGCCCGAACCGTTTTCCACCCCTAAGTCTCCTATTGAGTTTCCTATAATAGGAGGAATAAGAAGGGAAATTAAATCATAATTCAGTAGACTTAGCTAGAGTTAGAGAGAAAAGCTGAGAAATAATTGGTTGGGGGGGGGGGCGGCGCACTTGTAGTTCGATTGTACTGTTGTTCAATTGAAAAAAAGGAAATCTTGATTCTTTTACTGAATTCATTGGAATTAATCTAAATTCCTATCAGATAGGTAGAGAAGTTGCACTCATTAGATTTTTAAATTTGATCACTGAGGTGACCTCCCATCTTGTAAATTGTTTTTGATATTCAATTGTTAAAATCTATGAAATATGGATGTCTGATCGTACTATTTCCTTAATTTTTACAGTGGTAAAACTATCGAGCTTGATGATGTAACTTTCCATCAATGTGTAAACTTGACAAGGTTTAACTCAGAGAAGACAGTTAGTTTTGTGCCACCGGATGGTGAATTTGAATTGATGAAGTAAGCTTTTTTTTAAATCTCATTATGGGTGTCAGTTTAATGTTTTATGAGATTTGTTCTATCTGCTATTGGTGCTCTTTCAACAAATTATTATATTTATCAGGCTTGTTTTACCTTTATTTTCTCTCTTATAAAAGTCTCATCAGCACAGGGATAAATAGTTCTAAGTTTTGTTAATCTTTTCCATTTGATGACTCATGGAATTTGTTTCCAGGTTGATAATTTTTTTTTTTATTTTTTTATTATTCTTTAACGGCTGGATCTGAAGGTTGTTTTTTAATTATAATCAAGCATGTCACATTGTTTTCAAAAGGCCTCCTTTTTATTCCATGGTTTGTTTTTTATGATGTAAATTGTGCTAGTTATGTCTATTGCATTTGAGAATTAAGAAAGCATCTTTTTCCTCGTATTTGTTATTTTAGGGCTTTTCGCACTACGAGCCGTATAATATTTTACAATTGCTACTCCTGGTTTACAATCTGTTATAAGTAGAGTCTTCTTGTCCACATGAGACATCTCTTACTTTACATAAGGAGGATCACCTGCCGTATGTCACTGTTCCTATATCCACCTTTACTTACATTCATATGTATGTTCCAGATATCGTATCACTGAGGGTGTTAATCTTCCTTTCCGAGTTTTGCCAACAATTAAGGAGCTTGGTCGAACAAGCATGGAAGTTAATGTCAAGGTTTGTAGTTTGAATCTTTAATTGGAATCTTTTGATAGTTAAGGAGAATGGGGAAAAGTGCCGCTGATTCTTAACTCCAGGTAAAAAGTGTCTTTGGTGCAAAAATGTTTGCTCTTGGGGTTGTCATCAAAGTCCCTGTACCAAAACAAACAGCAAAAGCAAGTTTCCAAGTGACTTCAGGTCGAGCAAAGTACAATCCCTCTATAGACTGTCTTGTTTGGAAGTAAGTGTCATGCTCTCCTATCTTGTAATTTTCCCCCCCTACACTCTTATAAGCTCTTTTTTTTTTTTTTTTTCCATTTTTAGGTGTCACGTACTCTGTGTTTGTGTTCTTTAATATATCTTAGTTGCTTGTAGTTTCTTATTTCACCTTATGCACATATTTTCTATTAGTCCTAATTTTGAACTTACAGAAATGTTGCATGTATTCTCTAACTTTGTTTGTATGCTTATGTCTGCATATTGCTATGTCATGTAATTTATGTGGTATATTTTTGTCAGTCTAGGCTACAATTTTTTCATCACTTTCATAGGAAACAAAATGAACCAATAAGAAAGAAAAATTCATATAAATCATCAGCCATCTTTTTTACATCTCTAGAAAAAGTTCTTTGCAATAGTTTTAGTAGTTTTTTTCTTGATTTTTGAAGCTTCAACCTTCAATTTTTTTTATTAGTTATTAACTTATATATGATTCTGAACTTCTAATAAATGGTTTGGTAAAACTTATTATATAGGAAGTTTTTAAACAAGGATAATATACGTATTATGTGATGTGTTGGCAAGTCAGATTTTTGTTAGTTGTTGTAAAGTTTTTTGGGGAAGTTAGAGTTAGTAAGAGGAGGATATCATAGATGAGAAAGGGGAGTGTAAATCATTATGTTTTATGATGAATATTGATGAATGAAATGTTCCAGTAGAAGGTTTTCCGATTCTTTGGCATTGTTTGGAGAGTTGTGGTTAGTTTAGGGTTCTCGTTTATTTTGCGTTCATGGAGTTGTATCCTCATCAATTTCTATATCCAGAATTCGTAAATTTCCAGGAGAAACCGAACCAAATATGAGTGCTGAAGTTGAGCTTATTTCCACCATGACTGAAAAGAAGTCTTGGACTAGACCCCCAATTCAGATGGAATTCCAGGTATCCAACTAACTTTCAATTACTTCTGCTTTCTCTTTTTAACAAGTGCATTTTAGTAGAGCGTGAAAAAATTCCTTCTCATCAATCACTGTTCTAAAAGTTTCAACATCTAATTTATTATGTTTTTGGGCACAAATCTATTTTGGCTAAATTGTTCACCTTCTAATTCTTATTGCCTGACACTAATCCGACACAGACACTGACACTCTGCCATCTTTGAAACCAATAACATATAGAGTTAATTGTAGATGAATTATGCACAATAATTTGACTGCTCCTTGTAATAAGATATAAAACTCACAACCTGAACATATGCACTACATTTCTTCTCGTTTTTTCTTTTTGTAACGAGCTTTTGGAGCTTCTTTTCACATAAAACCAAAAAAGCTTCTATTTTAGCGTTTCTTACCCACTTTTTACGGTTTTGAGAACATTATTGTGCTTGTGATTTGAAAAATTTGTTAACTGCTTTGATATATATCACTGCCTGAGATTGTTGAAGTCAAAGGTCCAGAAAACTTCGGAACTCTTTCGTGCTTTAGGTAACTTATACTATATATGTTTTTTCTAACCAGGTCCCCATGTTCACGGCTTCTGGTTTACGTGTTCGGTTCCTGAAGGTATGATTATGACATTGCAATGCACCTGTCATTTTAATGCTTTAATGGTACTGCATGCATCTGTTGTGTGTCAGTGGCAGAATTGCATGTTGGTTTTTCATATCGTAATAGGTATAAAATACCCCATTGAAATTTAGGTATTATTTAATGTACTCAATTACAATAATCTTAATAATCTAGGAGATGGCACTAATCACGCTCGTATTTTAAATGAAGTTTTGAAATTTTAGAAAGTTTGTAAATCTTGATCGCTCACCTTTTTATTGTTTGTAATTTTTGGTCTCTATTGAACCGGTCTATAAGACTCCCCAACAATATAGGTTGTTTATATGAAAGCTCATTAGCAGATAACTTGACTTTCTGAAATTATTTTTAAATTTTATCAATCTCTTTGTTTCTTGGTGTCCAAAAATATAGGAAGAAGTATGAAAATAATCTGTTCTCTTTTGTATTATTTTAACAGAAAACTCCTTCAGACTTTCTAAATGTGGCTTCCCATTGTGTTATGGTTATTAGGTATGGGAGAAGAGCGGCTATAACACAGTGGAGTGGGTTCGATATATTACCAAAGCCGGGTCATACGATATTAGGTGCTAAGAAGGACGACCCAAAAGAGGAGTGCTTACATGGTTGATACTGCCCCCTTCCTTTTTGCATTATCATTCTTGCGCTTTTCCTTTTGCATTAATCGTCATTCTCCCACAAGGAATTGCCAATCGAACCGTGAAATGATTTTTATGCATATCCATCGCATGGCCTGTTATAGAATATGCTGTTGTAGCTTAGTATATTTTTATGAGATTGGGATATTTTTTTGTATAAAATGACCTTTTGAAATAGGCATCTCTTCTCCTGTGTTTCCAGCATTTTGCCGTGAAGTTTACATTACAACCAATTGTACTGCCCCCCAGAGCTTCTCTTTGTATAAATAAATATTTCAAATTTGTAGTGTGATTATGATTTCGATTTGTTCTTCCAATTTCATATTTTGATGCCAGCACACTTCCACAAAGACGTCTCTCACCTGATCTGACTTACGCCTCCAGTAACAGATGTGGATAAGCCGATATCAAACGGGAAGATCAATGTAAGTATTACGTGCTTCCATTTGATTGAATCGTGCACTTCAATATTTACATTATTTCATGCTCTCGTCCAAAATATTTGAAATTCTTTAATCCTGAATTGACTTGGACATATGAAAAAGAACATTTTACATTCTGAACGCGAGTCATCGACAACTAGTTTTATTTATACAACGCAACTTCCTCAGTTACTACAAGACCTACATACTACAACACACCAGTTTACAAAATGTGGCCTGGGCGGTGCCCTCCCAAGGGGGAATTAGTAGTAGCAGCAGGGGTGCCATGCAAAGCAGGATCAGTGACCTGCTCAGGCTGCGTAGGGTCGTTGTAACCATGCACGTGGTGTCCTCCAAGCCCTAACGGCGTCGGCCCAACATAGCCGTGGAGGTGTCCATGCTTTGCATCCAATCTCTCGGCTGCATGCCTTGCTTTGGACTCGTGAAGCTCCATTTTGGCTTCTGCCTCCTTGGTCTTCCGCTTCTCTTCTGCTATTACCTTCTCCTCCTTTGTCCTTGCAGTCCCCTTTTCTACCTATTTTTGGTCTCACATCAAACACCTCTGTTGTATAGAAAGAATCAGCCCAAATGAAACAAATGGATAGAAAAAATTGACCTTTTCTTCGACTTTGGCCTTGTATGCTCCCGCTTTCTCCTTCGCTGCACTTCCCATATTGCTTATCTTCTCCTTTGCAGACTGCATCTTCTCTCTCTCGCACTGTAGCAATATATTTTTACTGAATCGACAATTGTTTGCCCTGCACCTTTTGCTATCCACTTTCGATCACTGTAATTTATAAAATAAGGTTGCCCGAGACATGCAGGTGGATGAGGATCTCAGTTACGACACGTTAAAAGCCACTTGTTGGACATGCATGCACTGATTTACGTGATGTCACCAAAGTTGTAATAATAATAATAACAAATAACATATATAAATGCTAATTAATATTAAGGAATAATTTCAATAAAAGATGCACGTGCTAAATAAAATCATGATTTTTAAGCTGAGTTAGAGTTTCTATTAAGTGACTTGCGGCCTACCCCGTATTGGCACGTATTTTGACCATACGTAAGTAAAATTCCATACCTAATAGCAACCTCTTAGGTCTACTGTTGTGTTTGATGTTTCACTCACACTCGGGTTTGTCTTGAAAATCTTGCCTACTCCAAAACTTGATAACTTCTCTTGAAAATAAGATTGCTAGTCAGATCGTCATTCTGTTTCTCACCCTCTCTCGTCTCCCATGGTCTCTCTTTGCGCACGAGAAATAGCTCGGTCCTTCCTTAAATGCATAAAAAAATATGTTTTAACTTTAAATTGTTTTATTATAAAATTATTTAAAATATAATATTATTAATTAAATATTTTATTGATTTACTTAAAATCTATCAACTTTATCTTCACTTTCAGCATTAACGGCTGGAATGATGAGAGAATTCTTCCAAAGCCAAATCAAATGGTTGATTGTTTGTTAGATAAGGAAATCGTTGATGCAAGAAGGAATACATAGGAGGGGGCGGTTTTCCCACATCGAAAGGAAGCAGAGAAAAATGAGCAGGGAGAAGAGTATAAAATAAAGGAGGAGATGCCCTTTCAAAGCATACCTTTCTCGGCCTTTTGGCTAAGATCAAGTGTAGTATCTGTTCTTATCAGTTTAATATCTGATACGTGGGCCATCGGCCCACTCGATATTAAATTTATTTTTTTAAGGGGAGGGCCCATCACAGTAGCTTGCTGCTGGGGTCCTCGAGCGTCGCCTCTGCGTTGCACTGCTGCACTGGCCAGGCGCACCCTCCAATTTTTAGTCCAAACTTTTAAATGACGTACAGGCACAGCGCCTTAGGATGTCCTCTTAAATTCACTGACTTTATCGTCGTTTTCAACTGTAACTGATGAAGCCAGTTTGGTTTCATTGGAAAATTAGAGTTCTCATTTGCGAACTAGTTCATGCCGCTTCTCTCTCTTCTTTCGAAGAGCTGGATCGATTCCAAAGAAATTCCAAACGAGGTGGAGTGGAAACACCCAAAATTGAACAGAGTTTTTGCTTCAATCAGTTTTTTTTTTAATTACAGAAATAGTAGAACCAAACACCATATTATAATGGAGGGCTACTCAATTTTCCATCGCCTGGTTTTCTGCGTGCGGTGGTGTGAGATTGAAAATGGAGAAAACCTCTGACTCACCTTCTCCCACGGAAGAATCAGTTAAACCCAGTTGAATGGCTAACTCACACACCTCAAAGCCTCGACTTGTAAACTCGTTCAGGCACTCCCCTGTCCAAGGCCGCACCTCCGACGCCCCCCAGATTTTGGTATCTCTTCGGCATAGCCTTTTTATCGTGTCTGCTAAAGGACCCAATTCCTCCTGGTCGAAGAAAACGTCCGACATCAAAACCGCATCGAACTTATCCAATTTCTCGATTCCACTCACCGAGCCTTCCGACTTCCAAACGAGTTCCCTCACCTCGACTCTGTCCCCGAGTCCATTGGCTTCAACGTTTCTTAATAACCCTGGAAGCAGCAGCTCAACATCGGTGAGTACAACCCGGCTAGCACCGAGCAGAGCAGCCGTTAGGCCGGGGAGGCCGGTTCCTGCGCCGAGCTCGATAACCGATTTGGATTGGAAGTCGAAGTGGTGGAGTTGGCTCTGAGTTGCAATCCACTCGGCTAAAATGAGAGCTGAGTTCCAAAGCAATGAAAACCTTAAAAGTATCTTATTCGTAATTTTTATTATGAGGAAAAATGATATATCAACCGTCCTCTTTTATTATTAATAATATTAATAACAAATCAATCATCATTTTTTTTAATTAACAAATTAATTATTGAAATATAAAAAAATAATATCGTTAACATCGCTATTACATTACCATTAAACAAAATAATATTAAGTCACAGTAGTTTGTCTATAAACTGTGGTGGCTCCATAATTTTAAAAAAATAACACGATAAACCATTGTAGTTTCATATAAAACCACAACGATTTATCATCACACCGCTGCGATTTAATGACACTACAACGGTTTATTGTCATACCGCTGCGACTTCATATTAAACCGTAGCGGTTTATTTATCGTGCCTCGTTATTTGATCCTCTGTCGTCTAGCCATCGCAGTTCATTGTCAAGCCACTGCGGTTTGTCGTCAATCCACCACAATTCGTCCTCAACCCGCCGCGGTTCATCGTTAACCCATTGCGGTTCGTCTGCAAATAAAAAAAATTCATTCTTTTTCATAGAAAAACCCAAACAAACTGTGATTCTTCCATGAATTGTAAATCATCCGAAAATAAAAATATTAACATTCTTTTACAAAATCTTCAAAATTATAAAACCTGAAATTTTCTAAATTCATTCTTTTACAAAATCTAAAATCTTCTAAATTCATTCTCCATGGATATTAACTCTTTTTTATTGAAAATTTATTCTAAAATTACGAGTTCTTTCCCTTTTTTTTCTATAGGTATTTATTCTTTTACACTGTGATTTTTAGAAAGTTAATGGTGATGTTCGGGACGGCAATTTTTCAAAGTTCAGTGGTTAAATTGTTAACGAAAAAAGGATGATAGTTAGTTTATCACTATAAGTCAAGGATGATGGTTGATTTGTTATTAGTGTGCTTAATTTTAATATAGTCTAAACAGTTATCAAAATCAGTAAAATTTAAAGTATTAAATATTTTATTATTTACTAATCTCTTAAATCTATGTATGGAGATATCAATCTCTGTTGCTACAACATAGATAAATTTTCATTTATAACATAGAAATTTTCTCACTTTCCCGCAAAGCCATCCCTTCTCTTCTGTCTCCCTCTCTCTCCTCTATTCATCAAGACATTTCTCACGAGTTCCTTTTCTTTTTTATAAGAAGGAATTAACACAAATCATTCCATGATCATTTACTATTTTGATCTCAATTTTTGAAGTGAAAAGACAATTTTACCCTTAGACTTTCATTATTTACGATTTAAGTTATTTGCTTCAACTTGATATGTGCCATGACTTTATTGGTGACCACATTTTATTACATGACATCTTAAATACATGTCTTAAGAAGCTTTTATCCTTAGATAATATCTTCAGATTCTTACTCGATTTGTCCAAATTAAATATTTAACAGAAATAGTGCAATAATATCACATATTTTTAATCTGACTTCCAAATATAACTTTTGCTATGTAAGTCCAATTTACATAATTCAAATGTCATATTCTTCCTGAAAATGTCGAATTTATCATCTTAAAATTTCATCCAATTTCATGCGCATTTGCATATTCAACTATGTTAATATATCCAAATTGTTATGAAAAATAATTGGGAAATTAACACCGCAAACCCTATAGTTTGGGGTCAACTACAAGTCAAACTCTGAAGAAATTTTGCTAACAACTAAACCTCTGGACTATGAGAAATTCTTGCCAGAGACCTCACAGTCATGTTTCCCCTCCAAATCCGTTGAAATTAATTCCTCTGTTTCTTTGACGCCAACGATCGTCCAACGGAGATGAAGGACACCAATTATCAGCGGACGAGGAACGTCCCTCTTGCCAATTATCGGGCAATGGCAGATACATATATAGGCAGATTTGTGTCATCTGTCGATAGGAGAAACACTGTTGTTTAGCGTTCAGAAAATGACATTCGGTCGCACATCGGACATCCCTCGTATTAAGCATACGTCTGTTTCATACTGAACGACAACGTCTTAAGACGAGAGACTCCATTGTGAGCAGAACGACGTAGTCTTGGTTATGGGACGTCCGTTTCTCGATGAGAGACGTCCAAAATAGGTCAATGGACGTCCGTTACAAAAGAGGGATATCTGTCGAAATTGAGGGAATTCATTCGTTTTAAAAACGTGTGTGCCTTGCATGTGACCCTTTCAACTGAAAAGAATTTGGAGTCCATCCTGAGCATCCATTCCGATCCAGGATGTCCCTCGCTGAATCCAACGACCATGGATTGTCGTCTGCCATCGCCTTTGGAAAATGGCTGATTCAATCCTGGCCGTCAATCTCCATGAGGGATGTCCCTCGCTCGATCCAACGACCATAGAATGTCGTCTGCCATTGCCTTTGGAAAATGGTAGATTCAATTCTGGCCATCAATCTCTATAAGGGACGTCTCTCGCTCGATCCAATGGGCATGGAATGTCGTCCACCATTACCTTTGGAAATTGACAAATTCAATCATGGTCGTTGGATCGAGCGAAGGATGTCCCTAGATCGGAATGGACAGTCAGGATGAACTCTAAATTCTTTTCAGTTTAAGGGTCATATCCAAGGCACACACGTTTAAAACGCGCGAATTCCCTCAATTACGACGGATGTCCCTCTTTTGGAACAGACATCCGTTGACTTATTTTGGACATCTCTCGTCGAGAAAAGGACATCCCTCAGTCAAGATTATGTCATTCTGCCCGCAATGGATGTCTCTGGTCTTAAGATGTCATCGTTTAGTATGAAACAAACGTTCGTCTTAATACGAGGGACGTCCATTTTGTGACTGAAAGTCATTCTCTGAACGCTAAACGACAACGTTTCTCCTATTGACGAATGATGCTAATCTACCTATTTAATCGCGAAGGACGTCATGTGCCCTAGATATTGCAGAGAGAAATTTTTACTTTCTCCGACCAACTCAAACTTTCAATATCTATCATCCGCCATTGCCCGATAATCGTTTCGACACCCAATAATTGGTAGGAGGGATGTTCCTCGCCCCTCGATAATTGACGTCCTTCGTCTCCATTTGACGGTCCTTCCCTTCAACAAAATGGAGGAGTTAACGTCAATGGATTTGGACGGGAAACGTGACTACGAGTTCGCCGGCGAGAATTTCCCGTAATTTATAGTTTTAATTGTTAGCAAAATTTCTTCAGGGTTTAACTTATCGTTGATTGTAAACTATAGGGTCTGCAGTGTTAATTTCCCAAAATAATTTAATACCATTTTTTAATTATACATAATTGTTTAATTTCTAATTTTCACATCACTTACATGTCATTTATAAGTATGCAAAATTTCAAATCATTACACCATCTTTTTTCACTAATGATGTTTTCGCACAGAAAACGATGTTGACATATTTTGCGATATAATTGTCTATGTATACAAAAAAATTTGATGAAGCCACTTTGATGGCCTTGGGTCTTTTTAATAAAATGATAAAGAGTTTTATAATTAAAAATCCATGTATGGTAAATGAAAAACATGACATTGTTTTTCTAAAGGATGAGAAAAATCATTTTTACACGCATTGCATTTAGTATAAATTCTCTTACTGAGTTTGTCACTTACCTCTTCGACTATATTTTTTTTCAAGTTTAATGTATAGGTTCGATACTAGGTTGTTGTAAGGCGTTGTTAGTATTTCCTTTGGTGGATGCTTCAACTTTCCCTTGGATGAATAGAGGTCCGTCAGTCCAATCCCTTTGTCTCAGATACATTTGAGATTTGTTGTTTGGTTTGATTCCTGCACAATGCGTTATTCGTTTATTTTTATACTATCTTGACTTTTGTTTATCACTCTATGGATCTCAACCCATATGATTTGGGTATTGGGTTTAATTTCATGTTCAGACTTTTGCTTCATCCTAGCCTTGGGTTGGGAAATCAGGTTCTTTTCGAGGCAACCCGGTGATTTTGTTAGGCCCGCCTCCTGGCCGTGACACCTGTCATTGTAGTGAGCCTTAAGAATGAAAATTTCATAATGAGAGTACTGACAAGTGCCTTATATGAAATCTTATATTGCTCATCAATAACCTTCAGTAATGTCACGACATCATTATGTTGATCGACAGAACCACGAATACCAGCAATGATGTTGGACTTTATGAACTTCACATTAAGGTGATCATTATGAGTAAGCTCATTAGAAGTGTTGGTCGGAGTAATAATTATTTTGTATTTTTGTATAACATAATCGATATCCATACATCCCAAATGAAGAAGAATTCTTATCAAGGTTTATGTAGCACCCAAGTTTTCAAGTTCTTTTAATTCGGTCATCACTTGAAAAACTTTTACTTTAAAACCTTCTAAAAGAAAACACATTTTAATCTTATAAAACCGTGATCCTTTTCTTTGAAAATATATGCATAGCGGAAGACTTTTCTTGTTGAACATAAAATAAAACTTAACTTTCTTTAAAATATATTTATTACATAATGCATGAAAATTCTCTTTTATATAGATTTTATTGTAACTGTTGGCCTATTTGACATTAGACTATTTGTTTTGATGATGATGATAATAATTGTAAAATTAAATTGTTTAATTTGTATTTGTTGATGTTTGTAAATACGTTATTTATATTTGAAAATACCCTTGATACAGGTATTAATGTTTATTAAATATGTTTGCCTAAGTCCATGTAGCCTATATGATGATATTTGGGACTTAGAAAAATGAAAAAGAGCAAAACACAGAGAAAAGGTTGATGAAAACATTTTGATGGTCGACCAAATTTGTGAAGAACAGGAGACGTGGTTGACCAGCTGAGAAATGGTTGACCGATTCTAAAAGGTAGAAGGCTTAGCGGTTTAGTGGTCGAAAATGCGGGGTTGATCGTTGTTATGCTTGGGTCAATTGCACTATTTTTTGTGAAGTTTGGGTTTGGTGAACTTCATCAGGCTTCGTCAGCCATATCTTGTTTTTGCTTATGAAGAAATGGTCGACCACAAAATATGATAGATTTGATCTAGTTTCTACGGTTGAGGAAGCGGTTGAGGAGCTGAGTTGCTGATCAACCGAATGTTCTAAGCTTTGAAGAAGTGGTCGACTGAAAAGAAAATGGTCAATCGATTTGTCTGACTTGCACGAAAAATGGACGACCAAAAGCATAATGGTAACATCCCAACTGTCGGATGCAGTCGACCAAAAAGGATATGGTCGATCGCTCAAGTTGGGTCTATTTATAGAAGGCACTCCGAAGCTCAAATGAACAAGTGATTTATGTAATGTCCCGAACTTTTTATATCAGAATTTAATAAGAATAATTAGACAGAAATTAGAGATTTTTGAATTAATTGAATAATTATCGGGGTATTACCAATGACATATTCGTTAGATTATAATTTAACAAAAATTATTGGGTGATAATTAGGATTAAATTAGTGGAGTAATGTTATAAGGTTATTAATTATTGGAATTGAAATGTAAGTGTCATTGTTGATGGGGATTAATTGGGGAATGGACAATAAAGGGATTTAATTGGAATTCTGGTTCGGTTGGCTTTGTTTGGTTCGGTTTAGTGATTAAAATGGCGCAGATTTTCCTTGGCCTTTGACCAGTTCCACGAAAGAGACAGAAACCAGGGGAGAGAAGGGAGAGATCGCAGGTGAGCGACGAGTGACGAGCGAGCAAGGATGCCATCGAAGCTGCTTCCTCGCAGCGTGGCTACGTCCAGGCAGGCGGCTGCTGATGAAGCAAAAGGCAAGGTACGGGATGCTAGGGCTTGGAATCAGAGTTGTTGCCGGCAACAATTCAGGCTTCGGGAGAGGTGAGGTTGAGGTACGTTCAATCAATTTCTTCCTCCTCCATGGTTTTCTGTTGTTTGGTCGTTGGCTGGGACGGATTGCAAGGGTGGTTTTCGGTATCGAAAATTTGGCGATGGACAGTGGAGCCGATGATTAGACCTGGACCGGTCGAAGGCCTGGATCCAGCTTACGGTTCGACTTGATCAGTTTGGGTTGAACCGAGTGGCACGAATCTTCCACGTTGGCTTTCCTTCCAGCTGGAATTGCACCCTGGTTGATGGACACTTTGGAAAAGCTGAAGGGTGTTGTCGGTGGCGCGGTGATGACAGGTTGGAAGGCATGGGGGATAGACTCTGCAAGGTAGAGGATTTGTTTTTTGGGAGATAAAATGGCAGAGGCAGAGGATAGTTGAGGGAGAGGAGCCGATTCATTGTGAAGTTGAAGGCGTCCTGGAGCTGGGTAGTGCTCTCGGGCGAATTCTTCTGAGGCCAAGAACTGAAGTGTGTTATGTTGGTGAGGTTTTCTCCTTTGTTGTTTAATCATTGGTTCTGTTTTTGGATGTTAATTCCCACGTTAATGCTGTAACATCCCGATATTTTAAGTTGGATAATTATCGGGATATTACCAAGGGCGTTCGGAGCGTTAAGCCTACGAGTGATTTCAGTAATATTTTTCCCCGTATACGTGATGTAATCAAAGTGTTAGAGTTATGAGGATATTGCATCGCGTATCTATACGTGTCATTTTGTAACATGTATTGTGGGAAGAATGTTGTGGGGTAAGAATTAAGTGTGGAAAGATGAATAAAGTGGGAATTTTTACAGTGTTAGGACGAGTCTCCGGATGATGCCGACGAGAAGAATGGCGTCCGCATCGAATCTATTCAAGTCTGGACAGTTTTGGATGACACGTTGCGGACGATGCGGACGAGAAGAATGGCGTCCACATCGAATCTGTCCCAACACTGGGAACTTTCGGACGATGATTGCAGACGATGCGGACGAGAAGAATGGCATCTGCATTGACTCTGTACTACTCTGGAACGTTCGGACGCGGGGTTCGGACAATGCGGATGCGAGAAGTAGCATACACAACGACTCTGTCCAAATTTTGGGACAATTCGGATGATACATGCAGACAATGCGGACGCTGACTGGCGTCTGAAATTGGACTGCGGACGGTATGGACAAAGGTGAGGACGCCAATTTCCATCTGGAGTCAGATTTTAGCCTACAGATTCTGGTCTTGCGGACGACTGTGGATGTGAAGCTTGCGTCCACACCCGTCCGAATCATCGCAGATCTGCGATAAAAGAGATTTAAAACAGAACGAAAGTGATGTCCAACCAATAAATCGTCACCTCTTGACACGAAGTCGCACACCCAGACCAACCAACAGTGATTTGTTCACTGCCAACCCCTGCAGGATGTACGGGTTGTCTCCTGGGGGCTGGGTTTATCTCCAACTTCTTCATCTTCTTCTCCTTCATTCTGGAACTTAGGGACTTTCTGCTTCTAGGGTGTGGAGAAGAGGAAGGAGCTGCAGTTCGTGAAGAGTCATCAACGAAAGGTAAGGAATAGGGTAGTCTTGGCCATTTGGAGGCCCTACACCCAAGTATACATTGTGTTGAGTGTTCTATTCCATTGTATGATTCTAAAATTTTTATAGTCGTCTTTGGTTTTACTGTGTGCCATAACTCCCATGCTTTCCTCTTAGTGCTTTACTAGTTGTTGCATAGTTCTATCGTGATAAATGTGAAAGTACTAGTTAAGCTTGAATGAACCAAAGAAATGACGTTTAAAATGGATGAGAAGTAGGAGTGAGTCTTTGATGGATTTCTTGTGATGACAGGGATTTTGTTTGTGGACTATAGAATTATTTGTTCCTGTTGTGGTTGAGAGATTGACATGGGTGTAGTTCATGATGTTCAACCTATTTATAATCGTCTTCAAATAGCATGATCTATGGTTTTACTTCTTTGCTGTAACCACATTTAGTAGTTCTATTTCTTTGTTATAAGAAAATGTTTGCTGTATTTCTACTATCATAACTCGTAGATACTGTCAAAGGTATAAAAGATGGTTCCGCTAAGTCCATTTCTACATTTGTATATTTTCGACACATATTCCATTGTCTTGTTGGTTATTGCTTACTGCTGGATTTGTTCGTTTACAAGCATGCTTACCACTGTGTTCCTTTAGTAGTTAAAAAGCATGTTCTATGTTTGAATCGGTTTCTTTACTCACTGAATTCTTTAAATCACATGATCTGTAGTCTATCTCGTTCATAATATTCCGCTGATTGTTTTGATCCATTATGTCACTGTCATTATCAAAATCGAAGTATGACCCACTGTTGTTTTTGATCTATTACATTGCTACTATTATCATTATCAAAGCATGATCCGTTAATTGTTTGGATCTATTATTCATTGCTATCATTAGTTGATCAAAAGCATGCTTCACTATTTAAATTGAAAATGCCCGTTGCCATTTTAGTTGTTCAAAGTAGTTGAATATCACCGTTGTTCTGTTAGCTAGTCGAATGTAGGGTTAGTAATTATTCTCTATTGCGTTATTTGTTGTTTAAAGAGCATGAATAGTAGCCCACTTATACTGCCATGTCCATCATTTAAAAGCATGCCACCTTGTCCAGTTTTTGATGCTTTACTAGTGCTTATTTACGTTTAAGAAGCATGCCTCACTATCTATTATTTGCCGCCGTCTATGATCGATAAAATGTATGTTCATCATTTTGTTTCAAATGCTTTACTGGTGTAGATAACTGACAATATACTCGTTCATTGTTCTGTTTTCCAAATTTTGCTACTATATTCACGATCGTTAAATTGCATGTTTCCCTGTTCTTCTTTGTGATTTTTCTGCTGTTTATTCCTCTCTAAGGAGCACGATTCGTTGTTTATTTTCATTGTTATCATTCATTGCTCACTTTTGTTTAATAGCATGATTTTGTTTAATGGCATGAGTTCGTCTAATAGCATGATTTGTTTTAATAGCATGACTTCGCTTAATAGCAAGATTTGGTTTTATAGCATGATCTTGTTTAATAGTATGATTTCATTTAATAGCTTAACTTGTTCAATAACATGACATAGTTGTAGCATGATTTTGTTTTATAGCATGATTCCACTTAATAGCGTGATTTCGTTATTAGTATAATTTCGTTATGATTATGATTTCGTCAATAGCATAAGTTCGTTTAATAAGATGGTCTTACTTTATGGCATGATCTCATTAAATAACGTGATTTCGTTAATAGTCTGTTATTCACTTTATTTAGTTTTGATGATGAAGCATGCCAATAAATTCCATCGTTTCTTATGCATAGTTAAATTATGTGAGTTGGATAATTATGCTTAGTTAATTTCAACTTAGTCGTTGGCATGATATCATAGCATTCTATTCCTTGCTCCCCTTTTGTGTTATACTATGCTATTTTATTGTGAATTCTTAAAGTATCGTTGTTTGGTAGTCACGTATGTGCTAGTGTAGATAAAAGTGTCCTCATGCATGTACGATAATAAAAACAACTTGGGGGTACCACCTTGGGGTGGTACGCATACGCTTGAGTGAGGAAAAAGACATAAAAGAAAACGAAGAAGAACGAAGGGAGTTGGGAGATGGGGGGTAAGTACGGATTAGTTAGAAAGACAGGAATTAGAAATGACGTTACCCTTTCCTTTGTCAGAACTGCGAGACTATCTACCCTAGGTAACTAAAGCCGACAAAGATCTACTCTCCCGCCACGGATTCTTCCAATCTCTAGCTCGACGCACGAGTAATGAACGAAAAATACGTAAGAAAAGATTGGTCTGAGTGGCCCTCATTCCAAAGAAACTAAAGAGAGACATATGGATTTGTTTTCCCCTATTTCCTTACTGGGCGAAAGCTCATGTCCTTACTTGTGGTGTAGGTACTATGACGAATAGATAATGAAAGACGTATAAACTAAGAATGACGAACAAATCATGAAGCAGGGATGAAGGATTTACGCGGACGAGATTGGGGCTGGCCAGACTAAGGGTAAAATGAGGAACGGTTGTACAAATGTTAAGTTTTATCAAATTGTATTAAGTTGTTTTAGTTCTATTTTAGACGATTTATGCTTCCGCAAGATTTTAAATAGATTATTATATTTTACTTTTTACGCTTTCGCACAATTTATCAAAGGGTTCTTCATAACGAGTTTTAAGAAAAAAGTCAGTAGCGACCCGATTAGACGCACTCTGATACATTTTGTTTTAAAAAGAAAATTTTCAAATTTTAACGCATTTTCAAGGATTTATGAAAATGTGGGTCGTTACAAATGCTGAGTAGTATTTTGGGATGCTGTAGTTAACTTTGAGATGTTCAGTTGTTATAAAATTGGTTTTGTTCATGTGGGTTTCTGCTGAGGGATAATCTTGTTGGCTGGTTTTGTGAAGGCCTTTGGTTTTGTTAGTTGATTTAGATTGTAGTTGCCTGTTGTGTTGGAATAAATTGCCGTTGGATAATGGATAATAAACTGTTGTTGATGGATTGTAGTTGTCTGTTGTTGGATGAATCTGGACTTATTTATGTGTGCTTTTGGGACATCCTGTTATTGAATCTGTAAATGTTGTTTAACTTTGGAAGCATGAATATACTAGGTTTAGCGTTTGTTGTTGGATGATTTATCCTTGTTGTAGTGTAAATATGTTGGATGTCCATTTTGGAAGTTAATGCACTGTCGATAATTGCTCAGCTATTTTCTTTATTTCCTTGTGAAGCATGTAATTTTGGGATGAGATAATCTGTCAACTTGAAGTATGGTTGGAATTGTAACGTTGTTGGAAATGTTGGTTGTTTGGGAATAAACCCGTACGCGACAACTTTGTTAATATACTCTATTGATTTAGAATGTTATCATTAATTGGAAATAAGCTGTTACGTTGGATTTCAGTTGTAGTTACTAGAGATGCTAAAAGAGAAATGCTATAACCTGTTGTTGGACGTTTGATCTGTCGATAAATGGTGATAAATGTTAGAAGTGTTATATTGTTGGAATTGGGTGTTTGATGTGTCATTGTTTGGAAGGATCCTGTTAAGCTACAACTTGTGGTGTCATATTCTATTGGTTTTGTGTTGGGCTATTAAATGGGTCTAAAGCATGATAATAATTGGGATTTAGTTAGGAGATCATTATGTAACTAGGAGTAGAATAGAAAAGATGTAAAGAGTTAATGGGTAGACTAAATGATTTTAGTAATAACTAGATGTTTCTAAATTGTGAAGGTACTAAAAAGGAAGAAAAGTTAGCTTTAAGCATTGAACGCTGTGAGAAACGAGGTAAGTGTTATGCATGTGTTTTTGTCTTCGGACCCTACATCGCAAGATTAGGATATGCATGTTTCGTTGCTTACTACTTTCCTATCATGTTTTGTTATTTACAGTTTTAACCGCACGTTTCGTTGTTTACTGCTTTTACAACATGCTTATAATTAATAATCACACATTTTGTTGCTTACTGCTTTCCTAGTATGTTTCATTGTTTACAATTTTAACTACACGTTTCGTTGTTTACTGCTTTTATAACATGCTTATAATTAATAATCGCATGTTTCATTTCTTATTACTTTTCTAGCATGTTTCGTTGTTTACAGTTTTAACCACACGTTTTGTTGTTTACTACTTTTACAACATGCTTATAGTTATTAATCGCACGTTTCATTGCTTACCGCTTTCCAAGCATGTTTATAGTTTTAATCTCACGTTTCGTTGTTTACTGCTTTTATAGCACGTTTTGATGTTTATTTATGCTTTCAGAAATTGTATGCATTCACGAGTATCATACGAAATAGATACAAATAATGAACGAATAATAAGTCATAAAAAGTAATAAAAAACGAAGAAACAAATCACGAATGAAGAAAAAGATAACAAACGAATAATAAGCCATAAAGAGTAAAGAGAAATGAGAAATAACTAATGCAATTAAAGCAAAGAAAAGAAAAAAAGCAACGATATGACGCGAGGCCGTTTAAGCCTTTGTGGCACGTCTGCTAGCGAGCTTTCGGATTATGCCATCGTTGCTAGCAAGCTTTCGGATTATGTCATTGCTGCTCGTATCTGTTGCAAGGTCTCTGGATTATGTTGGCACAAACGGCCAATGGTTAGCAGGCTTTCGGATTATGCCATCGCTGCTATATCAGGGGTCAACGATGAAAAGAACAACCAATGAAAGATAACAATTAAAATGTAAAAGACAAAAGATAAGAAGATAAGAAAAAGACGAAAACCAAAACTGCATGTAGTATTATGATAGGTATTATCACTTACTGAGCATTAGGCTCATAGCTTACGTCTTGTGATGTAGGAAAATGACGAACAGATTTAGAAGCAGCTGATGAAAAATTTGCGAGGGCGAGACTTGCAGCTGGTTGGCTAATTAAAGTAAAGATGAACAAGATGTAAATATAAAGTAATATTTTATTAACTATTTTAAATGAATTAATTGTGTTTCCACTACGCTTTTAAATAAAAATGATTTTTATCAATTAAATTACTATTTATGCTTCTGCTACATTTTCAAAGAAAATTAATTTACGCTTCTGTAAATAAAAGATTTTTATAACGCTTCCGCAATAAAGAATTTTATTAGTTGAATCTTCACAACAAGTTAACAAAAAGGGTTAGTAGCGGCCCGGTTAGACGCACTCTGATATTTCTTTAAAAGAGTTTTAAATTTTAGCGTATTTTTAAAAGGTTTCGAAAAACTGGGTCATTACAGAGAATCCTACCAAAACCCTGTCGAATTTTATACTTGTATTCTCACTACTAATATGAGTGCATAGGCTTAACTATCTTATTCCTCAACTTGATAATTTGATCCTTTGTGTGGATACGTAATGATGACTTGACTGCTTCCATGTTAATATGATTCTGGTTTGAAATATGCAATAATGACTTAATTGTTTCTATGCATGATGATACTGTTGAGATATGTTTACTATTATGTTCATGCATGGTAGTTTATATGTCATGTATGTTGCATGCATCATGTTTTTCAAAAAAAGAACAAAAACGGTTTATATGCATAAGTTTTTCCATGTAAGAAAAACAAAAATAGAATTTAAGACACGAATTATTGAGAAAAGGTTGTCCCAGAGGTTGAACCTATGAGGAATAAGCCTGTTAGCTCAGCTAGATCGGGACTTGGTCAAAGTTCACTAAGTGGTTATGCATTGAGTGCACAATATTAACGAAGGTCCCGGTAAGGGAGACTGTCTTGCCGAAGTTCACTAGACTCAGTGTTGTGTTTCCTATAGTCATGCCTATTCTTCTTGTTAGAGTCTCAACAAAGGTTGCAAGATAGTCAAAAGAAAAGGAAGAAAGAACAAAAATACATGTATTTACGAAACTGCATTGCATAGTCATGTTTTATGTTTTACATCTCTTACTGAGCATTAAACTCATAGTTTGAATTTTGTGATGCAGATATTGATGAATTCACTAAGAAACATGTTGATGATAGAATTAATGGATAACGTAGTTGAAGAGGAATTCTCATTGGCAAAGTCAAAGCGTTGTTGCAGCGAAGTTGACTTGTGGGTAAGGATTTGATGAAAAAAAAGACTTTATATTTAATTATGTTTTTATTAGTTAAATTTTAAAAATAAATATTTATATTTATTTTATGATGAGTTTTTGCTACTTTGAATTTAATAAGGGATTTATTTTAAAGATTTTCATTGTGTATGATTTAAAAGTGTGATTTTCAAGCATGATGTATAAAAAAATTAGTAAGAAAAAAAGTTTTAACACTTCGGGGCGTTACATCATAGTGGTTGAATGTTATCTTTATTGACATAGTTCATTTTATGTATAACTATAAAAATTTCATACTTAACATGAACTATAATGAGATATACTGTAATGATCTATATCTTTTATCAAACACAAATCATGTTACTCAATAATTTAATAATATATACATACTTACATAATGTAACAAGATCCATAAGTAAATAGAAACATCATAATAAATAAACTCAAAGTATCAAAACATAATGAACTCAATACTTTAATATTTGACAATAACAAGAGTTTTCAATAACACTCATCCTTTCAACATGTTCAGTAAATGTTTTAGGCAGTAATCCTTTCATTAACGGATCTGGGACCATAAATCAATAATGCTAATAAGTTCATTTGATACTTTATATTTATGAACTTCTTATTTAATGACAAGATATTTCAATTCCATGTGTATAGCACACTAGAATACTTGTAATTCTTAGAAAAGAAGATTGTCGTGGATCACAATAAAAATTTAGTGGCTTAGCTATACAATTAACAATTCTATGTCCTGAAATAAAGTTCTGAGTGATAATATTTGAATATTGGCCTTGAAACACGCCACAAATTGTTTTCCCTGATAGATGGAGCAATGACAGGCTGCTTCATACTTTACTTCTCTATGAAACTGCTCATTAAACTAATAGAAATAAAAAACCAAATATGTATTTTCTAGAATCCACACATCTAACTAAATTTGAATTTGAATATCCAATTGCCTAAAGGTGATCAGGCCTTTTATAAGTGAATACATAATTCTTCATTTCTTGTAGATACGTGTGTACATTCTTTACGACTTTCTAGTGTTCCATACGTGGATCACTTTGAAGTCTCCCTAGAACCCTCACTAAAAAGCTTCCCATTGCAAATTCATATGGAATTGATTCTATTTTTTTACTCTCCAAATCATTCTTAGAGCATTGCACCGAGCTAAATCTATCTCCCTTTTGCATTGGAACTATGCCCTCAAAACACTTTTTCATATGAATCTCTCTAAAACTTTATTGATATATGCTTTATGCAACAGCTCCAACAGTCCATGTGATCTATCACAAATTATTCCTTTTTCTATCACAAATGATGTCTCACTCATATCTTTCATTTCAAAGTTCTCAAAGATGAGTTTCTTTGTTTCAAATAGTAATCCAAAATCATTTGCTACCCATAAGATATTATTAATATATAAAATCAGTAATATAAATTTACTCTCACTGGCCTTCAAATATATACAACAATCAACAGTGTTTTTCTTAAAATCCAAATGAAGCAGTGGCATCCTTAAACTTTATACACCATTTTTTAGAAGGTTGCTTAAATCCATGTATGGATTTCTTGAGTTTACACTCCAAAGGCCTCTCTTTTCTTCAACCATAAAGCCTTTTGGTTAGTCCATAATATGCTACCATCACCATAATAATTCTAAAAGAGTCAATTTTAGAAACATGAGAAAAAATCCATTTGTAAATGATTTCGTCTTGGCAACAAGTTTGGCCTTGTATCGTTTGATATTGCTATTTGAGTCATGCTTGTTACCTAGTGAATCTTCATAATTAAATACCATTATTGTATAGGTAGATCTCATTGTGAAAGAATGATAATTCATGGGTAGAGCCAAAGAACGTGAACTATACAAGTTAACAATAGAAAAGAACAAGCTCCTATGTATAGAAAGGACCTCACTGTTTAAGAACCAACCATAGAAACGATGGAAACCACTATTTCTTTATCCATTTCTATTTAGTTTTTGATTTATTTTACTATGTTTTTTGGTACTTGGTATCAATATCAATGCAATTTTTTTATGAGATGAAATTCCTCCCCCAAAAAGAAAAAGAATAGTGGTCGAGAAGGTTATAGTAGAAAAAGCCATTGGAATTTTTTTTATACATTGGAAAACCCATTTTGTCATTAATTTATTCAATGACCAGAATTAAATGAGGATATATAACTCAAAGACGTAGAACAAAAATGTGTTTATTTGCATCAAGTTTTCGAGGGGCTCATTCAAGATGCACTCGAACTATTACACAACATCCATACATAACGAATTAAAGGTTTGGTGTGATATATTCATATGATAACATATGAACATTAATAATTGGCATTCTTTATGAGACTAGAACTCATAGGGAAGAAAATTTATGGATGGAATCAAATATGTAGTATTTACAAACAAAAGTATTCGGTTATTGGGAAAAAATCAATATATTGCTAATGTCTAATTAGGATCAACTGTAAAGCATTGGGTCGAACTCTTCTTTGGTGTTAAGATAATAGCTATGAATAGTCATCGACTCCCAGGAAATGGTAGAAGAATGGGACCTATTATGGGACATACAATGCATTACAAATGTATGATCATTATGCTTCAACTGAGTTATTCTATCCTACCTCTTAGAAAGAAAAGAACTTAAATCACAATACTTAATGGCATGACGATACATTTATACAAAGCTTCTACCCTGAGCACACGAAATGGAGCCATAGTCAGTCAAGTGAAATCCAACCCACAAAATAATTTGATCTATGGACAACATCGTTGTGGTAAAGGTCGTAATGCCAAAGAAATCATTACCACAGGGCATAGAGTGGGAGGTCATAAGCCTCTATACCGTAAAATCAATTTTTGACGGAATGAAAAAGACATATATGGTAGAATCGTAACTATAGAATACAACCCTAATCGAAATGCATACATTTGTCTCATACACTATGGGGATGGTGAGAAAAGATATATTTTACATCCTAGGGGAATTATAATTGGAGATACCATTGTTTATGGTACATAAGTTCCTATAAAAATGGGAAATGTCCTACCTTTGAGTGGGGTTTGAACTATTGATTTACGTAATGGGAAGTAACCAATTAGATGAAACCTAGAAATTGATCATTGATCCAACTGGAATACCTCAGTAGGATAGACCTCAACAAAAAATCGAAGAGATATGGCAGCAAGTGATTGAGTTTAGTAGTTTCTCATATCAAATTATTGACTCTAGAGATACAGTAATATGGAGAAGACAAAATTATTGCAACACCGACAGAACCAAAAGCGCCCCTTGTTTCAAAGAGAGGAGGATGGGTTATTCACATTTCATTTGATGATGAGAGGTAAATTTAAAGCTAAGTAGTGATAATTCTAAGGATTCCTGAGGGGAAAATAGAGATGTCTCCTACGATACCCATAATATGTGAAAGTATTGATGTAATTTCATATAGTCATTCAGTCTAAATGCTACATGAAGAACATAAGCCAGATGAAGGAACAAGAAGACCTAGGATGTAGAAGATCATAACATGAGTGATTCGACATCCTATATATGAAGTATCCACTCATGTGGTACTTCATTATACAATATAGATAAGAATTATATGATATATATAAGACCTATATGTATCGATATCATCATCTACATCTAGAAAGCCGTATGCTTTGGAAGAAGCTTATACAGTTTAGGAAGGGGTTTCAATTGATTAAAAAGAAGAATCTACTTCAACTGATATGCCCTTAGAACAACCATACATGACATAGAAATCACACTTGGAAAGGGTGGACAATTAGCAAGAGCAGCAGATGCTGTAACAAAACTGATTGCAAAAAAAGGAAAATCTGCCACATTAAAATTACCTAATGGGGAGGTCCATTTGATATTAAAAAATTGCTCTACAATAGTCAGACAAGTGGAGAATGCTAGGGCGAACCATAAAAGTTTGGTAGTGCCAGATCTAAATGTTGGCTAGGTAAACGTCCTCTAGTAAGAGGAGTAGTTATGAACCCTGTAGACCATCCCCATAGGGGTGAAGGGAGGGCCCTAATTGGTAGAAAAAAACCTGCAACCCCTTGGGGTTATCCTACACTTAGAAGAAGAAGTAGAAAAAGAATAAATATAGTGATAATTTGATTCTTCGTCATCGTAGTAAATATGAGAGAAATAGAATTTGTTTCTCCGTCTTTACAAACGAAAAAGAAAAAAAAGTGATAAGATAAAATAAATAAGAATTTTACTCCTATTTTTTTTTCTTTTTTGTTATTTATGGGCGAACGATAGGAATTGAACCCGCGCATGGTGGATTCAAAATCCACTGCCTTGATCTACTTGGCTACATCCGCTCCTATACTGTGTATAAATTAAAAAAAAAAAAAGCAAATTACAAAGATTCAAATTTCTAACATTCATTTGTTATTATCTTTCTTCTAAGATAAAAGAAAAGGCAAATAATTGGAAACTTTGATAATTTTTTATTAAGAAAAAAACCCACAAAAGACTTAGATGAATATATAGAAAAGGAAAATAACTACATAACAAAAATAGTATATTCAAATACTTTTTCCTAGGTTGAAGTAAAATAAAGAAAAAACACTTATGCAAATAAATAAAAAATAAAAAGTAGTGGACTAATACCAACCCTCTTGAGAGAAGAAGAAATTGGATATTGCTCTTTTACTTTCAAAAACTCATATACACTAAAACCAAAGTCTTATCCATTTATAAATGGAACTTCAACAATAGTTTGGTCTATAGGGAAATTATGAGCATTATGTTGATGTAGAACTTCCATACCAAGGTTAGCACGATTAATAATATCAGCCCAAGTATTAATTACACGACCTTGACAATCAACTACAGATTGGTTGAAATTGATGTTGAAAGCCATAGTGCTAATACCTAAACGGTGAACCAGATACCTATTGCTCCTTTACTTTCAAAAACTCGTATGCACTATGACCAAAGTCTTATCCATTTATAGATAGAATTTCAACAACAGGTAGATCTAGAGGGAAATTATGAGCATTATGTTCATGCATAACTTCCATACCAAGATTAGCACGATTAATAATATCAGCCCAAGTATTAATTATATGATCTTGCCTATCAACTACAGATTTGTTGAAATTGAAACCATTTAAGTTGAAAGTATAAAAACCCACGTTTCTTTATCATTTTTCATAACATATGATTTCCTTTTGTTGAATATATATATTTTAAAACATGTAAGAGAAAAACAAGAAAGATAACGGAAGCAATTCACATTTCATTTACACACTTCAAAAGATACATTTTTAACATTAGAAATACTAAAAAGGTTCTTAACATACTTTATCCTTCCTTACTTTAGACATTACGTATTACAACTAACATAACTTTTCAAAATTTGGTGATTTATAACCCATCGATCAAGAAACACCAAGTAACGTAAGCGCTTCCCACGACTATGCTCCTCCCTATGTAGGCCTTGATATCACTCTATGTTTACTTAGGTTTGATCGAACTCCTAACTTACATCACAAGATTTAACTATGATCTTAATGCTCAATAAGAGATAAAATGAATATGATCAATGTAATGCTCATGCTATGCATTCTTACAAAAGAAAAGAGCATTTCCTTTTAGTCTATTACTTATAACTGTGTAACAATCTAGACATTGGAGATTATCAGTCCAAGGGAAAAGATACATCATATGATCCATCTTAAGCAAAACTGTCACTCAATCCCAACCAGGGAAGAGATACATTATCATTTAGTTCTCCCAAGCAGGACTGTCATCAAACCCTCCAACCTCTAATGCCTATTTACGTTTATTCAGTTCATTTCAATCTCATTAACATTGCATATGCATGCAAACAACTTCATATCCTTCCTAAATCATGATGTATGACATGTATGCATTTCATTCAACCATCAAACCCAAACTCTCTCTAGTACATTACCATTAACATATTCTATTCTAACATTCTACCATAACATTACAATAAACAACATTACATAGCAAACAAAGCAAACAAGCCTAATATCTTGTGACGTAGACCACAATGGTAAAAAACATGCATATCTCTGACCTTAAATCCTTAGTGCAATTCAGCACTTAAGGTTATCTTCTTACAATACCTTCAAAACCAATAAAATTTCCATCAATAACTACTCTATGCATATATTACCAAGGTATGCATAATTTTGAATATACACAACCTTCATCATCATTTTACATATTACCTATCCATTTAGTGTCCAATTCATGAGGTGATATCAACAACACATTATAGAGATACAATCCATTATACATGCATTCTAGGGTTTTCTTTCAATTTTCACTCATCTTTGACCATTCATAACTTTCACAAACCAAATCCATTAATTCCATAACCTATTTCTTCCTTAAGGTGTCCTTAATAATATGTCCAATTGGTTTAACTTAGAAATTTTGGGAAGATAAACAACCCACATCAAATATCTAAATCACCCAATTTTAACCTTTCCTTCATCTTATACTTCTTTTCTCCATTACAACTACTAAAACGTCATATAATTCATACAAATAATGAAGAATATCTATATTACCTTCAAAATTCCATAGAGAAGGAAAGAAAACCTTGTGGAGAGCCTTTGGGGGAGATACCTTCTTTCAATCTTAACTTAAGTCTCTTCTTCAACTTATAGGGTATTTAAACTCCCTTCCTATAGCCATGAGCAGGAGGTGGAACTTCCCTAGTCGTGACTAGGTAAGACACCCCCACTTCAGGCCAATCAACACTTTATTTTTGTGACTTTTCATCTTACTGCTTGACCACATTTCAATGATCGGTCGACTAGAAATCTACTAGAGGCTAAAATATTACATTTTCTATACAAAACCAATTTACTGATTTCTCCCTGTTGATCGACTGCAAAATAGCCCTAGAACCGCAGAATTCAATCTGCCATGTTTTCGGTCGACCACTATATTACTGGTCGGCCGCAAATCAACCCAAGAGCACTCTAACTTTTGGTTTGTTCAAATCTGGTCGACCAGTCTACATTTTGGTCGACCACTTATTAATCATAAGGTCCTTAACTATTAAGAACTCTACTCCTCCTTAAGCCATAACACAATATTTCACAAATTACACCATTAAACATAATTTCAGCAAATTCAATTCCCAAAATCATTCAAATACCATCATTTCTAAACATATTACTATTAACAATATATGTTGCATACATAATTTTTACATTAAGTAGACAAAGAATTTTCTAGATATTACATCCCTCCCTCCTTAATAAAATTTTGCCCTCAAAATTTGGTTAACGAAATAATTCTGGATATCTATCTTCCATATCTTCCTTTCGGTCCCAAGTGGTTCCTTCGGTTGAATGGTTTTGCTATAAAACTTTAACCAATGGAATTTTCTTGTGTTGGAGCTCCTTAATTCTTGAATCCAATATTTGTATCAATTTTTCCTTGTAGCTTAGACTTAGTTGAACCTCAACATCTTCTTGTGGTATCAATTGAACTGAATCTCCAAGGCACTTTTTCAACATTGGCACATGAAAAACATTATGAATCATCTCCATAAATACTGGCAATTCAAGTCGAGAAACAATTTTTCCTATTCTTTGTATAATTGGAAATGGACCAAAATACCTTGGGCTTAATTTGCCTTTCTTTCCAAATCTTATAACTACTTTAAATGGCAATATTTTTAAGAATACTAAATCCCCTTCTTCAAATTCTAATACTCAACGTCGATGATCTGCATAACTTTTCTATCAACTTTGGGCAACCAACATTCTTTGACAAATAATTGCAATCATGTCCGTTGTTTGTTGAACAATTTTGGGTCCATATAATTCAGCTTCACCAACTTCATCCTAATGTTGTGGTAATTGACATTTTCTTTCATATAAGGCTTCGTAAGGTGTCATTCCAATAGTAGCTTGATAACTATTATTATAGGCAAATTCCACCAATGGCAACATCTTTTCCCAACTTATTTGGAATTCCAGCACACATGCTCTCAACATATCCTCCAAAATTTGAATCGTTCTTTCACTTTGTCCATCGGTTTGTGGGTGAAATACAGTGTTGAACTTTAATTCGGTACCCATCTCTTTATTTATCCTTTCCAAAATGCGGATGTAAACCTCAAATCACGATTTGATACAATTGATACTAATACCTTGTGCAACCAAATAATCTCTCTATCATTTAATTATGCATATTGATTTTTTTTATAGGTCATTTTAACTGGCAAGAAATGTGCAACCATCGTTAATCTATCGACGACCACACATATTGTATCATGCCCTTTCATAGTTCCAGGTAATCTCATCACAAAGTCTAGAGTAATATATATGCTCCTATTTTCACTCAGGTATTGGCAATGACTGCAAAGTTCCTCCAGGCCTTTGATGCTCTGCTTTTACTTGTTGGGAAATTAAACACAATTCCACATGTTTAGCGATATCCTCTTTCATATCAAGCCACCAAAAGTGTAAATTGAGATCTCTATACATCTTATTACGTCCAAGATGAATGGTAAAACTTGAAGAGTGAGCTTCACTTAATATTTTGGTTCGCAATTGTGAATCCAATAGAACATGCCAACTATTTTTAAATTTCACGATCCCATTGCTTAAAACAGAGTAATCAACATATTTTTCCAAAGTTGGATTCGATTTAAAACTTATACATTTGGGATCATCTTTTTGAGCTTCCTTAATTTTTTTCAATATTGTAGGCTTTTAGGTCATTGCTGATAATATAAAGGCTAGTTATGAAAAAATCATTTGTAAATCAAGTTATTGAATATCTCTTTGAAGTACATCAGACATTTCTCGACATAACATATTCATAGACATAGTTTTTCTACTTAATGCATCTGCTACGATATTAGCTTTTTCAGGACGATATTTGATCTCGCAATCATAATCTTTCACAAATTCCAGCCATCGTTGTTGTCTCATATTTAGTTCCTTTTGAGTTAAAATATACTTCAAACTTTTGTGGTCAGTAAATATTTCACATCGTTGTCCATATAAATAATGTCTCCATATTTTAAGTGCAAATACAACAATTGCAAGTTCTAAATCATGCGTCGAATAATTTCCCTCATATGGTTTTAACTGTCTTGATGCATAAGCAATTACCCTTCCATTCTGCATAAGTACACATCCCAGGCCACTTTTTGAAGCATCACAATAAATACTTTAATTTTCTTCATTCACTAGTAAAACCAGAATTAGAGTCGTGTTAAATCTATGTTTTAACTCTTGAAAACTCTTTTCACATTTGTTTGTTTGCCAAAACCTTACATTCTTTCTAGTAAAATTTGTTAGTGGTAACGCAATCTTTGAAAATTCATTTATGAATGTCGATAATACCCTCCCAAGAAAACTTCTCACTTCCCTAACATTTTTTCGGTTGTGACCAATCGAGAACAGCTTGAATTTTGGTTGGATCAATTTCATTACCTTATTTAGAAATTACATGATCTAGAAAATTGATTTTTCTAACCAAAACTTACACTTTGAAAACTTTGTATATACCTGATGCTCTTCTAGAATAGACAAGGTAATTTTCAGGTGTTCCATATGTTATTCTTTTGTACGAGAATATACTAAGATATCATCAATAAAAATGATAATAAATTTATCCTAATCCTTAAAAATTCAGTTCATTAAATCCATAAATGCAACTGGAGCATTAGTCAAACCAAAAAACATAACTAAAAATTCGTAATGTCCATATCTCGTTCTAAATGCCATTTTTGAAATATCATCAAATTTCACCTTCAACTGATAATATCCCGAATGTAGATCGATTTTTGAAAACATGCAAGCACCTTGTAATTGATCGAATAAGTCAATAAATCTTGGCAAAGGATATTTATTTATAATTGTTACCTTGTTTAATTCACGATAGTCTATACACAAACGCATCAACTCATCTTTCTTTTTATCAAACAATTACCGGTGCTCCCCATGGTGAAAAACTAGGATGTATGAATCATTTGTTTACTAATTCTTCTAGATGGATTTTCAATTCTTTTTACTCAGAAGGTGCCAATTCAATTTCTTTTTATGGCGGCAAACCTAGTAAATCATCTAGAAAAACTTCTAAAAAATTTTGAACTATATGGATTTCCTCTAGTTTTGTTTTGATCTCACAGTTGTATCCATTACATTAGCTAGAAAACCAATACACTCATTTCTTAACAATTGTTCCACCTTGATTGCAGAAATTATAGCTAACTTACTTTTGCTTTTAATCCCTTCAAAAATATGTTGTTAACCACATGGAGGACGGAAATAAACTTCCTTTTTCTACAAATAATGGTTGCATAATGATTGTAATGACCCAAATTTTTCTTTCTTCAAAAATCACGTCAAATTTAAAACTTTTCTTTTTCTTTATAAAACAACGGAAAACCTTTTGTTTAAAACTTCTTTAAAGTGTGATCAGAGTTCTTTTCTAAAACTGGACCGTTAAAATATCTTACTTAAAACTAGTTACTTTAATCTTTATTAACAGTGGAAGACTTTATTTATAAAATCATTTTTTCTCATTTTACAGTGGAAGCATAAATCATTCATTTTAAAAGACAATAAATGAACTGGTACTTTACATTTGCAAAACCCTTATCTTTTTACTTTCCTTAGCCTAACCCGCCACAAGTCTCGCATGTGCAAATCTTTCATCAACTGCTCCTTCATCTATTCTCTTGCGTGTACTTACACCATTAGCAAACTTTGAGCCCAAGGCCCACTAAAAAATGAGACATGCAATATGATGTATGCCTCTAACTCATTATGTCGGAATGGGTACCGTCTCAAACCGTTCTTTTCTTTACGTTTTATTCATCCATTCATTCATTCCTCGTATGTCGAGTTGGGAGATTAGAGGAATCTGTGTCAGAGAGAATAGTCTCTTTGTCGGCTTCTAACCATCTAGGGTAGATAGTCTCGTAACCCGACAAGGGAAGGGCTTAATTCTTCCAGTCTAGTTAGATCCAAACTACCCCTCCATCCTTCAACTCCCATTTTTCCTTTTCCATTCATTTTCTTTATTCATTTTTCCTCATGTAAATGCATATGAATATCCACCCCAGTGTGGCATTCCTACTTGTTTCTATTAGCATGATGCACGTCAATGAGAAGTAGTAATCACAACAATATAAAAGCATGAGACATGAAGCAATAATCACAACAATATAAAAGCATGAAGCATGGAAAATTTACTAACATACTATACATGGCGATATACTCTAAAACATGCTTGGCAATTAAAAGAAACAACAATAATATAGGCATGCTTGGTAATTTAAAGAAAGCAATAACAATATAGACATGTTTGACAATTTAAAGGAAACAATAACGACATTCTAACATCCTAAACATGCTTAGAGATTAAATTAATAACGTACGAACAACATAGGCATAATAAATAAAGTAGCATAGTAGAAACGCTAACAAACAATTAAGAGAAAGACATTGCTTATGGTGTAGGGCCTCCATAGGACAACGACTCTACTCAATTTCTTACCTCGAAGCTTTAACGTGTATTAGCACTGAATCGTTATCCTTCTTTTCCTTTTCAATACCTTCATGATTAAAACATTTACTCATTAATTATTAATTTCATTTTTTCCTATCCTCAACTACATAGTAATTCTAGGAACCCCCTTTTTGACACCCCAAACGATAGAACATAATTCGAAGCCCTAACCCAACACAATAATGCACCATTAGAAATTACAGAACATTTTCTTTAACTTCACCCGTGCATGATAACTCAACCCACAACATACATGATATTTCTAGTTCACAGGGCCAAGAAGAAGTGAACATAGAGAGCACATATCCATAATGTTTTTTTAGCAACCGAATATAATTTCTCATCCTTTACCTCATTTCTCCATAACTTAGAAGTAATAATCCACACAAGGAATCAACATTTCATCAATAAATAATCAGGTTTTAATGGTTTATCAATTAACAAATTATCCAAAAAACATGATTAGCATCACAGTACACATATCCTTAACTATACTCTTTGAATCCAAACCAACAGTGGTAACAGAAGCAATAACTCAAGGAAAACAGGGAACTCAACCAACATCCAATAGAGGGTATAAACCTCAAGGAACAGAGGACCAAATTTCAAACCAAACGCTCATAATATCCCTTACAGAACCAAGGAACACTCAATAAAGGAGAATATTTTCCAATAATAGAACATAAACATGTCAAAACACCAAATGACAATTAGTAATAAACCTTCCTGCCAATTAAAGAGTCCATAAAATCAATAAGGGAGAAGCTGAATACCTAAAATTACAGAACCCGAGAGTAGCACCTCAAATCACTCACTCACACTTTCTTATCTCTTCACCACTCTCGACCTCAACATTTCATAGAGAGCTTCCTCTAGACCCTCACCCAGCTCCAGAGAACTCTCAGCTCCTTCTCTCGTTTCTCTCCTCTTCCTATGCATTTCTACATTACCAGAGAGACATACCATTCCCTGCCTCTGCCACAAACACCCACGGGTGTCCCCAAGTCATGCCCTGTCATCAACACCATTCCTCCATGCACTCTATGCACGTCTACACTGTCGTTCCCATCAGAGCAAGACAGACCAGTTCAGACTGAACAGCAAGCTGCCCCAGCCGTTCCCGCACGAACCGCCAGCTCCCTACCCCTTCGACTTGAGGCTGGAATTCGTAGCCAAACCGTCGCCATTCCATCGACGCCGGTCACCTGAAATCGACAGAGCATCGGAGCTTGCCATGACCCGACGCAGCACCGATGACTTGAAGCTTTGCACCAAACCATCCCACGAAGTCACACCTTTCTGTACGCCGCTCGCCAGACAACGTACTACCTAGCCTTCTAGACCTCACTAACGCGCTCACCTCTCTCGCTCGTATCTCTTGCTCTCGGTCTCCTTTGTCTATCTTGTCTCCCTATCCTTCTCTTCTCTCTGTTCTCTCTTCGTGAAATGGCCACAGGCCCTTATGTCTTCAACCAAACCGATTCACAGCGTGAACTGGACGATTCACAACACTTTTTCAGAAGCAACACCAAATCCGCACATCGACTACATGCGTCTCAAAGCTCTAAATACACCTTTTTCTCTCAAAACTTTATACTTTAATTACTCCATAATATTTTCCCATAGTTATACGACATTAATCAACAACATATTGCCCAACAATATAACACGTTAATTATTCCAAAATTCATTACATTATATACAAAGGAAAATATTATCATGGTATTACAATGATGAAATAACCAATTCATGCCCAAAATAACATCATACCCTTAACATTAATAACAACTATATCAAGATGGAAAATACGATTATTTATTTAACAACACATTCCTTTAAAACACAATCAAACATCAGACTATCACAAGAAGGTAAAAGTACTTTATACTCACTAGGTTGGTTTTCTTTTTTATTTTCTATAGTTTAAAAGAAGTCTTCAGAATTGTTTTACTAGGAATCCAGTTCAATAGACATATTGCGTTCTTTGGTGCATGCGTCTAAAGTCAGATAAGTAAAGATGTATGACTTAAAATAATTCTGACCAGGTCCATAAGTCTACGATTTTGCCTTTCTGCAACACCATTTCATTATAGTATTCCTAGCATCATGTATTTAGCATAAAATGTTGTGTCGTTTCAAGAATTTAGAAAATGAACAAAGACACCGTCCACTTTCATTATATTTACCATAAGATTCACCATCTCTATTAGATTTGACTATATTTACTTTTCTATCTAACTACTTTTCAACCTTTGTAATGAATACTTCAAGGGCATCAATAGAATGAGATTTTTCATTTAATAGATAGACATACCCATAATGTGAAAATCACCAATAATGTTGATTTAATAATTTTCTCCACTTAAAGATTGAATATCAAAAGGCCCACAAATATTAGTGTGTAATATTTATAGGAGCTTTGTGATCATTGTCACTCATTTCTTATTTGTGTGTTTTCTTTTCATACAATCCACACAAATAACAAAAAGAATAAAATTCCACTAGAAAGTATTTCATTCTTTACTAATCTCTCAATCATTTCTTTAGATATGAGACGTAAATGATTATATCACAAGTAAACATAATTTTAACATACCATGGAACAAGAAATTAAAAGAGAAAATGCAAAAAATAGGATACCAAAATTTTTATGAATCCAAAACAAGAAAAACTACGAGTAGAGGAGAAATTCACTATGCTCAATATCAAGGTACAAGTGAGTTTTGTGACTTAAGCATATATTTATATCCTTAAACTATAATCCTAAAACAAAATTTACAATGCAAGCCCAACCGACCCGACCTAGATAAAATTTGGATCACAATAAACTTTAACAATCTCTACCTTGATGTGAAATGTAATACATAAAATATATCTTGCAAAACTCTGGCAGGAAAATAACCTCTTCCACAAAAGCCCCTAAAGGGCAATGTCAACAACTAATACCAAATAAGTTTTTAAGCAATGTATAAACTTGAGCAACATACTGGAGAATTTTCATTCTACTCCATGGTATCATCAAACTGTCAAAATTATCACACCGAACTACATCAGAATATGTTGAAGACTCCCTACTGCAATCATTACCATCAAATATATTAAATGCATAACCCATTAAACTTATTTTACCATATTGTTGTAGAGATTTAACCTTTCTCTTGAATTTGCCTTTAGCGATGGAATACTAATGTGAAACGGAAATTACTGACGATGTGGTGATGACATCACCTAAAACATCAGAGCTAGGCTTACATAAAGGCTCTGATGTAGATTTTGATCCAAATTTAAACTTTACTTGAGAACTTGATTTTTGTTGAGACTTCTTAGACAAGTCTCTAAAAGGTGAGTTAACAAACGTCGCAACTATAACTACCAATTATTGAAGAACCCTGCAGCACATATGTCACGACCCAAAGACGGGCCTAACATAAACGCTGAGTCAGATGATTCAATCCTCAGAGAGGATCCGACCTATTGTCAGCGGAAGACTTTTATATTTAAGCATAACCCAAGAAATATGGACCAAGGTCTGTATAACAAATTGCAATCATGAGAACAATAGTGCATAAAGGTAATAAAATAGAAAGTATTGTGCAACAAACCCCAACCATCAAATATAAGCTATACATGCCATCAAAATATCCTCACCAGGAAATAAGTTCAAACATTATAAGATAATCAAAAATAGGAGAAACTCTAATTTCATAATTCCTAACTACTCTTACCCTTACCTAGAATAGGGTGGGGTCATTGGAGTGAATGACTAACTCAGTAAGGAAATTTAAACTAAATGCAATGCATAAGAATATAATTTTATATTCCTTTTGAAAAACAAAGTTCATGCTTCTTTTTACCGTACATGGATTTTTCAATCATTTTGAAATTTCTTCATCATTTTATCAAACAGGCTCGTGGCCATCAATGAGGTTTTGATCAAAACATGTTGTATATATAGACAGTTATCACAAAGATCGACCCACATCATTTTTCAACCAAAAACATCATCAGTGAAAACAGATGGTCACACAAGGACCCATCCAACACATGTCACATAAATGTGGCAATTCGTCGATTGGCAACACCTCATGAGTAAGATAAAAAGGTGCCCGTATTTTGTAGACCAAGCGGCGACACCATCCGTAATATCAATTAACGAATAAGATTACCGGTGATGGATTACTCCTTAACTAGCTACCTGCGAGATCCAAAATGAAAAGGGTTGCCAGCGAGTAGAGCTACGAGCCATCACACTATCCATAAAATGGAAAGGTACTAGGCGAGCAAAACTTGGCGACTAACAATCTTCCAATCCGTGTAACTAAAAACCCTGGCCAGGTTTTGGGATCTGAAACCCAAGGAGCGCATCATCAATGCCCTATTACCCATTTTGAGTTTAGGGTTTCAAAACCCATGGACATGTCACCAATGCTCTATTACCCATTTCACACGTACAAACAAACAATCTTCACATAACGGAAGATTGCACAAGATAGCTTTGTGATGCTTTAGTGCCAAGACTGCCCAAAGCATCAAGAGGATTCATCCTCCAAATATGTATATACAGATAACCCAAATAGAATACCATGTACGATAAAATAAACGTGAGAAAATATTCATACATATACGTAAAAGTAGAAGTGCTATCGGAACAGTCTTTATTGGGTTTTCATACATGACAATCTACAAATCAGAAGTTAGAAAACTATGATGCAATATAGTGCATAAAGTGTAAAAATTTCTAACTTTTAGACAATTTCTCTTATTGATAGGAGCAACTACTTCTTTGAGAATTGATTATATCATACAAAATCCAAGAATTTTCCATTAACAAAATGAATAGGAAAAATGGAAGGGTCCTAAATCAGGATTAGGAACCTAAACCAAATGACTCAGTGAAGAAAATAGAAGAATAGAGTGTTCTTAGATATAGTGTAGTGCATTAGTGGACGACGAACATTACATTCGCAGGGACCTTTATGCGAATCTGGAAAGGGGCAATAGTGCCCTCACAGAAGGTTCACCTTCCGCGACACTGTACAACGTAGAAAGTCTTTGAAAAATTCTATTGTTTTGCAGACACGTGCAAATTACATGGTTATTTAAACTTGTTCCGCTACGGAACGAGGATCCTTTTGCTCCGGAACGAATCCTTCTAGATCGCTAGGCTGTGGAATGAGATCCTTCAAGATCGTTCCCCCGAGGAACGAGATCCTTCCGGTTCACTCCCTTGACAGAATGAAGGATCTTTTGGTTCTCTCTCCTGCGAAACGAGATCCTTTTGGTTCGTTCTCCCATAGAACAAAGGATCTTCTGGTTCGTTCCCCTGGAGAATGAGATCCTTCTGGTTTGTTCCCCGGTAGAATGAAGTCCCTTCAGTTCACTCCTCCATGAGATAAAGGTCTCTTCTGTGAGGATCGAGCGTTCATCACACTATGGTTTGACTCTCTAGTGACTCCTCTCTTTAGCGGGTGATCCCTTGATCCTCCACTGTGGATTCTTAACTCATTGCCCGGACCATACCGAGAGAAAGGAGGAAGTGTTGGGAGTAATGAATAATGTGCCAACAAGCAAGTGTAATTGAAAAATTTTGTAATATATGAATAAATTTATATTGATTGAAATTATGTTAACATTTTAGATTATGTTTTATAAAATTCAAAGAAAATTCATTGGTTATTTATGCTAACTTTATATTAATATATATATTGTATATATGTGGGATAAAATATAAAGAGTAACAACCAAAATAAGTCCATGACTTATATTTGAAGAATGGAAACTTCAAATAATTTATAGTCATAAACATAGTTTATCTCATTAAGAATGTATAGTCATATCCCGACTATATATGTGATGATATAAGATAAATATATTTTATATAATACAATTATATAGGACTGGACCAGATAAAATTATATTGTTCTGATAATTTCTGTTAAATATAGAATAATTAATTTTATCATAATGATTGTCGATCTTAATTCGTTGTATTTAACAAACTCTTATTTCATTTTAATTTATTCTTTGATTTACTCGGCAAAATTTTGTACAAGCTACAATTCGTATACCTTGTATATTGGGAGTGAATTAAAATGAATAGTTGAGAATGTTAATATCGATACAATGAAATCTATTTCCATAGATTCTATTGTTTGTTAGTTCAGGGATCAAATAATTAGCGCGCAATTCATAATCGTTATGAATTAATTATTCAATCAAGAATTAATGGTAATCAAAGATAAAGACGTAATATGAGAGGTTAACGAATTATAAACCTAGCTCTATTACGAATCTAAATGGAGGGTTAATACATATGTAATGAACAAATCAATGGACATTACTTTGAATAAATATACTCTGTAGTTTTTACGAATACAACTTTAACTATTTAGTGGAATTACTTTAGAGTTAATAATTATGTTAATTAATATAAAAAGATTATATTAATTAATAAAATATTATTGGAGCTTAAAACTATAAGTCTATTGGTCCCTTCGTCACATTCTATCATTATTCAAATAATAGAAAAATGAACAAACAAGATTAAATAATTAATTATTTAATACACTCAATAATAAGTTAATTATTTTTCATTAGATGGAATAATTGCATTATTGATTATTCAATTAATTAAGACACAATGACAAAAGTTGTCATATTTAATATGTTTGTTATATTCCATTAAATGAAATAATTGAATGATTGATTCAATTAATTAACAAATATAAAGTAACTTTTAAAAATGGTTTTTAAAATGGATTATGTCAAATTTGAGTTAATGTCATAGCGCCAAGTGTTAAGCTATGGTAATAAGATCTTTTGATTTCTATAACATTTTTGTTATAAATGTATTCTAACTTAAATGAGAGATTAATATTTGTATTGATTTTCTCTAAATATATTAATGACCATTATGGAGTTATTCCACTATAAATAGAGGGTCAACTTCATTAGCATGGGTGGTTGAAATATTTGAGATTGAAAAATCCATTTTGAGAGAAAATTTGTAAGGATTCCGTGTTTGCTTTAGACAAGCGTTCTCTAAATCCAAATAAATTGTCTGATGTATTGAGAATACGATCTATTATAAATTGAGTGTGATCTTGATACATTCGTCATGCTTACACGTGCTTATTCGAGGTGAGGAGGATTGACGGAGAAGTTCGAAGATTGATTTTGTACCCGTGTGAAGTAAGTAAGCTACAAAGGTATAATTTCTTAATCCTTTAGATTAAATCTAAATAAAGATTTTTAAAATATATATTATTATTAATATATTATAACAATAATCCATTTTATGTTCATGTTAAAATTATTTTTCATGATACATAGGTTATGCACGTTACCATTGTTATGAACATTGGTAATTCCGTCGTGCGAGGGAACCTAAAAACCAACAGGAAGTCCTTCTCTCAATTGGCTTTTCGCCTATCACTGCCTTAACCTTCACCAATGTCTAGGATTCTTGAGCTTACAAGCTCAATTCCGAACTTAACACCAATATGACTTTGGATTTCAAAAGTTTACCTTATACAATTCTGCACACGAGCTTTCTACGCCAATGTTGTGAATCAACACTATGACAACACAGATCTTCAGTCAAAATCCTTCTGTTACAACTTTGATCTTGCATCCATTCTCCACTGCCTCTCTCTTAACTCATGAATGCATATTCGTTAGAATGGAGTCTTTTCCTAATAAAAACTCTATTCTCACTTTCCCATTTAATACATATTTTATTATTCTCAATTATTTGAAGAAATAACTATTCCTCAAATTACCAAAGAACCCAAACTTTAATCCTTTGACCCATTGAATAAAAATCTACACGTGGATGATATTGACAAATCAGCCAAATTGGAATGCTGGACCGATTTAACATGGAATATTTATGTACGTAGAATTTTACATATATTAAAATTTATGATTCTTACAACATACAAATGTGCATACCTTTTGTGTCCCTTCAACATAACTAGTGCACCTCTACTAATCTTCACAACTCCATTTACATCGGTGTAATTGTACCATTTTTAATCAATAATACTCAAAGAGATTCAATTTTTCTTGAAATCAAGAACATGTAGGACATTACCAAGTGATCTGACAACTCCATTAATACAACATCTTCTGAAATAGTCTCATGTGTCAAAAACCAATTCTAATCGAAACACATACAAAATGAGCAAACTGAATCTAGAATCTAATCATTATAAGCCTTTGAGTTTTCCTCAGACACAACTAGAAGATCTTCATCACCTTGGCCTTCTTTTTCTACAACATCAGCTTCACCAGACTTCTTTGGTTGTTTTTCCTTTCAATCAACAACTCTATGAATTTCATTCTTTGCAAGCAACGATTGGATAGATCAAAGTGTAGATAGTAGCTAGCGATTTGCAAAGGATCAATGGTCGATAGAGTCGGAGCTTGAATGTGGAACGATTGGCAAAAGTACGTTGTCTAAAAATTAACTAGTGGCTTGGTTTCTTCTTCACTAGACGCCGACAACTAAGGTGACGAAGGTAAGCAAATTTTTTGTGTTGGCGAAGGCACCAATGATCAGACAATTGGTTAGAAGGTTGGTGACCGACTCGTTAGATGGCGTAGCGACAACTGTCTTCTTCCTTTCCTTCTTAGGGTTTCTTATTCTGTTGAGAAGAAGAGAGCAACAATACCAAAAATTTTTTTTTTCCTTTTCTAAAGCTAAAACTTGTTTGATACCTATGAGAGTTGTTTCGATAAATCGAAACACAAATTCATAAACTCTCAACATCACTCTGATACCATTTATTGAAAATAAAAAACGAAAGTGAAAAGAAAAAATGCAGAAAATGGGACACCGAGTTTTAAATGGAAACCATAACAAGAAAGAAATTACGTGCAGAGGAAAAATTCACTATACTCAATATCAAGGTACAATGGAGTTTTTCGACTCAAACATATATTTATAATATTAAACTAGAATCCTGAAATGAGTTTCACAATGTGGGCTCAATTGACACGACCCAAATAGAATTTGGATCATACAGAACTCTAATTGATGAAATCAATTTGCTAACACCAATATGTTTAGGGGTGATCTGCTTAAAAAAGTGCAAGTACTTATCAAGATCAAATATTTTTATGGTTGACTTAGATTTTCGTATATAATCTTGTGTAAAATAAGTAATTTTTTGTCGGGTGGTCAAATTGATAAAAAAGTAAAAATTACAGTGGTGGTTAAAATCTAAAATATTATTAGGTAAATTGAAGTTACCTTGAGATAACATTTTGGACAACGTTTAGATTTATGAAGTGCCACAAGAACCTACAATTCACTTCAAAGTGAGGAGATTTACTAATAATAATTTTAGTGTTTATTTTATAGGTATTCATGAAAGGATTGACATTAAAATTATTCCATATATCCAGCAAGAATTCAAATATGATATGAAGTTATTCAAGATCAAGCATAAATGGACATTGAAGCTCAAGTTTAGGAGATATGTGAAGCAACCCAAAATTGCCTACAATCTACCCTCTGTGGAGACTTTGTTATTTTTGGCAACCTATGCAATCTCTTATGAATAAGTAAGTTTCATACATATTGTATATGATGTCTCAAGTTTTCCATAATATGGTCTTTAGTTAAATTTTGAGATTATTTGCTTGGGTAAAAAGAGCCCTAAACAAATAGCTTCAATTCAGCCAAAGAAGCTCGCATCTTCCTAGCATGTAGTTGAAGCATATGCCACTTAAAAAAGAGCTTGACGATGCTTAATTGGATCTTTGCTGCTTAATTATAATTAAGGATTAATTTATATTTATTTTATGCTAATTGGAATGGCCTTAAACTCAAAATAAAAGTGTCACTCAGCTAGAGCATGTTCTAGCCGAGTAAGTGTGTTGTGAGAGCATTTTTGAAAATTTGTTTTAGGGCATTAGCCCTAATTTTTTAAGAAGTACTTAAGCTCTCTCTTAGGGATGCTCTAGGAAGTTGATCTTGGATAATATTACCTTTGTTTGAAATTGTGGAGATTTCTCCATAGCTGCATCTTTTTCAGTGAGTTACAACCGATCAAACTTGTATGTTTTCCATTGATTTCATCTTTTTGTAAGTTTAGGTGATATCTCTTATTACTACCCTTTTCTCTTCCTTGTGTCATCTAGGAAAAACATCTAGCAAAAGCGTAGAAACTTACACGAAACTTGCACAAAATATAAACTTGAGAAAATATACGTATACGTAAAAACTAATGTACTGTCGAACAATCTTTGTCGAGTTTTTAGGTATGGTATCCCACAAAATAGCAGTTTTGAAAACCATGATTCAATACAGAGCAAAAAGTATAAATATCCCTACCTCGATGGCGCTACAACACGCTTACCGACAAACTAACTCCACACGCTATCATAAGCGAAAGTTGAACTACTGACATCTCCAAAACCTATAACAAGGTCGATTTCAACATCTCATCAATCATACAAGAGATAACAAATAGGTTTTAAACAAGACTAGAATCTAAAACGATTTGTAGGGTCAACTCTGATTTCCAACCCGAAAACCAAATCTAGGAATAGAACCTATACATTTGGTTAAGTCTAACGTTCATCTTTATGCTACTTTAAACCACAAACCATCATTTTCTATTTTAGCTCACTCAACATGACCCACAGAGCATCTAGTCGTGTTTATCAAACAATAACCAAAATGAAGAATATAACTTCAATTAACAGAACAATCTCCCACTAGTATCTATCGAAACATAACTAATCCAATCACCTGAGCATAGACAAACATTTTCATCCAAGAAGCGATAATTAAAATGCAAAACAGAAACCCAAATCAATGGAGCAATAGCTCTCAACAATCTCTCTCTGAAGAAACCAAACCAAGGAATGTAGAATGACAAATAAAGCTCAAACAACGGAACAACATTCTCAACTACATCTATCTAGAGCAACATTTATCAACGATGTCTAATAAGTTGAAACCATCCAACAGAGAAAATGAGCAGGGACCAAACATCACTAACAGGAACCAATTTAACCCCTTAAAGTTGTGGCAAAGAACAGGACAAAAATCCCCTCAGATGTTTCTAACGAAGACAGCAAACAATCCATTCCAAACAACAGCCAAAACCAATTTTTAGAAATCAAACAGAACCCATTTGGCAGAAAATCTGCAGCAAGAACAGGACATTAACCGTGAGAGAAAAATCATCCCAACAGCATCAAATAAATTTCAAACCCAGCAACATTATTCCAATAAAAGGGCAGCAGCCAATTAGGGGCACTCCCCGGTTTCTCCTGTGAAACCATAACAACAAAAAAAAAACAGGGAGCAATTTCAATCACCCGTAGGAGTTTCTAACGATGACAACAATGAACCCAAATCAACCTAGCACAACACACTCTGTAAAATCAAAACAGGAATTTAACACCATAACATTTCCCAATTCATTATCCAAAGCAAAACCCAGCCAGAAACTCATCACTGAAACCAAAATGGAACCGGGCATTTAAAAAAAAAACAGCAAACAACATCAATGTGGCCGAGAGACCGAAAATGCCCGAGATCTTACCTCAATCGGAGAAGTTGGCGAGAAGCAGCTCCCCGATGAGTTCACTGTCGCCCGAAGCTAGGAAAACCCTCGGACGGACCACACAACCTTCTGCAGTCGACCTCCAGAGCGTTCACAGCTGCCGTGGGCCAAGGGTTCGTTCCTAGCACAACCCTTTTGTAATTGCCTGATTGACATATGTAGAGGTAGAAATCTTTATACAAGAGCTCATGAATTGCTCTATTTAGGGAGCTTATTCGGACTCTACCCGGCTTTGCACAACAAAAATGCAAAAGAATGGTGTTTGGACGTAAGGTCTTTATCGGTCGGAGCAGCCGAAACTGCTCTCGAAGAATGGATGGGGACACTTTCGAAGATAGTGCAGAGAAACGATGAGTAGCCAGATATGTTTTCGGCGCAAACCGGGGCCGGAACGCACAGATTTTCTCAAGGGCTAGCGAATTCATTCGCATCTCGGGCTAGCAAACTCGGTGTGCCATTTAGGCCGAGGGAAGACAAGGCTGGTTGGTTTGTGGCAACTAAGGAAGATTTGCTGTCTTGGATTCAGTACAAGCCTCTTTCTTCTTTGGCTTGATACAATTTTGGGTAACTGGAGAAATTTTACTCAAAATGAGACAATTTTTCCTGCTTATTATTACATATTATTGATGAAGTGATTTTCAGATTTAGAGAGTAAAAAGAGTCTGCTGATACAGTTTTGACTGATAATATGCACGTACAGAAAAAAGTTGATTGGAAAGAGCCATTCACTCCTTCCATTCCATTGTTTGTTCTTGAGACTCGTTATTTTTTATCTTTCCCTCAGAAACTCTTGTTTTTTCATTCATCTTTTTCAATCTGCACTCTTAAGTTTTCCCAATTTTAAGAAATGGCTACACCTATTTATTTTTGACAAATGTAATGTCAAGAGTGTAGACTTTGAAGCCCTAAAAATTCATGGCAAAGCAGCCACGAAGATGATACAATTGAACCAATTTTTGTCCAAATTGCAAAACAAGAAAAGGTCGAGAAGAGAAGTCCAAAAATATCTCGACTCCGCAGTGGTGGAAACTAGGAATCCACCCATCAAAGCTAAAGCCACACAAAGTGCTCAATTTTCACAAAGCAAGTGCTCAAGTTTCACCCCCTAAATTTGTAACCCCCGCCCACCAATTTACAAACCACAATTTAAACAGAAAACAAAAAAAAGTAATGAAATGGCCCCCCACCCTCCCTCTACCCCCTCCAATTCTGCAAAATTTCTAATTTCTATTAACAACAAAGAAGAAAAAGAATATTCTCGGAGTTTCACAACTATTACATCTGCGCTTTGCTGATGATTTTTCCATCCAGCATGTCCGTCGCTCTCTCAAACCTTCATGAACATCACTTTTCCTCAGGAATTCTGCAGTCCCTGTACGCTTCAGCTCTGACACTGGGAAATGGAATTGGGAGCTTGTGATCCCCCTTCCAGCTTGCAGAGCACTTGGCATTGAAGACATTTGGCTTGAACAAGCCGATGTCACTTCAATACGAGAATACAACCATGTATGAGCATCTCAAAGGTACTTCCCTGAGGATTTCCAAATTCTTCCTTCGAGCGAAATAACCATCACAGTTACATCGTCGTGATATTTCCGGCGATCTCCCTGGGGGATGTCCAATAATTCATGAAAATCCATCCCTTCAAACCAAACGAAATCCAATTCAGAATAAAGCTTGGAATGAAGATTTCAAGTAAAAGTGACAATAGATAGAACCAATCTCATCTAGTACTCATCCCCAAAACAAAAAAAAAAAAAAACAATTTCATGAGAAATGTATCCAGCCGCCAAACAATGTGATGAATATAAGCTGCATTTATATGTAAACATGCTAAAATAAAATTTCACCAAACTTAATGGAAAGTTACCAGCTTTTTTGGCTGCACGGAAAAGAAGTTCCTCTATTAAGTGTTGAGCAGGGTCTCCATCTGGAAACTTCTCTATAAAATTTTGCACATGAGAAACTACTTCCTGATTACTTAGGTACTGGTATAGACCATCAGATGAGAGCACTAAGAACTGATCTGTTGGACAAAGTCTGTGGTGGCAAAGAGAAGGTGAGCAGGATAGGTATGGTGCAGTGCCTATATATTCATTGCGAAACATTTCCAACATTGCATCATTCAACTTCGGCTGCTCCCAAATGAACATGCACGATATGTAAGTTAGCATCCCAGAAAAAGTTTGAAGTATATTTTCTTCCTAAATAATTAGAAATAGAGCAGTGAATAATTGGTGCATTGGCTAATTTTATTAGATTTTTTGAGAAATAAATGTGGTGCAACCAGCCAAAAAACTTGGAAATCTGTAAAATTTTCCATTCTTTTGATATTTTTATCGACCTAGTTGTGTGCTAAGATAAAGTAATTTTAGTCCCTTTCACACGCATATACACAATTAAATCTAGTGTGTATGTTCATGCAGTAAATACAACAACTCCCTTATACAAACCTCATATAATTAAATAAATGATACACAATATAACAAAATTACAAAATATAAAAACCGTTCGATAGGATCCAAAAATCCTACAAAAAAAAATTAAAATAAACACAATATACTAAATACACTTTATTAGAACTTTATCACTCACTCAATAGATCACTAGTCTCTTTCATATGCTTCATATCTATCTCTCGATCGCTGTCTTTTTATTTCTTTCTAACCATCTTATTTGCCTTTCCCATGGTGATTTTTTCACATTATACATGAAATATCGAGATTATGAAAAGAAACTGATGCATGTCCAGCAAATGAAGATAAGATATTTGGAAAAAAATATATTAGGAGGGATAAAAATAGTAATTGATATAGTTTATAACGGTTATTGTGAGCAGTTTATGTGGGTAGTTTTGGGAGAGAGGAATAGTAGTTTAAATAAGGGAAAAATAACAAGATAGGGGGTGTTGTTGATTTTCAGAAATATACAGAGTATTGTCTCTAGTTTTCTCCGAATTTGTATAAAACAGATTTGTGGTGTGTTTATGTTATTGTATTTGTATTTATGAAAATTGTGTTGTTGTTTCTGCGCAACAATTTGGTATCAAAGCCATGGCGAAACCCACAAACCGTGGAGATCGAATGGAGAAAGTGGAACCGGATATTGGAGTTTTGAAGACAGAGATAGTGCAGTTGGGCAATCAGAATTCCAGGTTAGAGGAAGCTATTAAAGTATTACCGGAAATGTTGAACGAGATGAAGATCTTGCTCAACATATTCTGTAATCAACCAGAGGAAGAAACAAGTGCGGGTTGTTCGGATTACAAGGGAAAAACTGTCGGACCTTCGTTTGATGACACCGGCCAATGGAAAGAGCGGCTACAGCCGGAGACAGGGCAGATATCTACGGAATGTTATGCTCGCCCTTTTGATCGTCTGGTGGAGCGTCGTTTTGGGAGGGGTTTCCGTGAACCACTGGGCAGACGGCGCGGAATGGGTCGGCGATCTCCTTTCGCAGGGGACAGCAAATGTTTTCGGCCACCACAGTGGGATAGGATCAGTCCGCCCAGAATCGATCTCTCTGTCTTTGATGGTGAAGGATGGTCTTCGTGGGTAAAGCGAGTGGAGCAATTTTTTCGAGTGAATAAAATACCTCAAGATCTGAAAATATCCTCCATCGCCGATTTTTTAGTAGGCAAGACATGGGATTTTTATGATTAGATTTTAGAGGAAGAACCTGACATGGATTGGGAAGAAATAAAAAATTCTTTGAGTCAAAGATTTGGACCCAAAGAATATAAATCTGTCCAGGAGCAATTGATAGGCTTAAAACAAGTGGAAAATGTGGCAGATTATGGGGATCAATTTCAAGATTTATCTACACGAATTCAAGGAATGGATAGAGAAGCTATACTTGGAGCATTTTTAAATGGGTTGTCGCCGGATTTACAAGATGATGTACGGATATTACAACCCAACAATGTATATGAAGCTCTAATGCTAGCATTGAAATATGAAGCCAAATTGCAAGCTCAAAATAATAGAAAGGACAATCGAGTCACTAATTCGGCCAACTAGACCAATAGATCGATTTCTTCCTTTCAGATTAATAAGCCAGTTTCTAAAGATTCTCCCGAGATTGCGCCAATTACGACCCGATATGGTTTCAACACAATACTCGACATCGGCTACTGAAATAAATCGTATTAATCCAACTCAGATGGAACGAAACAGACAAAGGGAGGCTAATCTTTGTTTTCGTTGTGGAGATAAATGGGAGACTGGACATCGTTGTAAATCTGGTCTAAAAGTGCTCGATTGTCAAGCAGCTGATGATACTACTTTACAAGCTAAATCCTTAAATGAAACAGAAATAGTTGAGAAGGAAGATGCGTATTGGGAACTTGTTTCGAATTTACAATTTCGTTTTCCAAATATGGACCTTGAGAACAAGGTCTTTTCCAACGGGGGAAGTAATGATGCATGTCCAGCAAATGAAGATAAGATATTTGGAAAAAAATATATTAGGAGGGATAAAAATAGTAATTGATATAGTTTATAACGGTTATTGTGGGCAGTTTATGTGGGTAGTATTGGGAGAGAGGAATAGTAGTTTAAATAAGGGAAAAATAACAGGATAGGGGGTGTTGTTGATTTTCAGAAATATACAAAGTATTGTCTCTAGTTTTCTCCGAATCTATATGAAACAGATTTGTGGTGTGTTTATCTAATTGTGTTTGTGTTTATGAAAATTGTGTTGCTGTTTCTACGCAACAGAAACAATGCAAGCCAAATATTTCAGGTAGAAGATCAAAAAACATAAAAAAAAAAAACACGAGAAGAGTCATGTAATATTGCACATATATAGACCACAATAGAAAAACAAATAAATAGAATGAGATAAAAAGGACAACTCTCAAATAATTCTTGATTGGATTCAAAGACAGGTAACTACAATCAACTACTTACCTAATTCTTAATAGGTATTTCACCATTTCCTTTTCTTTATGGATTGATAAGGTTTCAATATTTCTCCACTCACTATAATCTCTAGGTCGTGAGATACTTTATGTGGCAGAAGTCCACAACTTTAAACTATTATGTACATGTCATTATGCAGTTATGCAGAAGAAGATTTTCATTAAAATTATTCACAAGGCAGTAGATGTAGATACTTAAAAGTGAACTATCTACAAACAAATATTGGAAAAAATGGAATCCCTCAGAAAAATATAAATCTAAGGCACTGCTCTTGGAAAAATAACAGTGAACGAGTCTAATCAAATAACCTGTTTAAGAAATCCGGCGCCAAATGCCCTCGTAACCTTGAGACGACCTTTCACTCTATCATTAACGATACAGTGTTTGTCATCTGGATGTTCATTCTTTATCCTTGTGACTTCCTGCACAACCCAGAATTATATTGTTAATTGGCAGATCAAATTGCAAAGAGGAGAAAGGAAAACTAAAACTTCAACCCTCTAAAGAACTTCTCGTCATGCAATTGTAATAGAGATATGATAAACAGCTTGTGAGAGAACAACTGAAAGAATTTAGACAATAGCACAACTGGATTTCAAGAAAGGAAGCTATCCAATCTTCCAGAATGTATTCCCAGTTCACTTGACTACTAAAGCCCCCTCTAATACAGACTCGGCAGTAATTATTCTAAGGGATAGTGCTAATTTAAAAGACAAAATCCAAATAACAATTCCCCAGATAAATTATTTTTTACCCAAGGAAAGAAAATGATAAGAGATCGTCGTCCAAATGACACAAATGGACACAAACTTTCCATTTAATCGGACAATCAATCTGTGTTGCCTATTTTTTTTTATCACTTTCTCAGATGACAGAGAGAGAGAGGAACAGATTTTTAAGAACTGCATATTACATGACATATTGGATTAATTTTACATATATATATTCACAAAAAGACACTTATCCGAATAACATGAACAACATTGGAGCTTTATCAATCAGATGTGAACAAGATATTAGATTGGAAAAAACAGTTACTGCAGATTGCCATGTGCAGCAATCGCCTTCTCAAATAAACATATTCTGGGTATCTGGACAAAGATGTAAGCTCCAATGTTGTTCATTTTCAGAAATGGGTATTTGAATATTTAATGATAAAATTGCTATCAAAGACTAAATAGTTTTTCAAAGACCTTTCAAGCTGATCATGAATCTTTCTAGTTTCTATGACAATGATCTCTCAAGAAACTCTTCCACTAGACTAGTTCATGGCCAACAAACATAAACGCCATTGTAAGAGGTTTGCACATAAAAGGAAAATGCTAAAGATTCTGAGATTAGGCCTTGAAAACATTTTAATGTCTAAGAAAATCACTTTTTCACTATTGAATAATCATAAAGAGCTACAAAAGCAACAACAGGTTTCCTTTGGGGAAAAAAGGCATTTTGGCCTATGTAGGAAAGCGCTTCCAAATGAATATTAATGTTATTTAAAGAAAGCAAAAATCAGATATGGTTAAATCCATGTCAAAAGAAGTAGATTTTGGTGCTATTTTTCAGACAAGATGATTCCCCGAACAAACATGAAACATGCAATGATTAAACATGAACATTTGGATTTCAGATAAAATCTAAATATTAGAACTGCATTAAATAACATGATTATGTTGATAAAACTGCATTTGCAATGGAATGGAAAAACTAAGCAACGATAAAGGCTATAAAGAATTGAGTTAAAACTGAAAACACTTGATCTTACATCTTCAATGCTTGTGCTATGATCAGTTGATAATTGCAATGCGATCAAAGTTATTTCTTGTCTAGAAAATTCATTTCTGGATGTTATAGCTTTTGTATTGTCACTTTCACTCGGAGCTGATGATTCCTCCATTATACCTTCCATCTGAGATCTTTCTTCACCCTGTTCCACAGACTCCACACATTGACCAACTTCTTGTGGTTCAAACTGGGCAACAATTGCCCGACTATCGCCAACATTCATGACATACACATCCTCATCTCTCATTAACACAACCAACAGGCAGGATCCCATCAATGCAAGCTCAGGGTTTGTATCAAGTACTTTGTCTGTCATATCCAAATAAGCTAACTCAGTTACTTCCAAAGCCCGTGATAATGCTCCCAAAACCAACCCATGATCCACTGGACCCTCCTTCCTCTTTTTACCAGTACGCAATGGCCTCTCTTCTACCTTCTTCTCAACGTCAACCTTCTCTTTATCCTCTAATCTAAAACTCCATGAAAACAACTTTCTACCATTACCTTCCTTGTGCTTAGACCACCCATGTTTCAATTTAGACAACAGCAGCCACCGCCTTCCAGCTTCTGAACCTGCATTGTTTACCCTAAGCGCATCATCGACTGAAAATGCAAATCTATCTGATCCTGAAAGATCAAGCCCATATTCAGGATCATCCTCTGCCAAAAATTCCCAAAGCCGCCTTCTCCTCCTAGTTTCAGATCCTTCCTCTGATTGAAATGTAACTCTTTTGGCCGATCCAGCAGTGGGAAGGAGTGAATCATTAAATCCTGATGAAACATCACCACCTTTATCAACTACTTGCCCAGCATCTTCCAATGCATGTTCTGTTGCTGCATTAGTATGATTAACATCAGAACGCTCCTCTGCCTCTTCAACCTCCCAAAACAAACCCTGAAGTTCATTATATACAGCCCGATAAAGATTACCCATCAAAAATTCAGGACCATCAGGGCCATTAAACCCATCATAAATCCCCACAAACAACCATCCTTGCTCTTCGGATACAACCACATGCACTCTATCCTCCCCGGCCTTCCCAAGTGCCCATTGAACATCACTCTCATTCTTTGGCTCCGACTCATCCCTGGCAGCCCCGTCTTCCTTCCTGAATGCAAAATTGAGCACGGGCACAACCCACGGCCTCTTCTCTGAGAAGTTCCGGTAGAACGCCTTCCGAATACCTGAAATTCCCTTCTTACGTCCTTTCTTTACATAAAGCCCACCAAGTGGAGCCGAGAAGGGAACTCTCCCACTTCCATCAGAGCCAGTGTTAGCTTCTAGTGGACCAGAGAGACCGCCGCGCTCGATCGGACCAGAAAGAAAGAATCCACCCCGCTCCATTGGACCCGACGGCTCAGCTCCACCTCTGGGAACCGGCTGAAGAGGAAGAGCACTAAAAGAAGACGTACTCTCGAAACCATTCACGATACTCCCCCTCACACCGCCGCCGGTACCAAACGTACTCTCAGTGGCATCATCGTAAATATTGTCAAGCAGGAGGACAGATCTGGGAGTAGAGCTATTCGCACTGACCGAAGCACCGGAAATGGCCTTGAACCCGGTCTCCGGGACCGGCGGTCGAGTCCTCTGGACGGCGGGTTCATGAGGAGGCGAGAAACGAAGAGAATGAGACGGGGACAGAAAACGATCGGAGGGAGTCGGGGAGAGGAAGCGAGCCGATGAGCGGACGTAGCAGAAGGAGTGGCCTAGGGTTTCATCCAGAGGCTCTGAGGCGGCGAAGACCACTTCCTGCTGGTGGGGCGGATTCTGCTCCGGCTGCCCATCCGTCCGGTTAACTGGTTTCAGGCACGAGACGAGGCTCGACAATCCACTTCCCATCACATTTGATTAAAAACACTGTTTGGCTAGAGAGAAAATCACCACCAAATTTTCCCGGCAGACTGACTCGAAAAAAGAAACCCAGAAAGAGAGATTGCAGAGAGAGAGAGAGAGAGAGAGAGAGAGAGAGAGAGAGAGTGCTGGTTTATCTTTAATTAACTTTTAATTGTCTTAATCACTTTTACATATTGTATTAGTATAAATAATTAATTACAATTTATATTAATATCAAAATTAATTTTCTCTTTTTAATTTAAAAAGTGATATTTTATTGGTTTCCGGTTGGGTGTAATTGTTGGGGCTTGGTTGACGGTTACACCTGGCCTTTAGCTAATGTTGTGGGTTCAGTGAGATGACCACATCAGACTCCACGTGTACATCTAGTGGGATCTACCTTTGATGTGAGCCGAAAGGACAACTGGTTGGACAATTTTATCCCTCATTTCTTACTTAATGACGCTCGAGTCCTACGGTTGTTTTTTAGTTTATTAATTCCGCCTTTCGTCTATTGTGCGAAGAGAACGAGGGGGGTCGATGTGCCTGGGGTGATTTTGTCTTTTTACTCTTGTTTGAAACTCGAGCCCAATTATTTAAGATGCAACGTTGAAGTGGATCTTTACAATTTTACCCTTGTTTTAAAATTCTCCAATTTATTATTTTTCCAAATTCTTTTGATCCTAGAATTGTTTTATATTAAATTGATAGGGAAAGAAATAAATAAGAAATTCTCAAATAAATCTCTCTCAACCTATTATTAATAAAAATAAATAAATGTAATTACAAAGAACATTACATCAACTAAACTTTAGAAGTTCAATAATGGAAAAATAGAACAAAAAACAAAAATACTAACATATTTAATACAATTTTTTATCTCTCTACAAATATATTTAAGCATAACTAAATATCTAATAACTTTAATTCGTAAAGCTAATACAATAATCTCGTTAAATATATCATTTTAAGAATTCAATCCACCTAATTTGTTTAATTAATATAATTTATAAATTTGATCAGGTAGATATTTTGATTCCAACAAATATTGGTGTTATATCTCATTAGGATAATATTAAAAGTTTACTCTTTAAATTATATTATAAATTTTATCTCTTTAAGTGGCAATGTAATAATAATTTATAAATATTTAAAATAAAATATTAATTATATCTATTAATAATTATTTTATTACAGCATCAAGCGTAGAAGGGTAATTAAGTCATTTAGGGAGGAAAATAGAATGATGGGCTGTGGATCCAAAGAAAATGACTAAAGAGGGTTTGACTTGAAGAAAGGCCCAGCTCAAAAAGTTGGCGCATAAAGCATATCCCCACATCAAGGACTCTAGTCAGAATGATTCCAACCGTAGACCTCTAAATCAACGGTAAAGATTCAATCATATTCTCTCAAAGGCCGGAATCTAGTGGTCAAACTAACACGAAATTTCAACATTACTTAATTTAATCTTTAATTTAAATAATAAACATAAGGGGCGGGAGAGATTTGGAATTTCACACGGGAAGATTTTAATGATTAATTAAAAAAAGAAAATAAATTATGTTTCTGCAAGTCAAAGGAGTTTGTTGTTAGCTGGAAGGTAAACGACAAAATAAATGGCATGTAAACTCACGCTACTCGTGTGAATGCCCACATTCTCTGCATTATTAATTGTTTAATTTTAATTAAACCTAGATTATCTACTGTTATAATTAATCATTACTTTAAAATTTTCATATAAATAGTGCACCAGACCCGCTCTCATTGTGATTTGCCCAAAAAAAAAAAAGAAGCGAGGAAGATTGAATATTTTAGTCTTCCGTCTAATTTTTATCAGATTGTAAAGTCGTATTAACAAGGGTAGGATTATCATTTTTTGTCTTAATATGTTAGAATAATAGTAAATTAATAATTTAATTTTTCACTAATTATATTATTTAACGAAATATTTATTATTTAGTATAGTTAATATTTTATTTAGTGATTCGTAAACCTAGCATTTACAAAATAAAATTGAAAAAGAGAGATGATTATTATTAATTACTTGATTTACGTTTTTATTAAAAAGAAGAAGAGAGAAATGGAGTTGCTGTGGGGTGAGACATGGGGTCCACGTCTACGCAGTCGGTCAACGACCGACGACAAAAGTCCCTGAAGTGGGACCCACTCTTTGAGGATCCTACCCTCTGAAACAGCGTCACCATTGTCGGATTCCCAGTTTCTTTTTATTGACTTTTTTTACCAAAAGAAAATTAATGTTCATATATTAAATTTTAAATGCAAGCTAAGTACAAAGGGTTACAAACATTGATTAGGTCAAATCATGATACTTTTCAATAAATCGTTACAAAAATCAAATACGTTATAATTCTTTAAAATTATATGTATTAACTTTTTCATTATCATAAACTAAAATAAATAATTTTAGCATGCTACGTGACATTTCGATGAATAATTAATTAAATAGGCAACATTTGAAATTTGTACTGTAGCCACGAATTCAAATTTCGAAACGTTTTTGTAATTGTATATTCTTTTTAGGCCACAAAGTCAGCATGCCACATGGCCATCTACGTCTGACCTTTTTTTTTGCCTAAATTCTTTATTAATCAAATTGGTGGTGGACTTTCAATACGTTACACAATAAATAATTGTAAATAAGATATATCATGCATTATATATAAATAATTGTATTAAATTGGAAATCATAGTGTTACAAGTAGCCTTTTTTTTAAAACTTTTTTGGGCAATTATTTTTATTTAATTTTTTGTTTCACTTCAAAATACACAGATATAGGTGTAGATATTGTTAATATCTTAAGCAAATATGATCTTTATTATAATGCATGTATTAATTCAGACAATATTATATTTTTTTATTTTTTGTACGTAAGATTCATACTCTCTCTCCTCCATTTATTATGAGTTGATTAACTGTTAATAATACAAACAAGATTGACTGCACCTCTAGGTCCCCAGCGTGATTAGAATCTTTAAGATAAAAATCAATAATTAATTAATTAAAGTTTCAACGCTATTCTACTGAATAATATTCTTTTATTAAAACTAGAATAACACTTTACTAATATTCTTTTTAAAAATAAAAATAAAAAAAGCATTAGCCGAGAGTAATATTTTTGGCTCCAAGAAACTAGCTCGTAAATAAAAAGAAAAATGACAATTCAACCATTGTGATTTATGATCAATGACAAGTCAACCACTGTGGTATGTTTTCTAACAATTTAACCATTCATGTATGATAAAATGACAAATCTACCATCGTTGTAAGAAAAAAAAACTAAGGGTACGCCAATTTTAGCTTGGACGCCGCGGCGTCCAAGCAATTTTTCCTGGAAGCCGCGGCGTGCAGGCCATTTTTTCCTGGATGCCAATTTTTGCCTAGAAGCAGCAGTTTCCAGGCAATTTTGCCTGGAAGCCGCGGCCTCCAGGAAAAATGATCTCTTGAACTTCAAACGACCATAATTTTTGCTACAAGTGTCAAAATTGGACGCATAAGATATCAAATCGAAGCTCTTTCAGAGATCTACGACTTGCCATAGGGTTTATCCCATGATTCCACTTTTTTGGCTCCATAATAAATCGTTTAAGCACTCAAATTTGGGATTAAAACAGACCAAACATTGTTTTTATCACAAATTTGAGGGCTTAAACGATTGATTTTGGGGCTGGAAAAGTGGGATCATGGGGTGAACTTGATGACAAGTCATAGATCTTTGAAAGAGCTTCTTTTGATACCTTCTGTATCCAATTCTGACACTCGTAGCAAAGCAAGGGCGTCTAGACAAAACGACCTCTTGAACTTCAAACGACCATAACTTTCGCTACGAGTGTCAAAATTGGACACATAAGGTATCAAATTGAAGCTCTTTTAGAGATCTATGAATTTCCATAGGGTTTATCCCATGACTGTACTTTTTAGGCCCCAAAATCAATCATTTAAGCCCTTAAATTTGCGATAAAAATAATGTTTGGTCTGTTTGAATCCCAAATTTGAGTGCTTAAATAATTTATTATGTACCCAAAAAAGTGGAATCATGGGATAAACCCTATGGCAAGTCGTAGATCTCTGAAAGAGCTTCGATTTGATACCTTATGCGTCCAAGTTCGACACTTGTAGCAAAAATTATGGTAGTTTGAAGTTCAAGAGGTCGTTTTGCTTGGAGGCCGCGGCTTCCAAGCAAAAATGGCCTGGAGGCCGCGGCTTCCAGGCAAAAATTGCCTGGAAACCGCGGCTTCCAGGAAAAAATTGCCTAGAAACCGTGGCTTCCAGGAAAAAATGGCCTGGAGGCTGCGGCGTCCAAGCAAAAATGGCTTGCACGCCGCTGCTTCCAGGAAAAATTGCCTAGATGCCATGGCGTCCAAGCCAAAATTGGCGTACCCTCAGTTTTTTTTTCTTACAACGATGGTGGATTTGTCATTTTAGCATACGTAGATGGTTAAATTGTTAGAAAACATAGCACAGTAGTTTACTTGTCATTGATCGTAACCCACGATGGTTGAATTGTCATTTTCCCTAAATAAAAATTTGAATTGCGCTATATTTTGTAGAAGACTTTAAATAATATATATATATATATTTTAAAAATAAATAATGTAATTATAATATAAATAAGAGAAAATGACAAACCAACCATCATCATTTACTATGAGTGACAAAACAACCAACATCTTTTTTTCGCTAATAACTTAACCATTGAACTATGGAAAAACGTCGCAACAATCATCGCTATTATGTCTACGGTCAATGTCCGTCGATGACCTCGCAATCACGTTTTTCGGCAACATTATCTTTGCAGTCACGTTTCCCAACGACATTATTGGAGAACTTTTTATTATGATTATGATTTTGTCGACAGACATTGACGGTAACCAAAAAGATGATGTCGGGAAGTTCCGGCATAGTTCGGTCCACAATTTTCACATTTTTACTTTTCTGATCATCTTCTCATCGTCAAAAGCAGTTTTCATTGCCGTCGTTGTCGTCCAGTATATCAATTATGCTGCGGATCATCCTCAGACCTCGGCGGCCTGTCTCAGACCACAGCGGTCTTTCACATACTGCGATAGTGTTGCGAAACACCGCCGAGGTCTGAGAAACACCGCCGTGGTTTGTGAAAGACCGCCGCGGTCTGAGGAAGATCTGCCACTGATCATCGTGCATCAGTCTGCCTATATAAGAATCGACTGTACGCTACGACGAGTACCACAAAATAATAAATCCTCGGCGAACTAAGTTCATTAAATTATAGGGACATTCGTTTTATGTTCAAGGGTTGTCCTTCGCGATTATAGGCAAATTTAACATTCAAAGAAGTCAAGAGAACATATAACGGATGTCCATCGACCAAAGACGAACGTTTGTTGCAGACTGAACAACGTACTCAAGTCGAGTGACGTCTGTTGTGAGACTAGGGACGTCCATCATCGCCATTTGGAAAATGACAAACTTCATCCTAGTCGTCCATTCCGATCGAGGAACATTCGTTCTCGATCCAATGGCCATGAACCATCATTCCAATGGGCACGACGGACGTCCCCTGATAATTGATGTAATGTTCAGAGAAGTCTGACGAACATACAATGGACGTCCATCGCCCAAAGTTAGACGTCCGTTGCAGCGTAAATGACGTAGTCTTAAGTCGAGGGACATCCGTTGTGAGACTAGGGACGTCCATCATCGCCATTTGGAAAATGACAAACTCCATCCCAGTCGCCCATTCCGATTGAGGGACATTTGTCCTCGATCCAACGGCCGTGAACCATCGTTCCAACGGGCACGACGGACGTCTCCCGATAATTGATGTCCTTTGTTAGTCTGTTGAATTATTGTTTGACTGTTAATTGACGGACGTCTCCCGTTAATGCTGCCTTGGACATCTCCATTTGACGGTCCTTGGCTAACGAATTTTGACGGACATCGCCCGTTGTTGCTACCTTGGACGTCTCCATTCATCGTCATCAAGTCTCCGTCGTTCGTCGTCATCAAGCCTCTGCGGTTCGTTGTCATCAAGCCTCCGCGGTTCGTCGTCATTAACGGTAAACATAACAGTGATGGTTGCCGCGATGTTCACTCATAATTCAGTGATTAAGTTGTTAGAAAAAAAATATGATGGTTGTTACAGTTAAGGATAATAACTGTTTTGTTATTTTCTCTATAAATAATGATTATAGTTATGTATAGTCAAGGATGCACTCCTTCTTTTTAAATAATAAATAATAATCTTTCTTTCCTGTTTTAATTATTCTATTATAAATAATTAAAATAATATATTATTTATAACAATACATAAAAAAATTAACAAACCAACCATCATCCTTTAGTTTTATTAATAATTTAATTACTAAACTTTGAGAAATTAACACCATGAACATCATCGTTAACTATATGAAAATCACAGTGCAAAAGAATAAATACCCATGAAAAAAAAGAAAAGAACTCATGATTTTAGAATATATTTTAAGTGGAAAAGAGTTAATATTCATGGAGAATGGATTTCGAAGATTTTGGATTTTGTAAAAGAATAGATTTAGAAGATTTGAGGTTTTATAATTTAGAAGATTTTGTAAAAGAATGTTAATGTTTTAGTTTTTGGATGATTTGAAATTGTTTTACAGTCTATGGAAAAACCACAGTTTGTCTGGATTTTTTTATGAAGAAGACAATGAATTTTTTTTATTTGCAGACAAACCGTGACGGATTGACGACGAACCACGACGCCTTGACGACGAACCACGACGGCTTGACAATGAATGAGGCACGTTGAACCACAGTGGTTTATCGTCACACTGCTGCGGTTTACTAAATGATCTACCGCGGGCAATCAAAATTGTAGTGTTATTTTTTTAAAAAATATGGAGCCACGGCGGTTTGCAAACGAGTCGTCATGGCTCGACATTATCACATTTAACGGTAATGTGATAGCGATGTTAGTGGCGCCATTTTTTTTATAGTTCAGTGGTTAATTTGTTAGCAAAAAAAGGATGATGGTTGATTTGTCACTAACAGTAAATAATGATAGTTGATTTGTCATTTTTTCAATAAAAAATATATAAATAATACGTTGTAATTATATTTTTAAATATATTACTACGATTTTTTTTAATGCTGAAGGATAAAATTGAAAGCGAAAATGACAATTCAACCATTGATGTTTGTGATTAATGACAAGTCAACCACTAAACTTTTTTTGCTAACAAAAGAACCAATGAACTATTGAAAAAGGTCTTTGCAAACATTGCTGTCACGTTAGGCGTTAAACGCATTGACTTCGATCTGTGGGGAATCGTCTACTGTTCTGCTGCGGATCGTTATTTTTAAAAATAATGTTAGTATATTGATGGTCCACCGCGGATCATAATACGATCTGTCGTAGATTGCCTACAATCAGCGGTGGAACAGTACACGACCCGACATAGATCGTTATTTTTAAAAGTAAATATTGATAGTCAGCAGCGGATCGAAATACGATCCGCCATGGATTACCTACGATCTGCAGCGGATTACAAACAATCTATCGCGGATCGTCCTGTGCCTTAGTATATCAAATTCTACTGTGCGCTCCTACGAGTTCATTGCGAACCATGAAATATTCGGTGACGGTTGGTGCCATGTTGGAGTAGAGCTCAACGGCGATGTTCTGAGAGTTAAGTACTAAAGTTTTCTTGTCGAGCAAGACAAAGTTGTCAATGTTCATAAATTTAGAAGCTGGAAAGAGGTGAAAGAGTTTGAGGCTAGGTTTCGGCCATTGTCGGTACAATTACAATACTCCAAGTCTACTCTTCAATTTCCAACTATGCCAATGACTCGAAGTCTACTCTTCTAAAAACAATAATTGAAAGGTTTTTAACATCAGCTTCATATTGTTCCTTCCCGTCGGCTGTCCTGAAGAGTGGGGAGTGGAAACTAGCTAGAGCAGGTCCGAAACGAACCAGTGTACTTGTTGCTGGTCATTTTTGAGGTTTAGATTGAGGTTATGCTTTAACCTCGTATTCAACAGGGGCAACCGCGGGTCCTCCAACATCAACCGCGGCTACTCCAACTTGAACTGAGGGTGATCCACCTTCAACCGCGGCGGGGGTACATTGTTGTGAAACTGACTGACGAGTTCGGTAGCAATCCGACTTCGTTCCCGGCCAGAGTCTGTCGTTTTTTGTCGTGGCCACAGTTGAGCCTGAGACGGACCACCATTTCGCTTGAGCGGCATTTTCTTTGCGTGGGAATTCATTGGTATCAATTAAATAGTGTGGAGCGAAGGTATGAGTTTGAGAGCACAATGTTCACCGATGATATCGTGGTTTGCAGTGAACTTGCCGCAGCGGTCAGTTGAGTCTTATATAGTAGGGCACAAGAATGCAGAACGACGCACGATGATCTGCGGCGAATCATTATCAATCCGGCGGATCTTATGATGATCTGCAGCGGACTATTAATATTATAACATTATTTTCATTCAAAAATATCGATCTGCAGCTGTACAGTAGACGATTCGCCGCGGACCATCAATATAATAACCATATTTTAAAAAATGATGATCGTGGCGGAACAATAAATGATCCGCCGCAAACCGAAGTCAATACGTTATTTTTAAAAATATCGATCTATGGCGAAACAATGCACGATCTGCGGTGAAACAGAACACGATCCGTCACGAACCGAAATCAATACGTTTAACGGAAAACATGACAACGATATTTGTGGGAACCTTTTCCTATAGTTAAGTAATTAATTTATTAGTAAAAATAATTTAGTGGTTGACTTATCATTGATCATAAAATACGAGGGTTGGTTTGCCATTTTCCCAAATTAATAAAATTTGAAGCAGCACTTTCGATGGTAGTTTTTCCCGGGCTCGCGTTTGCGAAAGTCTAAACTATAGAACACTAAATGCAATAATAATTTATTTATATAATAATAATAATAAAAAACAATTCTATAAAGCACACAACGCATAATCATAGACTAATTGATGAACTTGAAAGTGGTTGGGTTTTAGTGGGGACTATGGAGTGGGTTGGGTTTACTTCCATTATTTTATTTGTATTTCTTTCAAGTTGCATCTATATTTTAATTTTATTTTTGAAAAATGTAAATTTTTATTAACTTTTACCACAAATAAACCAATTTATAGTTTGAAATCATATATTTAAGTCCTTTTTTTGATGTTTTAAAAAGAAATACAATATAATATGTTAACAAATTAATGTTTTTTGTTAATTAAATCAACCTAATTTCTTAATAAACCATTTTAAATAATGCTTAAAAATGAGTTAAAAGATTATTATTATGATTATTAATTTTAATAATAGTAGCTTTTAAATTTGACTTATCCATATCAATATAATATGTTATTCTATGAATTTTCAAGTGGGATATCATTTTAGACTAGAAAACAAAAATTATTAATTTTTTTTGTTTTTAGTACAATGGATTCTAGAAAAATAATTCAAAGTAATCAAATTTGCTTACAAATCTTCTTTTTTTTTTCCTGTTAAATTTAAAATAATTAATAAAATGTAATGTATTTAATGATTGTAAGATCAATCCTCTAAGCAAAGTTCAATTAACTCCTTAATCAATCTATGCAGCAATTATAATAAATTAATTCTATAAAAATTCTAAATTTCTTTAAAACTTTAACTTTTTCCTTTAGATGATATCAATTCATTCCCAAACTAAATTTTAAAGGGAAATTAATAAAATGACCACTGAATTATGAGATCAATAATAAATTAACCACTAAATAATTTTTATTAACAAATAAAACACTCAACTATGAGAAATGAATGGAGCAAACATCATTAGTTTTCAATTAAAAAAAACTGTCTTTTCGTTGCGAAAAATAAGTAATTGAAATAAGACTATGAAAAAATGACTTTCTTCTACGGAAAAGATGACTTTCCTCTATGGAAAAGATGACTTTTCACAGAAAAAATGACTTTCTATAGAGGAAAAATTACTTTCTGCACCGGAAAGATTAGTTTCCGTAGCGAAAACTATTCTTTCCCCAGTGGAAAATATTCTTTGCGCTCCATTTGATAAATTCTTTGTCATTCTTCAATATAGCAAATAACAAATTTTCTGGCGAGTTTCCTCAGCGGATCAAAAACATATCTAGCTTGGAATACATTGACTTTTCAACAAACAGTTAACTAAAAATCTTCCATTTTGATACCAAAATTGATTTCAAATAGCTTAACATTTCTAAAATGTGTTTTCCAGCTAGTTTTTTTAATGAATCGAAAACAAGTTTAGCTTGAAGTATATTGATTTTTTTACAGACAATTAACTAAAAATTTTTCATTTTTATACCAAAATCGATTTCAAATAAGTTTGTAATGCCCCTTTCCGTAAATTTTAATTTTCTTGAAATACATTTTTTAAACCGTCACAATTGAAAATCTGCCACTTAAATAACATTTGAAATAGAACCATATTTTAAACCAACTACTAAACCATGCATTTGAAAAATATTTGCAACGGAAAATTTATACCAAATCATAACATAATTCTTGTCAAAACCCAAGTTTAAAAGTTTTTTACAACATATGTATAAAATCCACGACTTAAAACAAAGAAACCATAAACAAAACAGAAATTGTCATAAAATTATTTCAACAGTTGGTTGTCAAACCTCAACCATGGTCCACGGTACAACACCAAGTTTTCACAATGGGCTAACTTCCTCCATTTCTTCCTTACAACGCAAGATTTATCTACAAGTCTAAGACTTAGCAAGTAATGCATGAAACCATGAATATAACTTTTCATGACATAATTTCATCTTTCATCTTTCTTCTTTCTTATTTATCTTTCTTTTCTTTTCTTTCTCCTTCGGGTATGAGTAAGCTTGGCAGTGGCACACACACCACTTTTATCCATCATTTTTGGGAGTCTTTGATTCTTGTGAAGATAGGCTCCACCCTTTTTAGGAGCGCTCCGTTAGCTGACATGCAATCTAATGCACAACGACCTAGCGGCACTTGTGCCAGTCAGCCCCGAGTTTCATCGGAAGCAAGCTAAGGGGATAATGTCCCACCGGTTTGCCCTTTTGGACATCCTTGTTAGCCTAATGGACATTAGGCTTAATTATTTTGATGATGAATGATTAATTTGATAATAAGTTGTTTATCATTTGAATATATTGGATTTGTTGTCATTATATTTATATATAATCTTCATTGAAAATACCCTCTAACAAGGGTATTTATATTTGCTAATATGTGTGTTTAAGTCCATGAAGTTAAAGGGTTGATCACTTGGACTTAGAAGCTTCAAAAGAGTTCAAAACACGTAGTAGTTGAAAGATTGATATGCACCTATAGAAGGGGGACGAATTAGGCAATCTAATATTTTCGTGCGATATTTAATTTCTCTAAAAACCTATATGATTTACCACATACAATTAAATAAACAATAAAAAATATATGCAATAAAGTAAAGAGTAAGGGTAAGAGAGTTGACACCTGTTTGTTTACGCAGTTCAGCAACCCGCCTATGTCCGCTCTCCAAGATTTCACTTGGAGATCACTCACTAGATTAGCTTACGGGTGCCAATCAAACCGTTTACAACTTGGCTCTTTCTTAGGGCATCACTCTTTCCTCATGACTATTTCGGGGCGTCACCCTTTAACTTGACTATTCCTGGGAGTCACCATTTGATTGAACTTACGGGCATTCAATCAAGTTGTTGACTGTTTTGGGGCGTCACCCTAATATGACTAATTCTTAGAGAGTTACACTTTACAATTTCGTACAATTATGTTTGGAAAATATAAACGCTCAAGCTAGTCCAAACTCTCCCAAATTGAATCTCAAGTTTGGGATAGAGAGAGTTAGATTACAATGCTCACAATTATGGATAAGAATTAAGTCTAGATTTTGGCAGGGCTTCGCCCCAATTCTTGGTTTTGTGTGTGGAGCTTGGAGTGCTTCTCTTGATTTATAGAACTGCCCATTTTTTGGTCGACCTATTCCTTTCAATCGACCACATCCAGCCGTTGCAATATATCCGTTGAAAAATTCAACCATTGGAAAAGAGCCATTGCGAAAAACTGTGCATTTTCGCTCACATAGCTCGACCACTGGCTCAACCGCTTCGCATCCGAAAATCCTTCAGAGTTCCAGTTTTGTTCTTTCGATCGCGTTCCTCGTCCGAATCCATCGACTGCGTCGCGTCCGCAAAAACGTAAAAAATGGCAGATTCAAAACTTGATATTTTTTAGTCGCAAATCTCGTCCGACACCTCGACCGCAGTGCGTCCGAAAAATCACGCTGAAGCTCCAGAAACAAAACTCCAACAATTCAGTCGCTGTCCTTGACCGCTCATTCGATCACGTTGCGACCGAGTTTTGGTTACCTCTCTCTCGTTTGCAGTGCGTCCACACACTTCACTATCAATCCTCTAATTTCCCTAAGTTCCACAATGGTGTGCAAAACACTGTATGAACTTAGATAAACATGTTAGTACATTAATAATGCATGTTTTGAGGGTATTTCCAATAAATATGAGTATAAATATAATGGATAAAACATTTATCACATTATCAATAAAAACACAATAACCAACTTATTATTTTCAACAAAATAATTATTACCTAGTCATTATCAAAATAAACTTGTCCTAACAAAAAGGCTAACAATCTCTCCCTTTTTTATGGTGACAAAATTTTATAAGTTGGTTATTCTTAAGTCTAAGCATGTGTATCTTATTATTGCATATTAGATTTCTCCCCCTTAATTCATGCAATATATCAAACAATTAATCCATGCAAACATGCTATACAATTCATATAACCTTCTCCCCTTTTAACAACTTATATAAATCTTCTCCCTCATTCACCAATTATATATAACAACTTATATACTACTCTCTCCTTGTCATAATTAAAAAAGCAATCCATGGGGAGGGCAGTCAACCAACAATCAAAGATTAAAATACAATTCAATTCTCCTTAAAAGTATCATTCCTAAACAAAATTATTCTCCCCCTTTAAAAATGATTTACCAAAGGCAAACAATGAAGAAAAGCAGCATTCAAGACAAATTATGTGGTCAAAATAAGATACCAAAGTAATAAAACCACAAACAAAGTTCATTCAACTAAAGAATCTTCTCTCCCTTTTTGTCATTAAGCATATAAAATCATTGGAGGGAATTAAAACATTCAATTCAATTCAAATCAAATCCAACTTTCAAGAAAGATATATCAATTTATGCAACTATGAAGAATAAAACAATTGTCAATGTCTAAGAATGATATCAATTGAAGAAATAAGAAATTAACTAAGGTTACCAATTGATGATTCACAATTAAAACCAAAACAAATTTTTTAAAGAGTAATACCAATTGTAAATCCAAAGTTAAAATCCAATCAAATTTTCAATGAATGATACCACTTGTTAATGCGCAAAGAAATTCAAAACAAATTTTTAAGAGAGATACCAAAGTTTAAAGTCAAAATCAATCAAATTATCTCTCCCCCTATGTTAACCACTAAAACAAACTATTGGGGATATAACACAATTTAAAGTTTTTCTCCTCCTTTAAGCAATATATACAATTTATAATTTTTCTCCCCCTATAAACTTATGAACATGCATATATGAGGGAAATCACAAAACTAAGAACCTTCCAATTTCAAATACAAAGAGATACCAATTGTCAAAAATTCATGGATGAGTTCAATATGAACAACTTTAAATATATGGGGATATTAAGTTAAATCAACCAATTCTATTTTCTCCCCCTCAATTAATGATTAAAATAAAAACAATGGGGAATATCAAAGTTTAAACCTCATCGGAAACAAAAATCATCACAATTAAAAACAACTTTCTTTTCACTCCCTACACCAAAGATCAATATCAACCCAAGGGAGAAATACAATTTATCAAAAATGAATATCCAACAATTCAATATATGCAATTTAGAAATCCAATTGTTAGAACCATTTCAAGCAACAAAAATATACCAATTCAAGAATTGTGCAATTTCAAGAGTTTAATCAAAATTTCAATCTATATGCAAACTATCAATTCATTCCAATCAAGAATAACTAACAAATTCAATCAAAAAAGAAATTGTGTACCTCGACATGAGCTTTTTGATTTTTACCATATTGGAGGCATCATTTGAAGCTTCTCCCATTTTGTATGTTTTGGATGCTCAAACATCCAAGCCCTTTAAGCTCCTTGGGGAAACCTCCAACCTACAACAAAAAATTAATTCGTTTTATTTGGTACTCAAATCTTTTTGGGTCTATTAGTTAGAGGTTTGGTTCTTTTAGGAACTCATACAAGTTTAGAATTCACATTAGATTTTAAATTGACATTCAATTTTGAAGGACAATTAAACGACTTATGCCCTATACAATTACAAGAATTACAAGTAGATGAACTAGCAAAGAAATTAGTGTAATTCTTCTTTTTAGCGAAGGGTTCATAGCCAATTCCGGCTTTATCAAATGTGACCCTTTGCCTACCTAAGAGCATATTAAAATTTTTACTACCATTAGTGAATTTAAGTACTATCGCATTCAAATCATCATTTTTCAACTTCAATTCACTATTATCAAATTCATATGTTTTAATTGTAGCATTCAAAATATTATTCATGCTCTTCAATTCAATAATTTGATCATCAAGAGATTTATTCATACTTGCATGCTTTTTGATCAAATTATTTTTCTCATTTTTCAACAATTTATATTTATCTTTTAGCTCATTAAAGCTCTCTAGTAATTCATGTAGCAAATTACTATCATCATCACTATTAGAATAAGAATTGATAGAAGAGGTTACCTCACTACCTTTGGCCATGAAGCATATGTGGGAGACTTCTTCAATTTCAGAAGAGGACTCCTCGCTATCATCCCAAGTGTCCTTTAGAGCTTTCTTCTTTGAGGCTTTGTGTTTCCTCCTTGCCTTGGGGCATTCAATGGATAGATGCCCGGGTTTTCCACACTCATAGCATACAATACTTTTTTTTCCCCTTTTCCTTCTTCATTTGAAGGCACTTATCCAATTTCTAGGTGAGGATCTTTAGCTCATCATCTGCATCTTCGTAATCATCCTCTTCTTCGCTCTATTCCTCGGAATTGTCTTTGGTGCTTCTAGAGGCTTTGAATGCAAGGGGCTTCAGAAGAATTCCTTTCTCCTTTTGCTCCTCCTCCATGTGACTCAAAAGGGTGATCTCATGTGTAGTTAGGGAACTGATGAGTTTTTCCATCTTCAAAGCCTTGAGATCACTCTTGTATTGCTGTCACCTTTGGAAGCCATTTGCTTGGTAGACACCCAAGGATTTTTCTCACCAACTCTTCGTTGGGATAAATTCTACCAAGCAACTTCAAACCATTAGTAATATTAGTAAAGTGTGTAAACATTGAACTAATAGTTTCATCCTTATCCATACAAAACAATTCATATTCATAGATAAACATACTCAATTTATTTTCTTTAACTTGGTTAGTGCCTTCATGAGTAGTTTCAAGCATTTTTCATATATCAAAAGCACTATCACAACCTTGAATTCTATTAAATTCATCAACATTTAAAGCACAATACAATAGATTAATAGCTTTAGCATTTAAACTCAATTTTCAAAAATCAACATCATTGTATTCATCATCTATTTTTGGTACATTCAATCCATTTACAAGTTTATGCGGAATATAAGGCCTATTAATAACAACTCTCCAAAGTTCATAGTCAATAGATTACATGTAAATTTTCATCATATCCTTCCAATAAGAATAATTACTACCGTCAAAGAAAGGATGCCTAGAAGTAAATTTTCCTTGATTATGCATATTAATATCCATTTCAAATTGTGCAATAATAATAATTGAATCAAACCAAAAATTATCCAAAGATAACACTAATCCAATTCAATAGATATAATTCAAGCAATTTATATCAATATGCAAAATAGACAATATCACACAAAAAATTTTAATATCCGCTCTTATACCAAATGAAAGATCAATATGCGCCTATAGAGGGGGGATGAATTAGGCAATCTAATATTTTCGTGCGATATTTAATTTCTCTAAAATCCTATGGGATTTATCGCATACAATTAAATAAACAATCATAAATATATGCAATAAAGTAAAAAGTAAGGGTAAGAGAGTTGACATTGGTTTGTTTACGCCGTTCGGCAACCCACCTACGTCCGTGCTCTAAAATTTCACTTGGAGATCACTCACTAGATTGGCTTACGGGTGCTAACCAAACCGTTTACAACTTGACTTTTTCTTAGGTTGTCACCCTTTCCTCTTGACTATTTTGGGGCGTCATCTTTTAATTTGACTATTCCCGGGAGTCACCATTTGATTGAACTTACGGGCGTTCAATCGAGTCGTTGACTATTTCGGGGTGTCACCCTAATATGACTAATTTGTAGGGAGTCACCCTATATAATTTTGTACAATTGTGTTTGAAAAATATAAAAGCTCAAGCTAGTCCAAACTCTCTCAAATCAAACTTTTTCGTGTAATAATGTATTTTCTAATTACTAAGTATGTTATTCAAATAAGCAATCAATATAAACATAAAACTAAGAAGTAAAGGGAAGAGAATGATAAACACGTTTGTTAATGTGGTTTGGCAAACCCTCCTGCGTCCGCGCTCTAAGTTTTCCACTTGGAGATCCTTAACCCACTAACCTCCCTAGTTAGTGATGATTGGTTTCACGGGTATTAGTCAAACCTTTACAATGACTATTCCCAGGGCATCACCCTTTGATTGATCTTCACGGGCATCAATCTAGTCTTTGTTGACTGTTACGGGGCATCACCATTTCAATCACCATTTAAGTACAAAGATGGAAATATAAAATACAAATTCTAAAGCCTAAACTCTCAAATGTAAACTCTTATGTTTGGGAATGGGAGAGCTAGACTAAACACTTAATTTGCTAAGAGAAATATCGAGTATAAATTTCAGCAGCATTTCGGTATGGTTTTTCTCTTCGTTACTCTTCAATTGGGAGTACTTCAATTTATAGAATCTGTTTGACCGGTCGACCACTCTCTGTTCAGTCGACCTCCTTTCGATCGTTAGAATGTTACCGTTGTGAAAACCTTTCAGTTCGGTCAACCAATTTGTCCTTGGTCGACCGCTTTAACGTATTGGAGAATAAGGCTCAAATCTGTCCAATTTTTGGACGACCAATTTTGCTCCAGTCAACTGCTTTTCCGCTATTTCAGAATGTAGAGCAATCTATCTTGATTTCGATCGACTGCCTTCATGCCTCTGGTCAACTGCTTCTTCGTTGTTTTGCCTCTGATGCAAACTGGTTGACTATCCATAGTACCTTAGTCGACCTATACTCTATGTTTTGCACATATTCAATCTTCTAAGTCCCAATAATCAACCTATAGTCTACATGGACTTAGACAAACATACTAGAACATATAAATACTCTTATTAAGGAGTATTTTCAATGAAGATCAAATATAAATATAATGATAATAATATAAATCATTTCCAAGTTATAAACAACTTATAATCAAATTAATCTAATCATCATCAAAATAACTAAGTCTGATGTTTATTAGGCCAACACATTGTACTTAAACGGTAAACAAGGGTGACAACCCAGAATAGTCATAGTAGGCTGATTGACACCCGTGAAGAGCAATCAAAAGGGTGACATCCCACAATAGTCACTGTAAAGGCTTGATTGATGCTTGTGAAGTGCAATCAAATATAACTGGGGAGGTTATACTAAAGGAATCTTCAAGGGGGAGTCTTGGAGCACGGACGAATGCAAGATGAGCCAAACTGTGTTAACAAACTTGGTGTCATATCTCTTCCCTAACTCTTTACTATTATGTTTATATTGATTGTATATTATTAATAACATAGTTAAGTAAATAGAATTTATCAATCACACAAAAAAGTTTAGATAGCCTAATTACCCCACCCTCTCCCTCCCCTATTAGGACTATCAATATCTTTACAAGTCTGTTCTCCATTCCCATTTATATACATTTTAATATCATTTTGTAACCCAAACGACATTGGTTTCCTTCAGTTTGCAGACATGTTCCACTTTGTGGACAGATATGCTTCCGCAACTCCCGATTTCTTTGCAGATCTCTCCGAAATGATGACGTTATGGGCTTCACTGTTTGCCTCGGAAGCGTTCGCTACCGTGGATCCTCATGTTCCCCACATATTATAATTAGAACAACAACATTTCATGTGTTTCCACTATTCATCATAGACGCCTACGCTCTCATGACTTCCAATGTTTAACGTACTCCTTATATTCGAAACAACTACATTTTATTACTCAATACCACCATGTGACATCTTTCCTTTTTGAAAGGGAATCTTTCCCGTTCGATGGAGTATCTTTCCTTAATCTAATGGCTCTCACCTTGTCCGCCCTTTTAATCCGACGACCCTCCTTTCTCTTGCACTTCAATTAATAGAACACGTGTTTTGCATGAGTCCTTACTTCTCCTCCTTCTATGCTTTTCTCCATCCTTAATCTCAATCATTCATCATCTTCATTCAACAGTTGTTGTCCATTAGTTATTCCCTTAAGAAATTCCTCATTAAAAAGACATCTCCATTCACTTAAACTCGGGCACAAGGTATTTACAACCCCAGAGATGTTAGCATAAAAACGTTAGAAAGCTCTTGACATATCTCCAAAAAAAGTCAACATTTGATCATTTGAGGTCAAGGGTTATTGTTTCTCCAAAACCCCATGTCCGGATTCACCCTTAACTATTTGTAAATCATTCCTTTTTATTTGAGAAGTCACCCCCTTTGATCTACGAACTAAAGTTCCCACTCCTCAACGGCTGAGATCAATTTGCAATTTTCTAACTCAAACTATTTCAACCCTTTTAGTACTCATCTTCCCGTGGCTAAAACACGGCTAAGAGTCCTTCGTTAGCATCAAAATGACCGGGACTCATCCATTGTGAATTTTGTTCATTGCCTAGAGGTAGTTTCAAAATGATAGTTTTCTATTGCAGAAGCCTACGCTTTCGCGGCGGCCCTGTTTCTATCCGCTGAGAATATTCTCACCGAATATTCACTTCCTTAAGTGTAAATTGACCATTCCTCAACTGCCACATTGTCATTCCAGATGCTTTCCTTATTGGACTGATGTCGGGTGGCCTAATGAAGGGGGTGTGGGGTGTCAATTAGATGAGTTAACTTTTTCATGTGATATTATAATCTCTATTCTCTAAGTGATTTAACACTAATATGCAATCAACATATACATAAAAATAAAGAGATAAGGGAAGAGAGATGCAAACAATTTGTTCACGCGGTTCAGCAAATCTGCCTATGTCTGCTCTCCAAGTTTCATACTCGGAGATCCTTAATCACCTAACCTCCCTGGTTAGTGATGATAGAGCTTCACAGATGCCAATCACACCTTACACTTAACTATTCGCAGGGCGTCACCCTTGGATTGATATTCATGAGTGTCAATCAAGCATTTGATGACTATTCTGGAGCTTCACCCTTTTGATCACTGTTTAAGTACAAATGATGTAATTGAAATATAACAACTTTAGAGACCTAACTCTCTCAAATGAAAACTCTCAAGTTGAGGAGTATGAGAGTTAGGCTTGACACTCAATTATGGATGAGAATTCAAGTAGAAAATTTGGCAGCATTTCGGTATAATTCTCTCTTGGTTGGACTTCAATTCAGAGTGCTTCAATTTATAGAAATTGTGTGATTGGTTGACCACTCTCTTGTCTGGTCGACCGCTTCCCGTCCGTTGGAATGTTACCGTTGCATTTTCTATTAGTCCGGTTGTCCACTTTATTAGCCCTGGTCGACCCCATCTATGTAGCTCGAAACAGAGTCTGCTCACTGTCCATTTTCTGGTCGACCGTATATCTTGTCCAATTGATTGCTTCCTACTATTTCAGAATGCAGAGCAAACTGTCTTGATTTTGGTCGACCACCTTCATGCCCTGGTCGACTGCTTCCACTGGTTTGACTCTCTGTAGCCTTTCTGGTCGAAAGACAACTTATACTCCGTGTTTTGCACTTTTTGAATATTCTAAATCCCAATTATCAATCTATAAGCTACATGGACTTAGATAAACACATTAGTAAACATTAATACCCGTATTAACAGTATTTTCAATGAAAATTAATAATGTATTCACTTGATTCAAACAAATTCATAATAAACAACTTATTAATCAATTAAACAATCACCATGAAAACAAATAAACTAATATCTATTAGGATAACAATCTTTCAATTTTCAATGATGATAATAATATATTAAGTTGTTTATTTCTCTACATAAGCATGATCATAATATATTGCATATTTGATATCTCTCCCTTAGTTTATGCAATTTATCTCTTTTAGTTTCATACACTTCATGCTTTCCTAATTAGCTTAACTTAATATGTAACGACCCAGTTTTCATTTTCCTTTAAAAATTCGCTAAAATTTGAAATTTTTATTAAAACCTTTTTAAGATGGTATCAGAGTGCAAAACCAGACCATTAAAACTCTTTTTGTTAAAACTTAGCAGAAGCAGTCGTAAAATTCCTTGATGAAAACATGACAGATTTATTAAACGTAGCGGAAGCAATTTAAAATCTTTTGTTTTGCTTTAGAAATACTAAATAATTAAATACTGCGTTTGAGAAATGAAACTAAATAATTAAATTCAATTTAATTACAACCGAGTTCTCGTTTACTCTCTTCAGCTTGGCCAGCTACAAGTCCCGCGCGTGCAAATTCTTCATCCCTGCTTTTTGATCTATTGGTTGTCTCATCGTATAAATACCTACACCTACACCACAAGTAAACTATAAGCCCAAAGGCTGAGTAAGGAAAAGAGGTTTACGCAATATGATATGCCTCTCTTTAGTCCTTTTGGAATGGGGGCCACCCAAACCAATCCTTTTCATTAAGTCGTTGGTTCTTTGGTTCTTTACTCGTACATCGAGCTGGAGATTGGAGGGTTCATAGAGAATGAAATAATTGATCGGACCTAACCCTTTACTTGTAACTAGGTCCCCGTTCTCGTCATGGTAGGGGGCTTCGCCTAGCTACAGACAAAATTCGCTACCCATCCGCGCCCCCAACTCCCTTTTTCTTCTTTTTCCCTTTAGGCGTATCCCGCCCTCCAGGATTTTTCCTAGTGATAGGCATATTCCGCCCATCCTGAACATTCTTTTCCCTTCAGGCGTATCCTGCCTTATAGGATTTTTCCCAGTGATAGCCGTATCTCGCCCATCCTTAACATTCTCTTCCCTTCAGGCGTATCCCGCCCTCCAAGCTTTATTCCAGTGATAGGCGTATCCCGCCCATCCTGAGCATTATTCAAGTGATAGACGTATTTTGCCCATCATGAACATTTTCTTAAAATTTTTTCTCACTCATGCATGTGTGAATAACGCCCCTGGCGGCACTCCCTATTTGGTTTCTATTAGCATGATGCATAATGACACATTATCCCTAAAACATGATGCATGATGCAGTACATTGTAACATTAACAATAATTAAATTTGCGCACATATATAAGAAAGGAAATAACAACACTTTGAATAGCAGAAATGGAAAGTAGAGATCATCGAATAGCGCATGTAAAGACAATAATAACAATTGAATAGAGTATAGAAATGGAAGTCGTGATAGGAGTAACAATATAATGGAAGGAGCAGAGCGTAAGCAAAAGTCAAAATAATGAACGGAGCATAACAAAGAACAAGTATAATATCGAAGCTTAGCAGTAAGGAAACAGTAAAGTAAACATGCAATGAATTACATCTAACTAAACATGTTTGTTAAACTAAACTAACTAAACATGCTCAGATGACATCGAACGTATAAGCATTAAGGAAACATAGGAATTAATCACAAATGAATGAGTTAAGTGTGTCCAAAATTCCAGTTGATTAAACATACTCAAGTTAATTAAACGTGCCAAAGTCTAATTAATTACTCTAGTTAAGTTAATTAACATGCTGAAGTAATAATTAACATACTTAAGTTGATTAACATGTTTAAGTCTAATTAATTACTCTAGATAGTTCACTTAACATGCTTGAGTAATAATTAACATGCTACTCTAGTGAATTTGTTAATTAGTTAATTGCGCTAATTAATTATCATGCATCAAGAAATAATCAAGTTAATTAAACATGCTCGACTAGTTAATTAACATGTTCCTCTAGTTAGTTAATTAACATGCTCAAGGAAACACCAATTTATTTGTTGACATACAAGTTAAATTAGTCAAACTATTCCGATTATTAATTAGTAAATCATGCCCCAATTAAGGTCTAACTAACACATGCTCAAATTAGTTATTCACAACTAGTTAATTAGTTAAGCTACGTGCCAATTAGTTAATTAATATGCTAGTTGGTAAGCATGTCATAATTAAATTAACACCGAGGTATTCGTTCACATGCTTAAATTAACTAGTTATTTACCTAAATCCCGATAAATTGATTAGTTAGTTAAACATGCTTAGATTAAAGAAATAAAACGAACAATTGGTAGCAGACCAATAACAAAGAAAATATCAGCTTATATTTAATTACTAAACAGAAATTAAACTACAAAGAATGAGTCATAATAATATCTTCAGACTTAACTCCTTTATTTAAGCGTTTCTCATTTATCTAAACATTTAATTGTTCGTCAATCGTCTATCATTTGTTAATCAATTATCAAAGCATAGATGACGAAACTAACCATGAGGTAAAGAACTAACAATAACGAAATTTACAGAGCTATCATCAACGAAAGAAATGTACACGGGGTATCAAACACAGATCTAACAACCGAAGAAATAACCACAGAGTATCAACAATCAACAATGAATGTCACAAGCTAACAAAATCTACATGATACTAATCAATCTACACTATCAATCAAAGGAGATATCTAACAGCAAGGAAATCAACGAGGAGATTAACGACAATGATTCATCCAACTAAAAACATCTGCAAACAATAAGCATTGCCACTATCAACTTATCTAACTAGCATTTTCAGTGTAGCATAAGGGAACTTACGGTGAACTAAACGTAAGACTCACGCACACTACTTGTGGGTAGGGCCTCCAAATGGCCAAGACACACTCATTTCCCTTACCTAAATGAAGAACTACACTCTCGGACAGCCTCCACCACACCCAGCTTCACTCCTAAGCTCACAGCAACTTCACGAACATAGCTCTAGCTCTCAACAGTGCAGCTCACCCCTTCTAAATTTTCGTAGATCTGGGCTGTTTCGGACGAGTACGGATGCGATAGTCTTGTCCACATGCGCAAAAATCCTAAGACAGATTTGTGCTTGCGGACGAGAAATGGCGTCCCTGCCAATTCTGTACCGTCCGAAACCAACATTCAGACGCAAAATGGCATCCGCATAATGTATCCACGTGCGTCTGAAAGTGTCCAGAAATTGGATAGATTCAAATCGGATGCGTTTGCTTGGGTCCGCATTTGTCTGCATGTGCCCAGTGATAGACGCATTGGGACGCAAAACCTCGTCCTGGTGCGTCCCAAAGCACAGGGATGACTTCCCGTGCAGTTGCAGACGACATTCCTCATCCTCATGTCGTCTGCAACACTAAAATCCTAGCTTTTCTGTAATACACGTCACAACCCGACACGTATTGATACGTAATGTAATATTTTATTTATCCCAACCTTTGATTACGTCACGTATACGTGATAACATATCGGGATATTACATAATATCACTTACTTCTCCTCCTTTGGCATTATCAAAGGGAAAACATGAAGGAAAATCAACAACGATATCATCAAATCAAATCAACTCAACAAGTTAATTCAACATATGATTCAACCAATTTTTACTCCCCCTTTTGACATTATCCATTCAAATTAATTGGGGTTAGTAAACACTAAAAAACAAATCAATTTTCTTCCCCCTTTGACATTATCTACATATAAATAGTTGGGGCATATAAAAAATCAAAGCAAATCAATCAATTAACTTTCTCCCCTTTGCCATTAAATATACATAAATTATTTGGGGTAAAATGAAAACAAATCAAATATATTTCTTCCTCTTAGCATACCAATTGTTGGGAGGACATCCAAGTGAATACTAAGAAAAAATAATTCAATTTATATCAATTTTAAGAATGAAAATATTTAATTTTTGATAAAAAGATATTAAAGTTAAAATTACTTCTTTCCCTATGTCAATGTACAAATTCAAAACAAGGGGGGATAAGGTGAGCTAATTTTTTCGTGCGATATTATAATCTCTATTCCCTAAGTGATTTAATACTAATATGCAATCAACACATACACAAAAGTAAAGAGATAAGGAAGAGAGATGCAAACAATTTGTTCACGCGATTCGACAAACCCGCCTACATCTGCGCTCCAAGTTTTCTACTTGGAGATTCTTAATCATCTAACCTCCCCCGTTAGTGATGATTGAGCTTCACGGGTGCCAATCAAACCTTACATTTGACTATTCGCTGGGTGTCACCATTGGATTGATTTTCACGGGCCTCAATCAAGCCTTTAATAACCATTCTGAGGCGTCACCATTTCGATCACCGTTTTAAGTACAAATGATGTAATTGAAATATTACAACTTTGGAGACCTAACTCTCTTAAATGAAAACTCTCAAGTTGAGGAGTAGGAAAGTTAGATTTGGTACTCAAATATGGATGAGAATTCGAGTAGAAAAATTGGCATCGTTTCAATACGATTCTCTCTTGGTTGGACTTCAATTCGGAGTGCTTCAATTTATAGAAACTGTATGACCAGACGACCACTCTCTTGTCCGGTCGACCACTTCCTGACTATTGGAATGTTACCATTGTGTTTTTTGTTGGTCCAGTCGTCCGCTTTATTAGCTCCGGTGGATAGCATCCAAGTAGCCCGAAATAGATTCTGCTCACTGTTCATTTTCTGGTCGATCACATATCCTGTCCAGTCGACCGCTTCCCGTTGTTTCAGAATGCAGAGCAAATTGTCTTGATTTCGATCAATTGCCTTCATGCCCTGATCGACTGCTCCCACTGGTTTGACTCTTTGTAGCCTTTCTAGTCAACCACCCTATGGTCCAAAGACGACCTATACTCTGTATTTTGCATTTTTTGAATCTTTTAAGTCTCAATTATCAATCTATAAGCTACATGGATTTAGGCAAACACATTAGTAGATATTAATACTTGTATTAAGGGTATTTCCAATGAAGATTAATAATGTATTCACTTGATTCAACAAAATAATAAAATTATTAACCAATTATACAATAATCAATAAAACAAATAATCTAATATCTATTAGGCTAACATTCCCTTTTGCGGACGTCTATGTTTCTGCAATGCCTTATGCTTAACCTATTCCTTTAATCCCACCCTCGTCGTTCTCCTCTTAGTTAATCTTACTGTAGACGCGTTTGCTACCACAATACATTCCATAATGTGAAATGACGACATTTAGCTTTCATCACTTAACGTCTTTTCGTGTTTCCTTTAATTCAAACGACATCGTTTATCTCTCTGCGCGACCTCTAATCTTTTCGCAAGGGAATCTTTTTCTTTCTGAGAAAACATCTTTTCCTTCCGCCTTCTGATCTGACGGTTCCTGTCTCATTCGTGCTTCCATTCAACGACCATTGTTTTACCTGCTCTTCTCAATCGTTTGCGCGGACGTATTCCTTTTTGCGCACTTCATCTGACGGCCGACACTTCATATGCTCCTTCTCTTTTTAATCCAACAGCTAATCTCTCTCCCAAACGAAATCTTTCATTTCCGTGGGAGCATCTTTTTCCTTCTGTCATTCCCATCCATCGATCAACTTTTAATCTGCACTTCCCATCCTACGGTCCTTAATTCATCTGCTCCTTTCGACCCTTCCGCTAACACAATCCTATCCGCGGACGCTCCCTACTAAGCGATCACCTCATCCAACGGTCAGCTTCCTTTGTCTCCTTCATTCGACAGCCATGAAGTTGTCCGCCCTTCTCCTTTTTCCCACTTACTCTTTCTCCCTGTGGGGTAATTGTGCAATGATGTCGTCTCCCTTATTCTTCAATCACTCCAAAACCAACCCCCATCTTGATCTTTAATTCAACCCAACCGGCCATGAATTATTCCAAAATCATTATTCTAAATTCTAAAGCGGTAAAGTTTTGAGTTACTATCTTAATCAAATAAATCATGAAATAATATATCTTACCACTAAATCGACCAATATATATTATTGCATTTTATGACCCACTTAACTATTTATAAATTCGTCCAATAAAAATTTTAGTCATTGCAAAGTTAATTGAAAATCTTTCATTTTGAAAAGACTTTTCATTTGTATCGTTTCTTTCAACAAGTTAACAACGATTTTTGCGTCGTTCATTTTCCATAGTTAATTATTCTATTTGCTAGCAAAATTTGTTTATTAATTAACTTGCCATTGATATTATAATTCAGTGGTTGTTTTGTTAATTTTCCAATCATAAAACATAGACTTTCAACTTATTTGAGGATTGATATACACAAAAATAAACATGCAAAAAAAAAAGTTTTTCTTTTTGTTGTCCATCGTGGCACCGTGTTTGTTCGAGCAAGCTTTCGTGCAATCCGACCAATCTCACGATAATTTTACATCATGACTTGAAAAGTTTTCATCACTCGATAAATTATCTAATTTTTTCCAACCGAGAAACATGGTCCTAAGGATTCATCTGAAAAAAAATTTGAACCCGAGATTTCGAAGGAAGCAAATCTATTCCACCACCTTTTTTTTAATTTCTATTTCCCAACCAAAGTCTAGTTTCTCCAGCTGTTCTGCTTCTTTGCTTCAAAGGCAGCTCCATCCTTGAGCATATCTTGAGCATCCATGTCCATTCCGAGCTTCGACAGGGCCAACGCTTGCAAGTAGAATGCAGTCGGCCACTCCGAAATGCATACCTGAGCTTGCATTGCGTCTCTCAGGGCGAGTTCTGATTGGTCGTTCATCAAATATGCGAATGCCCTCCTCGCGAACACGGTGGCAGAAGGAACCGGCATCATCGCTATGAGCTGCAAAATATTCGATACACGACGAAAAAATATGGAAGAATATTATGAACTCATACATGAAATACATCAGAGTGATTATGTTTTCGGAATATTTTGCAGATTTTTCAATTTCTCTCCTAAACTCTTGATCTTTTTTCATCTAAATATTCCTTAATTCTGCATCGAGCAAGCTAAAGCAACAAACATCAATGGAGTTCAATGGCTCTTGTTTGGTTGGTTTGAATACATAAGATCTATTCGACTAGAAGTCAGGGCATATTTTGATTAGACTAGAATGGAAAAAGGAAACATTTTACCTTTGAATAATATTCAACAGCACTCTTGAAATCCTTGTCCCTGAATGCAATGTCACCAAATTTCTTCATATTCACCATCTCTTGCACTTGCTGAGTCCACTCTTGAAATGAAAGCTGCATGTGAGAAATAATAAAAGCAATATCACTGCCTTTTCAATCCGATGTCTTATATTTTAATCATTCATTCGGAAATGAAATCCTGAAAAGGAATATGTACAAATGGATGACTTGAAAAAAACACTCTTGAACCTCTAAAAGCTATAGAAATATCAATTTTATTGATCTTATGAGTATCATACCAAATTTTATCAATGAATCGCTTAGAGAAATACGAGACATTTAAGTCATACAAGAAAAGAGATAAATTCATTGATAAGCAAAAGAAGAAAAACTGTGAAGGGTGATTGGATTGATGATAAAATAGAATCAACAATTCTATTGTGAGAATCCCAAAAACACCAAAAACATAAAGTGCAGAACCATCTAGCCCAAGGAAGCACAAATCACACAATCCTCACACCCTTTTTGCGCTATCTGCCAAAAAAGATTCTCGGGAAGGCTATGCAAATATCTTCCTTACCATAAAAAAGATTTCGATCGGATTCTAAAGCATATACCAAAAATAGTTGTAGATACGCAAAATCTATTGATTAATTTCATTTGACTCTGGCCACACCAAAATAAATTTGACTACACACCTCGTTTTCTGCACCCTCTTCGTCTTTATAGCCGGTTTTAAGTAATATATCATGCACTGCGGAGAGATCCATTCTTGCACAAGCTTTTCCAAGAGGAGATAACATGGTTGGCAGCACAATCCTACTCGTAGGCAGATCCATTAAGGTCCGTGACGCCACCTTGAAAATAACATAATAAACCATCTAAAAAGTGTAATTATGAAAACGCAAAAACCCAAACTAGAAGTTTAGAGGGATTTTTCAAGGATTTGATAGATTCTAACTTCTTTTTGCTTTTGAAGGGGTAAAACTGCTTTAAGAAGAAACTTAGTGTCAGGACGATCCCTCGCCTCGTATTGAAGGCATTTTGAAGCCAGTTCGATCAATTTTATAGCATCTTCATTGATGTATTGCCCTTCTAAGGATGAATCCATCAACAACGCCATGTTTTTTACTCTTATCAAGTCAAGTGCCTGAAGAAAAAATTCTTAAACACTGTAAAGCTATTATCACATCGTTGGAGTTCTCAGAAAGCCAAGGAAAAATGTTTTTGAAGCCCAATTTAGCAATAATGAACGTATTTGACAAAGAGTAATATTTGGTTTCTCTTCTAATTATACACTTTATTTGTACTTCCTAAGTTGTCACTTATTATTTGGCACAATTATCGTCTAACTTTAAATTAAAGTGACATGTAAAATTCACATCATGAGATAAGATTATAATGTATAATTAGGAGATAAAACTAACATTACCCTTTGACAAAAGAAGTACTGATTCTTGATAAAACATAAAAAAAGACAAACATGTAAAGGCAAATAGAGAGCGTTACAGAAGGAAAAATCATGTATGTAACAATTTTTAAACCGAAGACAACATACATGGCTCGGAGGAATATGCTTCCCACTCAAAAGGTCCAAGAGAACTGTTCCATAGCTATACATCACACTCTCTGGGATGACCCTGCCTGAACATTTTGACATTATATAAACCCACAATCAGCAAAACACTGCAATTTGAAAACTTGCACTTAAATTTCCATCCTTAGAATCATAAAATGTGACATAAATTCAGTGGCACACGACATTCAAGTTCCATTGTTAAAGAGACACCAATGACTATGTTGGCATAATATGTGCATAAACAACTTTACCAACACAAAATCAAAAAATGCATTGCAAGAAAGTGCATAAAAAAAAGTGAAACTCACCTGTTCGCAAAAATTCAGGCGGTGTGTAAGCTAAATTAGTACTGTAGCTTTTCCCATCTCGACTATTTTTCATAAGACCAAAACTAGACAATCGAGGATCGCCATCCTGAGAAAACCAGAAGTAACTGTAGCAAAAAACTGAGAGGGAAGTAAAGGATTTTCAATGGTTTTAACATAATCAAGGAGATGATTATGCTAGAAAAGATAGACCATACACTGGATATACCCCGATCCAATATTTGCAAAGCTCTATTTTAGTACTTATATACACACAATATAAATTTGCCATGTTATCTCTTAGAAAAGGTAAAATGAAGCAAGCATATTGAAGTTTTGATAAAAGCTAAGGTAGTCCATCAAAGGTGGCAACTTTAGTGAATGAATGCTATGAATGTCTAACAAACAATCACTGATTGATGAGGAAATTCACATGCACCCACCTCATCAAAAAGAACTCTGTAAGCATTCAAATCGTGATATATCTTCCTGTTTTCTGTATTACAGTGATCAAGTGCCTCTGCAATATAGTACGCAACTCTAATGCGCATTTCCCAAGGTAGTGGCTGCTTATTCCCTGGAAGAAATTTTTTATTTTTGATAAGAAGCGAAATATATTGAAAGAAGGAATATACAACGGAAGAGAGTGCAAGAACCCTTCTCACGAAGAAATTAGAAATTAAGACAAAAAAAAAAGAAAAAAAGACTCGGTAGGAGGAGGCATAAGAATTGACAACTAAATAATCACTAATCAATGGCTGGTCATAAAGGTCAGTATAGATAGAAAATTATAGTAGATTATCTTAGAAACCAAGGTCCTAATGGTATGTCATAAATCACATATAAAGAATTTTGCACTTGCATAGCTTCGTATAGATCAAACCAATGAAACTCCAACAATATGATAACATTTTTGTTCTATCTCTGGGGAAAACATAAATGTGAAGAGTGTCAGGGTGTCTTTTTCATCATATACCAATCAACTCGCATAATTAAAATCCACCATTTTAGAGCTGAAAAGCTTGGATAAAAGAAGTTGCATTTCTGGATTTTTTAAAGAAGAACAAAGCGAGACTAATTTCATATTTCTGGAGCTTTTACATGAGCAAAACCAAGTATTTTGAATTTCTGGATCTTTTATATGAGCAAAGAATAGGATTTTGAATTACAGTGAAAGAGATGCTTGGAAAGAGTCTCATTAGGCATGAACTCTGCCACTAAGAGACGCTCATCTCCTTCAGCACAGCATCCAATTAGATTCACTAGTCTCTTGTGCCTCAACTTTCCTAGTACTGCTGCCTCAGCCTAGAAAATCACATTGAATTACATCAAAGTCACTCCAATAAATCAATGAACGTACAAAATCTGTTTGCTTTCCAAGAAAATATAAGTCCAGTCAAAGAAGAAGAAGTAAATATCAATTTTCAAGATTCCATTTTTCCATTGGTAAAAGAGTTGTATGTAATAAAAGATATGCACAAGAAGGATGGAGTTAAAACAACTCGCTCTACACCTCAAGAGAGAACAAAAAATCTGCATTTCCCCACCACAAGAGTGTGGTACAAAGAGAATATCTAAAAGAGCCTAAATCCAAACATTTCCCATCAAAAATCCCTTTAATCAATTTATTGCAAATTCCTCCTTCCATTTTTCAGAAACAAAAGCTCAACTATTCTCCCTACTTTATATATTCTCATTAAAAAAATATGGCCAAAGAAGAAAAGATAAGACAATTTGAAATTATTAGTTATAAAGTTTCCTGTAGAGTCCTCAGAATCATGGCATAATAATTTCACACTCGAAAACATATAAGCTGCAGTCCCTACAAAAAAAATTTCTAAGCAAGCAAACAAGGTACTCCTATTCAGTTTCCTGTTATTCTGACAAAAAAACCAATCATACTGAGCTGAAAATATATTTTACTTACCACAAACTGTTGGGGGTCAGGCCAGGATAGCTTGGAGAAGCGCTTAACAGCAACCAAATGATTATTCTCAAGCCTTCCTTTGTAAACCACATTAGGAGCTTTCTCACCACTTTCAGAGACAATGCCATCTGATTTGAATCCATTAGTAGCTTTCCGAAGCTCACTCAAGCAGTACTCTCTAAATACAAGAACGTGGTAGCTTTCTCGATCAGCTTGATCCCCATTTCCTTTACAACCCAATAAACAACAAATAACACCCATTAATCAGAACAGACCAAAAACACCGACACAAGTCTATAGAGAGAAAGAAGGGAGAGAGATGGAGAGAGAGACGAACCAGAGATGGGGATTGCACAGTTATGTTCAAGTGAGGGGTCATCAGGGGAGTGGAGGTGAGCGGTTTTGGAATGAAGACAACCCATTGTAGCACTGGTATGGAGCTGTCCACTTCTACATGAAACTGAGGTTATAAGCACATAAGCTTCAAGTAAGCCGCAGTTATGGAGGAAGTACAATAACACCCGAGAGCGAGCGACAGAAAGAGTGTACGATAGCTAGTTCTAAGTCAGCCAAGGAAAGCGAAACAACGCCATTGATGGGTCTGTAGCAGCAGCTGAAACAGAAGCAAAAGATGCTAGAAAGGGAAGCAGAAAGAGCGGAATAAGAAGTGTAGCACAAGGTCGGGAGTTATTTGGGTAGAATGGGTAATAGAAGATGGAGAGAGAGAGAGAGAGAGAGAGAGAGAGAGAGAGAGAGAGAGAGGTCTACAATGGAGGGGGGAGCACGTGCTGGCTGGTTGGGGTTGGGGCCCTGTTGCAGAGACAACGAGACCTGTGAGGGCTTTTTAACGCACGCAATCTCATTTCTTCCCAAAATAAATTATGCCTTTTCCTATAATTATTAAATTGAATTCTTTTATTTTATTTTCCCTTTTTATTTTATAAATTTTCCATATTATTTTAATAATTTAACGGCAGTTTAAACATAAGACTTAACTATAAATTAGAATGTATATTTAAAAACTCAATTATAAAAATGGGAAAATGACAAATCAACTATCGTGGTTTGTGATCAATGATAAGTCAACCACTATGGTATTTTTTCTAATAAGTTAACCACTGACGTATGAGAAAATAACAAAGTAAACATCGCGGTTACGTTCTCCATTAAGTTGACGTGAGACAAGAAACTGTTTCAAGACACCGTGTTTTTACGCTGTGTCTTGTCTTCTTCAAAAGACCAGAAACCAGACTACGAGCCAGAAACCCGGGACTCAACGAACCCCGCAACGAACAGATCCCACGACTCGACGAATAGACCCTGCGATTGTTGACCTGCACGCTCAATATGCTTACCAGCGATTGTTGTCGGAGTCAATCTCTATCATTGTACCTCCATCAAACAAAAAGGAGTATTTACTTTCTCTTGTGTAAATTCTTAATATTATTTTTTGCATCACTAACGGGCAATTATTCTCTTTGCATTGCAGTCCATACGCCATATTCCGGTGTACGAGCGACTGGATGAGGGTGCTAGCACAGTGCAATATTAAAGAACAATTCCACGAGCACGACCCTGCAATCTTTCATTGTGAGGGTGAGTTGTATGCTACTGCAGAAGGAGTTCTCTTGGACCCGAAGGGACGTTTTTGCGAGCCCCCGTCTCCTCTTCGGCCACGGTCCAAGAAGAAGGCGCCGTGATTTAGTTCAAATAGTTCTGTTGTAGTTTATGTTTAGTTTAGTTTAATTTTTCTACATTTGCTTTGTTCTCCGGTGTAGTTTCCATTGTAATTTAATATTTGTACATTTGCGTTGTAATTGATCTATAGTTCAATGATTTCCGTTGTAGTTTATACTTGATGAACAATGTCTTGAGAAGATACTGGAACTGTTGTGGGCTTTTGTGCAGGATGCATGAGAATTGCGTTGGGGGAGCAAAGAAACATAGTAGGTTCTGCCCAAAATTTTGTAGAAATTGTATACTTTTCCATACTTAATGCTTAATGTTTACAAGCAGCACACATAGAAACATTTGCATACTAACACATCTTACACTTAACTAACCTAACATTAGAATAGCTGACCACAACCACACCCATACCTAGAAAGTACATAACATAAAACTTACTAATCACCTTAAACTCAACACAATCAACATCAGTGCATTATTATTCACCGTAATATCATTTACAAGTAGTAAATAACATGCAACTATCCATCAACTGAAATTGTAAAACAATTGTGCACCCTCTGTGTCACGGAAGGTTAAGGTCCACGTTTGTGTACGATTGTGTGTGTGGACCTTGCGCATCAGACTCCTGCACAATACATTGCAAATGAAATTAGCATATTTCAAACATCAATTGAAAACGAAAATGTGATAATGGCTTACCAACTTTGTCGGGAGCTGTCTCAGGAACTAGGTCAGGAATTGTCTCGGTGGCTGTCTCAAGAACTCTGAACCCCATAAATGTTCCCTCAGACCTGTCTCTGCCGCCCCTGCCTCTGCCGCGCCCTCTGCAAGCCTCGACACTTGACTCACCTCCACTATCGCATGGGCGAGAATTGTGCCTAACAGCCCACACCGACCACAAGTGACGGTCAAATTTCTTCTGGTCAACACTATCCGGCTTGGAGCCTCGTCCACATCCCGTATTCTACGTTTGCGCGGCCTTCCTAGAAGCCTTTTAAATGGCGGTGGGATAATAGGATCAAGATTCGTCACCGGAGGCCACTCGATCGGTCCATTGACGGGCCAGAGAAAGTGGGAGTACATCGCCATGTATGTTTCCCGATGATAGTACGCATGCACAAACTCCTCAGGGGATCTCCTCATGAAGTGAATGCACGAGACTGCATGGACACATGGGATGCCAGTCAACTCTCACTGGTAACATGTACAAGTACGCCTGTCCAAATCGACAGAGTACTGTTTGTTACCATTACTGATCTCAAACTAGGCAGCTCCTGAAAACTGGGGCTCTAATTTTGCCCGGCAAGTTGTAGTTTGGAGAACCGAGTGCTGATCTTTGGACACAAAAGGTTCGTTGAGCGAGCCATATTTTCATTTTTTTTCACAATCCTACCCATGATGCCCTTCCAGATGATCTCGAACATACTTAGAATCGGTTTGTCCCGGGCTGGTAGGATGCTAGCGTTGAATGACTCACTCAGATTGTTAAGGCTTATGTTGCACTTTGGGATGGAGTAGAAGGCATGTTTGGCCCAGGATGTCACCGTTATTCCACGTAAGTAGTTGTGGGTCGCCAGGTCAAGCATAAATAACTTACCCATCTCTCTCTCAAATTGTCTCACAGTAGTGGCTCTAGATGCTGCCCACATTGCATCTTTTAACAACTTGCCTTTAAATTGTTTTTGGAAATTGGCATACAAGTGTCGGATGCAAAATCAATGGTCCGCTTGCCCTGCCATTGCGCTCACAGTTGGCAGTAGACCCTGTAAACATTCATAATATTAGTCAGATGTCTACAAAATGCATACCTTTACACATAAGACAAAAGCATAAAACACGGTGTCTTGAAACGGTTTCTTGTCTCCCGTCAACTTGTTAACGGAGAACGTAACCGTGATGTTTGCTTTGTTATTTTTCCATACGTCAGTGGCTAACTTGTTAGAAAAAATACATAGTGGTTGACTTGTCATTGACCACAAACCACGATAATTGATTTGTCATTTATCTTATAAAAATTGAAGCCATTCTTCAATATTAGTTAAAATTATATTTAACTTTTATTTTTTCCCGTTGACATGTTAATTTTATTTATTTAATAAATAACTAATTATTTAAGAAAAAATAAGAAAATTGAGAGTTAATCATATATTGAATAAATTAGGGAAAATGACAAATCAATCATCATTCTTTACTGTTAGTGACAAATCAACTATCATCCTTTATTTTCTAACAACTTAACCACTGACGTATGGGAAAATAACAAAGTCAACATCGTTGTCATGTTTGCCGTTAACAAGCTGATGTGGGCGGTTCGTACACAAACCGCCGGGGTGTTGTGGTTTTCCAAAAAAAGTGGGCAAATTTGGCTCGCCGCAGCGGTATCTTGGGACGCCGTGACAGCTTCTCAAGACACCGCTGCGGCGTCCATCTTTTCACGCAGTATACATAACCGCGAAATGTTAGAGCTCGGCCATTTTCACCCGAACAAAGTAGAAATCCTCTCGGCGAGCCATTTTCACCCCGAACAAACACCGAAACCTCTCAGCGAGCCATTGTCACCACGAAGAAACAACGAAATACTCTAAGCCATTTTTGATCACAATGTATTCCCGAGCAAAGAAATTGGCGTTCAAGCATGGGAAGGCAACGGTGGAAGCTGTGCAAGCCGCGGCAGTGGAAGATGTGCAACCCGCGGCGGTGCAACACGAAGAAACTGACCAGGTTGGAGAAACCGTTGCAGACTCGTAATGGCAACCTGAACTCGAGCCAAAACAAGGAGAAGCCGAAGGCTCATTGGTTTGGTTCCAACTCGTTACAGCGGGTTTCAGGTCCAAACTATTCAGGACATCGTATTGCAAAACAAGGTATGAAGATGATATACAATACCATGCAATTATTGTTTCCAAAATAGTAGATTTGGACTCCTTGGTATGAATGAGAATTATTGCTTGAAGATGCTGGATTAGCCGGGTTGTGCCGGATGAGGGGCAGTTACTGCGTAAGAATTATTAGAATGTTTTACGCAAATTTGGAATTTTCCACCGAGCCATTAAAGGTGCGGACATACCTTTTTGAACTAGAGTTGAGGTTCACTCCCAATGATCTAAATATAATGCTTGGATGTGTACTGGACATGCCAAGCGATCAATATTATCACATGTCTCGGGAGCCACCATTCATCAACCGAGGAGAAGGGCTAGCGGTGCTTAGATTGTTGCACCAGAATCCCGAGGTTGCTTAGTATAACAAGCCAAAGGGCAAGGAGTTGAATGCCATAGCCCAATTGATCCACCTGATCATGACGTACACAATTTTACCTCAGGAAGGGTATCGAGACCATGTTAGCTGCATGGATCTTTATATCTTAGAGAAGGTGTTCACCAAGAAAAAGGTGGACATCAGATTTATCATCTTGAGCCACATGCATGAGGTGCTCAACAACCTAGCCAAGAACCTACCGTACAACTGGTTCATCAAGAGGATCGTTAAGCAGTATGGGGTACCCATCTCGGAGAAAGAGCCAAGAATTGAAGAGTCAGCTAATGACGTGTACAACGAAGTTAAAGTAGACCGAATGGGGATCATCCAAGTTGGAGGGGAATGAGTCCGCAAGTCCAAGAAGTAGGCATCACCTCCACCCCCCTCAGAGCCTCAGCATTCAGCCCCCTTAGCAGAACATTCCCCTCCTAAGACATCTCATTTTACTTCGATGCCTGAGGAGACGTCTGCTTGGATGAGCAGGATGGAGGAGGTTCATCATATGGCGATGACCAGAATGCAAATGATGGAGGAGTACATGCAAATACAACAGGTCAAAATACAAAGAGGAGAGGACTGAGCAGAAGAGAGGCATCGCAAAGTAGAAGAGTGGCATATGCAAGCAGAAGAGAGGCACTATGAGCTGGTGGCAGCACTTCAGAGACGTGAGAGGCGATCAGTCCGTACATCAGCTTTGCCATCGTCCTTTGGAGCAACAGATGCCACATACCACTTGTAAGTTATTTAGTTTGTTTGCAAAGTCCAATCTTTACTTTATTTGTGTTTGATGTAATGACGTGTTGTTGATTTGCAGCTGTAACGACCCAGTTTTAATTACTTTAAAAATCGTGTAAAATTTAAAACTTTTTGTTTTATAAAATCAGAATGAAATTCTTCTTATAAAAATCGATCGTTAAAACTCTTTACTTAAAACATTTTGCAGAAGAAGTAATAAAATTCTTTTATAAAACGCAGCAGAATTAAAACAAAACATTAAAGAATATTAAATAATTTACAAACTCTTTTTACAAATAAATTCCTTTCAAATCCTTTAGCCCAGCCAGCCATAAGATCCACTCGTGCAAATCTTTCATCAACTGACTTCGACCTGTTCACCTATTTCTCGTACGTACTTATATCACAAGACCTAAACTAATGAGCCTAATGCTCAGTAAGTGATAAAAGAAATGAAATACAAATATGATGCATGATCCCACAATGCATTACAGAAGAGAACTGTATCTCTTCTGGAAGTTAAGGTGGAATACTCCCTAGAGTCATGTGGCCTAACCAGTCACTCCGACGAGGAGATATACCCATCGGGGGTGTTACCACAAACAGGTATCCTCATTTTTGTTAAAGACGTTGGAGGTTTCAGAACGGGATAAATTGTGAACCCTATAATCCACGTAGCTAACTTTTAAACCTACCACTCCCTACGTGGGAGGAATCTACCGTATGGAAAGTCACAATTCACCCGAACCCCCACACGCCTATTTACGTATTTTAGGATGACATACAATATGTCTATAAATATCTACAGTCCTATATGATCGTATTAATGTTTAATAAACATATCATTAAAAGAACACACAACATACAAATCCTAATTCTTACGATGTAGGGTCCGAAGACCAAAACACAGTAAGTATCAACTTACCTGGTGTCCCTAGCACGATTCAGAAATTAACGATGTCCTTCTTCTCTTTTATACCTTCAAAATAATTATAATTTATTTATTAATATTTTTATCAATCATAAATCTTACGTTTATTATTTAACAACCTAATTATCGCTTAACGAATCTTTATTAATTTAACTTCATTAATTTACAGTTAATAAACGTATAACCTTAATTTATATTTTTTCCCCTTAACACTTAACAAACTTCATTAGTCAACTTAATTACTTCGCAACCACGCAGTAATAATTCCAATATCTTAATATGTGCAACGAGATAGCGATAGCCAACAAATGTTGCTCATTCCATCAATGTGTCTCAATAATAAAGAGAATTTACTTTATAAACCAAATAGTACTTTGTCACAATACCTTATTTTCTACAGCAAAGAAGAGAACTATTTAATTCCTTCTATCTAGACAATAACCAACGTAACACATTTACTTATCCTCTTTATCTTATTAGAAAAGCTGTATGTGATTCATCCAATATACAAGGCATGTGTAACGTGCAGAATACTTAACTAAATTCTCACAGTACATGAATTTAATCCAACATACATGCATAATATCTCCAACAACTAAAACTAATCCCAACATCAAAGGCATAATATGATCAGATCCCAAACAAGTCAATAGAGTACAAACAATGCTTCGTATTCAACCTATCCTTAATAGCGCTAACACGAACTGCAAGTCCTAATTATTTATAACATTGTTCTATAAAACCTGTAGTGAAACATAAGCCAAAACTATCAGTATTCTCTCACCAAACAGATCAAAACTTTCACGGCATTAGACAATTAGAAACAACATTAAGGGCAGTGCACAATGAACTGACACAACAACTAAACAAGAAAACTATCCAAGCTAGAACATGTACCCATTAGAGACAAATCCACGGAATCTATTAGCAAGAGCAGTGTACCGTATTGAAAATCTGAACATATTATTATGATTTTACAGCCAACACAATCAGACAGCAAAATCAACAAAACTCAACCACAAATCACAACCTAACACCTGAAGGCAACAGAGAGAAGAAGATATCAATGGCCAGAACAACCCATCAATCTCTTCAGAAACTCAAACACAAATCCCAGCACCAACAGAACCAAATCCAAAATAGAACTTCAACACAGTATAATATCCAATATTTTTACCCCTTTCAATCTGTCATCACAGAAGATATACCAAGGAACATAGGAGAATTACCTGTAGAGCACACAAACCATTTTCTTCACGGTAGCAATCCAGAGCAACACCAAGCAGGAGCTCACTTCCATCCATTGATCTCGGCCCTTTCACAGAGAGCACACCTGATAGCCATCACTGTCCAATTTCATTCTCTTCACAGTCACTCATAGATTAATGCACACACAGAGAACAGGATCACCTCCCCTATCCACCCACTGCTGCCATCCATTTATAGCCGAGGAATGCACAAATACAAAGCTGGGGAAAATTGTACACTTCAAGGAAATTGGTCCAATACTCGATGGCCATGTGGAAGTCCCAATCTTTTCGGGAGAAGAATAAGCTGGTTCAATTTGGAAACCACAAACCGGCCACTTGACAAGCCCCTGCCTCCATCCTTCACGGATCACGTCTCCCTTGCCGACGGCAAAATACCCTACTACCGACGCCAAATCAACCGAAATCGGAAGCCAATGAGATGAACACTAACATAGGGAATCGACTTACCTCCACCGGCCAAATCGCAGCACCAATCGACCCGTGCCCTAGCTCGCTGGTACGCCAGTGATCGTTGCAGCAACCCGTGCCGTTGCCGGCCATTTCTCGTGCGCCGAACATCGCCGTGAACTCCCGTCACTCACTGTCCTCCGTCGTCGCCGATCGGCCTTCCCGATCGCTCACTCCATCTCTCTTGGCCGTCTCACCGTCGCCTCTCCTTCTCTTCTCTCTCAATTCTTTTTCTTCAATTTAAAATAAAACCTCTCATTTCTATTTCTTCAATTTAACATAAAACCCAATTTAATTATAAATTCCCAATTTGCTCTCTCAATTCTTTTTCTTCAATTTAAAATAAAACCCCTCATTTCTATTTCTTCAATTTAACATAAACCCCAATTTAATTATTAATTCCCAAATTTGATGTTAATGACCGTGGACCACCTCCTTTCCATATTAACTTTTCTTCTGTATAATTAATTCATCTATTTTCTTTCTTTTAAATAATTAAATTCTTTATTTAATTATTTTCACCTCAATTCAAAATTTTTTTTCTCCAAATAATCTAATTATACTCTCAACTAATTTTTCGTTAAATAAATCCTTGATTATTATCTAAATATTTCCCTCAATAAATTTCTTATCGAATAAATCTCAATTATCCTCAATTAATTCTATTTACAAAAATTAGGGTATTACAGCAGCACCAGTGCCGTAAGCCGCCAACCTGCTCCAACCGTGCCGGCCGAGGTGCAGGGGACCAGTCAGTTCGAGCCTCCGCCCCTTAGAACTGCAGGCGTGGTACGTCTTTCATTTGGTTATATATGTGTGTTCGTTCATGTTCATGCTTTGTTAGTCTGACGATGTTTTGACATTTTTGTTGTAGTCTCGGGATTCGATGGACATGTTCAAGAAGTATGTCCAGGCAAATACTCAGAAGAACATAGAGACGTGTGTAGTTCTTGGGGAAAAGCTGATCGGTGATGATTACTTCGTCACTGATATCATCTTTCCGGAGCAAGTTGGGACGCCAGATACGGTGAGAAGCCTTCTTTGTATGTTAGAGTATAAGATTTTATCTTAGTACTCATCCGAACTTATATGCAGTACTATGCGGTCGACGATGCAGCCGTATTCGCGTTTCAACAGGATAACTGTCTACTCACATTAGGGTGGACTCACGTAAGTAACCATCTCACTTCTCCGGGTTGTTGTTCATGTTTTCTAAGATCATCTAATGTGTTGTTTACATTGCAAACACACTCGAAGCATAATTGTTTTATGTCCTCCGTTGACTTGCACACTTAATTCGCTTACCAGCAATTGATGTTGGAAGCAATCTCCATCATTGTAGCTCCCACTGACAAAGAGCGGTATGTATTTTCCCTTGTGTAAATTCTTAATATTGCTTTTCGTGTATTTTACCGGCAATTGTTCCCTTTGCATTGCAGCCCGTACGACATCTTGCGGTGTACGAGTGAGGGGATGAGGGTGATGCGACGGTGCACTATTCTGGAATAATTCCACGAGCACGACGCTGCAACCTTTGAGTATGAGGGTCTGTGATTCGACACAGTAGATAAAGTATTCCTTGACCCGCATTTATCTTTTGAGGTTAAGGATTTGCGACCGAAACAGATTAGGAAGAAGGCGGCGTAGGAATTTATGTTTATATACACTTTGTTGTAATTTGTTTACATTTACATTGTAATTTATGTTTAGTTGAATTTATTTACATTTACGTCGTAATTTATGTTTAGTTGAATTTGTTTACATTTACGTTATAATTTATGTGTAGTTTACATTTACTTTGCGAAAGTAAATGATATACTGGATGAATGATATGTTTGAATGATACTGGAACTGCTTAGTATTTTGTGTAGGATGTATGGGAATAGCTTTGGGGGAGTAAGGAAACAAGGGAGACCCTGGAAAATTTTTATAAATTGGGGTAAGGATAAGTGAAAAGTAAATCTTGTATGACCTAAATCAAGTACATAATTAAAGAAAAGTGTATGGAGAAACTTGGGTGAATTTAGTACAACAATTTCAGCAAGCCGCAGCGGTCTGTGAGCAAGCCACAATGGCTTCCATAACAAACTGCGGCGGCTTGTGAGCAAACCGCACGTGGCTTGTGAGCAAATCGTCGTGGCTTGCCCACAAGCCACTGTGGTTTGTGAGCAAGCCGCCGTGGTTTGTGAGCACAAACCATGACGGCTTGTCATGGTACCTGTAATCAAATTCTAAGCACACTCCACAACCAAATGTATGGAACCAATATATAAATTCCAAAATTGCTGAAACGAAACAAATTCTAATTTATCAATTCAAATTTATGAAACCAATTCATATTTTTCAATTCAAAATTTACAAATATAGCATACAGTACAATCACACATATATCAAATCTAATCTATCAAACGAATGTATCACGGAAGGTTAAGGTCCACATTTGTGTATGTTTGTGTTTGTGGACCTTGCGCATCAGACTTCTGCAGAACACATTGCAAATGAAATTAGCATGGTTCAAATAACACTTGAAAATGTAAACGTGATAATGGACTCACCTGCGTCTCAGGAACTCTATTGGGAACTGTCTCAGATACGCACTTGGGGACAGTCTCTGGGCTATGGAAGGAATTGTCTCGGGGGTAGTCTCGAGGACTCTAAAACCCATAAAAGTGCCCTCCAACCTTCCTCTGCCGCCTCTGCCTCTGCCTCTCCCTCTGTCGCCTCTGCCGGCCCCTGCACTGGACTCACCTCCACCTTCGCACGTGCGGGAATTGTCCGCAACACCCCACACCGGCCACAAGTCATGTTCATATATCTTCTGGGCAGCACTGTCCGGCTTGGGGCCTTGTCCACATCCCATATTCTACGTTTTCGCTGCCTTCCTAGAAGTCTTTTAAATGGCGGTGGGATAATTGGATCAAGATTCTTCACAGGAGGCCACTCGATTTGTCCATTGATGGGACAGACAAAGTGGGAGTACATTGCCATGTATGTTTCCCGGTGATAACACACATGCACAAATTCGTCAGGAGATCTCCTCATAAAGTGAATGTATGGGACTGCATGGACACATGGGATGCCGGTCAACTCCCACCGGTAACAAGTACAAGTACACTTGTCCAAATTGATAGAGTACTGTTCGTTACCGTTGTTGATCTCAAACTAGACAGCTCCTGAAAACTGGGGGCTCCAATTTTGACTGGCAATTTGTAGTTTGGAGAGACGGTTGCTGATCATTAGACACAAAAGGTCCGTCAAGTGAGCCATCTTTTCATTTTTTTTTTCACGATCTTACCCGTAATGCCCTTTCGAATGATCTCAAACATACTTAGAATCGATTTGTCCCGAGCTGGTAGGATGCAAATATTGAAGGACTCGCTCAGGTTGTTGAGGCTTATGTCGCACTTTGGGATGAAGCAGAAGGCATGTTTTGCCTAGCATGTCACATACATTCCTTGTAGATAGTTGTGAGCCATCGGGTCAAGCAAAAATAATTTGGCCATCTCTCTCTCAAACTGCCTCACTATTGTGGCTCTAGATGCTGCCCACATTGCATCCTTTAACAACCTGCCTTTAAATTATTTTTGAAAATTGTCATACATGTGTCGGATGCAAAACCAATCATCCGCTTGCCTTGCCACCTCTCTGACAGCTGTCACTAGCCCTTGCAGAGATTCATAATATGAGTCAGACATTGATACAAAATGCATAACATAAACACAAAAGGCAAAAGCAATCAACTACACATTTTGTCTGTCAGAAATGAGTGTCCATCCGTTGCCAGATGAGGTGTTTAGATCGTCGAACAACAATTCCAGAAACTAGCTCCACGAAGCCCTAATTTCTGCTTCAACCACTGCTACAACAATCAGATACATTCCATCGTTCATGTCGATGGTGACAGCAGTGAGTAGCTGGTCTGGAGTCGTTCCCTTTAAGTGGCAACTGTCTGAACAAATAACCAGTCTACCACAGTTCCGCACGACCATCTTGCATGCAGCTAAACACATGTACATCATTTTAAATGCACTCATGTCTAGGTCAACACTCACCGAGCTTCCAGGATTAGACCTTCGAATCTCCTCGGCATAGGACCATATGAGTTTGTATTATTCATTATCATCCGCTTCGTTAATTTTCTTGGCTGCATTTCTTGCCCTTCTAGTAAGGCTGGGTTTCTATTGACGTTGAAGTCCTTCCTGACTATCTCAATTATGGAAGAAAGGTCCCAGTCGGCCTGACTTTTAAATCTGTCTAAGTAATGGGTTGCGACCCATTTAGCAATGGCATAATAGCTTTCCATCTTTCTCGAGCAAGTGTGAACGTCGTTGTAGAACTTTATTTGAAATGTCATTTCACCTTACATTTTTTAGGCGTGCAGCCGCCACGTGTATCCTTCCTGGCAGGTAGCCCTCAACCAATGAGCATCACTGTGGGTGAATTTTATAACATACCCATTCTTCAATGCATGATCAATAATTTATTCTCTAATTTCATTCAATGAACTGTACTTTTTGCCAATGCCCATACCAGCGAAAGTGCATTGTCCTTGTGGTAGGCGTCTAGGCCTACTCTCAGCCATGTCAATATCTTCGTCACTAGTGGATTGACATAATGAACGGAGGTTCTCATTGTGCTCCTCGTATAGATTTGCTGAGACAGAATGCAACACAATTGTAGCTTCATTTCTAATTCCACGTACCTCACTCTCATTAGCAAAAAATGTGGTTGTGGGCCCCACTTCAACTTGACGGTTAATAACAGATTCTTCAACACTCCAAGATGCCATTTACTTTTCAACAAATTCTTCAACTTTGCCAAAATACCGTTCTCTTCAGATCTCATAATTCTCTAGGGTTCGCTAATCGTTGGCAAAATGCCTGAGAATATCGGGAGGAGTTCACTGTCTACTTATACAATGAATCGAGGTGCGGTGTCTTGAGAAGCCGCCATGGCGTCCTAGGACACAGAGGCGGTTTAGGCCAAATTTGCCTACTTTTCTTGGAAAACCACGACACCTTGGCGGTTTGTGTACGAACCGCCGCGGCTCCACATCATCTTGTTAATGACAAACGTGACAGCGATGTTGGCTTTGTCATGTTTTTATATGTCAGTGGTTAAGTTGTTAGAAAATAAAGGATGATGGTTGATTTGTCACCAATAGTAAAGGATGATGGTTGATTTGTCATTTTCCCAATAAATTAACTTTCCATTAAATATAAAAGGGAGAATGACAAATTAACCATCGTGGTTAGCGATCAATGACAAGTCAACCACTATCCTTTATTTCTAACAAAATAACCACTGACGTATGGGAAAATGACAAAGCAAATATCGCTGTCACGTTTGCCGTTAACAATCTAATCTAGAGCCGCAGCGGTCTGTGGAAAGAAGGCCAAATTTGGCCTAGACGCCGCTGAGATGCTGCGATTTCCTGGGACGCTGTTGCGGCGTCCATCAGAACGTCGTGGCGGTGTCCCGCGGTTTGTTACTAGAAAAATTTTTGATCGCAAAATTGAGGGCTTGAACATGTGATTTTGGGGTTGAGAAAGAGGGGTCATGGGTAAACCCAATGATATGTGATAGATCTCTAAAAGAGCTTCGATTTGATACCTTTTGCAGCCGATTCTGATAACTATAGCTAAAGTTATGGTCTTTTGAAGTTGAAGAGGTAAAAAATATAATAAAAACATTAGATTCGTAAAACATATACATAATGACTTTGAAGTAGCCATGAAACTCTCTGCTTTTCATGCATGGCTACTTCACAGTCCCCAGGAGTTCTCGATTTTTAGTGTTTAAGCCCTCAATTTTGCTATCAAAAATTTTTCCAGTAACAAACCGTGAGACGCCACTGCGGCATTCTGATGGAAGAATGTCGCGGTGTTCTGATGGACGCGTTCTGATGGCGATCTACCTTTTCATCAGAATGCCACGACGTTCTTCCATCAGAACAACTTTGAAAGGAACCCCGCCGGATGGTTACCATGGGTCGGCAATTTGGCTCCGAGCACCATCTTCTACGCCGAGTTTCAGAATTTCGAAGTTGGGTCTTCGACTGCGAAGAGAGTGAAGTGGACAGAAGTAAGGAATATTAATGCAGCTCAGGCAACTCTGTTTACGATTTCTTCATTTCTTCAAGGCGAGAAGTGGATTTTGGCCGCCGGAGTTCCTTTCAAAGCCGATCTGTAATTTGTTTTCCATAACAGCAAACGTAACAGCGATGTTTGCTTTATCATTTTCTCATACATCAGCGGTTAATTTGTTAGAAAATAAAGAATAATGGTTAACTTGTCATTAATCATAAAATACGATGGTTAATTTGTCATTTTTATAATATAAAAATTCAATATTTCTCTCTAAAATTTGACGAAAAATAGGAAGAGAAAAGTATTATTTAATTAGAAATTTAAATAAAATAAAATAAAATCATATTGTTGTTTTTATTTGAAGAAACAATAATAAAAAATACTGAAAATCCCACGTGTCTTCACCATAATTCTTGCATTAAATTTTTATTTAACTTCTAGAGTAACCCATATAATAATTTGGGGAGATAAGTACGTGAATATTAAATATTATTTTATTGATATTAAATAAAGTTTTAATTTAAAAAAAAATAAAAGAAGGGTATTGTTTTGGAGGTGAGATGGGGGAGGCCTACTAATACTCCATAGCATTTAATGTTCTATTTCAGTGTGCTTCCAGGACATTTAATGTCATGTCCCCCAACTTGACACTTGTATTATTATTATTTTTATTATATAATTTTTTAAAAAAATAAAATAAATTAACAATGAAAAGATATAGCCTTGATGCTAACTCATTTTATTATCATGGGCAAGATTAACTTAACCCCTTGCCAATGGCATAACATTATTTGTCTTTTAATGAATAGAAATTAAGACTTACAACATCTTTGTAAAATCAATTGAATCGCATATTTTTAATTGCATTGAATTTAGATTATTTATTTATTCGTGATTTTCATAAAGTGACACGACTTTTATTTTGGTCTACCGAAAAATATTTAGTGAGACATAATTGAAAAAGTAAAATTATAGATATTTTTAAAATTTATGGTGGAGCGAAGAAATCATGTCCGACTCCATCTCCAAAGGATTTTATTGATTGTGGCACAAAAATTTTCTTTTATAACTCTAATTTCACATTGAATTTTCACCTAAATCTTGAGATTTGTTTTTCTCTTTTCTCTTTCTAATCTATTTCTAATCTACAACTTATTTGAATAAACCATAGGAAAATTATTTGAAATGCTTTGTATAATTACTAAATTCAATCTCATTCATTTTCGTTTTTGTTAAATGAATGAGCTGACTCGATAGCTTAACTCACTACCGTATCGAATCGAGTTATATCGATTAATTAAAATGAGTCGAACTCAAGAGTGAAAGTTCTTAAGCTCAAACTTTGCCAATTGGAAACAAATTTTGGATCAAACTAGTTTAAGAAACTCTTTTGTTAACTTGGGGCCAAACCAACTTCTCCCCTTTTGACTCTCTCACTGTTTTTTGTAAGGAAAATTAATAAAATAACCACTGAACTATAAGTTTAATGACAAGTCAACCACTAAATAATTTTTGCTAACAAATAAAATACTCAACTGTAGAATATAAACTACGCAACCATCGCTGTTAACAATAAACTTACTTTAAAAATGAAAAAGTAGGGAACTTCCCATCGAAAATGTCTTTTAACTCATCGATTACAACATGAATTTCTTTGGTTGTTGCAAAATTCATCACGTCGTTATTTTCATCTAAATTTAGGGTTCTACCGAGTGAGTTCGATGAATTTGTGATTAACACCTCTTTTACTGTCAATTTAAGAATTTCTGTTTTGTCTGTAGGTTACTTCCAGTGCAAACATGGTTATTATGAAGCCATTAGAAGTCAAACAATATACAGGAACGATGTCATCAAATTACTTAGAAGAATTTACAGTTTGATTGGAAAGACGTCGTTTTTCCTCTATGTAAAGTCGACTTTTCTCTAAGGAAAAAATTCTATTTTAATGACTTACTTTCTATATAAAAAAGACAATGTTTTTTTAACGAAAAACGTAACCTCAATGATTGCTATGTTCTTTTCTCATAGTTGAGTGTTTTATTTATTAGCAAAAATTATTTAGTGATTAATTTATCGTTGATCCCATTGAATATTTTTTAATTTCCCTTTTTCAAAATAACGATTAATGTTAATATTTTTATTAAATAATATAATATTATTTACTTAAGTATAAGTCTGCAAGGTTTACTTAATTTCAGCCCAGACCTCTGGTCATCACGAAAGTGTTCATCACAGCCATGGCTCCTACACTCGTACTTAATCTCTACTAAAACGCATATGTTTTTTATGGCAAAAAAGATTATGTTAGTCGAAGATGAAATTCTTCTTTATGACCGCTGCTCTCCACATTTTACAAGTGATTTGAGATTAGACATCTATAATTGATACTTAGTAGGAGTGGATAGAATTAAACTGAATACTGGAATTCAGTCAAGTTGGGTCCAATTCTTATACTTCCAGAAACCTACAACGGTTTCTAACGAAGGAGAACTCTTCAGTCTTCTCCACGGTTCCATTACCAATTTTAGACCGAACTATTACAAACTGGTAAAAAAAAAAATTAGGGTGGGCAGAACCGAAGCAACCCGTGGAACCCAAACTAAACTGGTCGCCACAGATTGGTTCGCTCGGTTATTTTGTTAGTCAAAACCGCTCGGTTTGGTTTTTTTAAAAACCAATCAATTTTTGTTTGATTTTCAATTTGATATTGAAAATCGAGAAAAACCGAACCGTATCGAAGCAAAACACCTTAAAACAAGCCCTAGTACAATTAACCCTACTAGTATCCGTTCGTCTCACTTGCAGCTCGTTTCAGTCAAGTCGGTCCCCCTTGCCATCCTCGCTATATACCTCTCTCAAAGACGTCCTTCCCGGTTTGGCTATATTTGTTAGAAATTTAGATTTTATAAAGTTAAATTTTCATAAAGTTTAATGGTACATATTAGTGATAATCCATCATTTTAATTATCACAACCTTACGCTTATATCATTTAAAGAGATATGTACATTGGAGACACTCTTTGTTGAAAAAAGTCATTTTGTGTCATATATTTTTGGATCTCCATTCCTATCAATCTAATTAATTTCGACTTATTGAAAAATTACTATAGCAAGAGAATGTTGATTAAGGATTGGCAGAGCTTAAGCAGTGAATAACAACTAAGAGCGTAAGTCAAAACATAAAGTTAGAATATCAATGACGGGAGGTACGTGAATAATTTTACATAAGATTTAATTGTTTATATGATTTAGAAAGTATGTCTAGATCATAATTAAAATTTTAGAGTTGGTATCAGAGCATTAAAAATGTCTTTATCTCAATGCTTCAAAAATTAAAATTTTGAAATTTTTTTAAAAGTTTCAAAATTATGTTTTCAACATATTTGATTTAAAAAATAATATTACAAAAATTTAGAAAGTTCGATTTATAAAAATGATATCCAAAAATGAAAGAAATTGTAGATTTTTAGTATGGTTACGTTGGTTTTTTGAAAAATGTTATTAATGATATACGCCTAAGGAAGAAGAAGACTATAAACTACATGTCGTGTATCATTATATGAAGCTACATATAGTTCCTTGTATATAGACTTTCCAAAAAGGAGTTCTTATTGTTGGAGTGATCTGAAGGTGGGAGCCCTAAGTTTTAGAATTCTGCTTCCATCCATTATATGAATTTTGTTTATAGAATGTTATTTGATAGTATATCATGTCGTACATTAGCAAAAATATTTCAATTATTATTATAATTAATCTATGTAAATTTGTTTGTTCAAATTATATATATTTATATGCTTTGAAAATTTAATTAAATTGTTTTGTACTTAATATTAATTCATGTTCATGTTTTTTTTATATGAGCAATTTGATAAATTAATTCAAATATTAGATTGTTCATATAATTTTGGTTAATTATCGAGTAGTCACAACATTTTTAATTATCCAAAATTACATATAAAGTTTTTAGGATTATATTATGACATTTATTGTGATTAATTGTATGAATATAATAGATTTATCTCACATGAATTTTTATTATATTTTTGTAATTAATTAAGATAAAATATCGAATTATATTTCTTAATTAACCCACATCTATTGAGAAAAGGAACATGGTTCGGTAGTTTTATCATAAAGTTATGTAAATATTATTGAATTAAAACTTTAATGCAAAGGCAAGTTTTATGTCACTTGATTTATAATTGTTTGGGCATGATTTACATTGGTAAAACAAAATTTATATTGTTAGTCTCATACTTTGGATGATAAACATGTCTATTTATTTATTTTTGCAAATATATATATTGATAACTTCTTTGATTTTAAGTGTAATATTTTTAAATTGAAAAGGTGAAAACTGTAACGTCCAGTAAACTTAAAACCTTTTTTCATGTTTTTTTAAATACATCATGTATCAATTTATAAAAACCAAATCTTTAAAATGATATAGCGGAAGACTTAAAAACAATCTCATTTAAAAATCCAAACATAGTAAACCCTATCATAAAAAAAATATAATATGTGTAAAATATTTAAACTTAAATACAACTAATCAAAAACATGATAAAAAGTTTTTCTTTTCCTTTTTGTTTTCTTCAAATCTTCACCTACAAGTCAATTTTGCTTCGACAACACTTTAGCTATGCCCATGAAAGTACTTAATCAATCATCACTTTCATTTGTTCCTATCATTAGGTTCCTTAATAAATTCATTTTCACCTATATCTCAAAGTTCAAACTATGAATCTAACGTTTAGTATGAGATGCTTAAATATAACATGAATATGAAAAGCAGTTTTTGTGAAAACATATCGTTTCGTTCTTTCTTTCTTTCTTTCTTTTCTTTTTCTTTCATTCTTTTATTTTTTTATTTTTCTCTATAAGGGAGAGGGGTGAACTTCAGCCAACTCATACCCCAAGAAGAGTAGACATGACTATGGGAAACATACGAATGAGCCTCATGAACTTCAGTAGGACAGTGCCTCTTATCGAGACCTCCGCTAGTGTTGCGTACTTAATACACAACCACTTGGTGAACTTCAGTAAAGCCTTAACATTACTGTACAAACGAACTTATCCCCTATAGGAATAACTTTTGGGAAAATTTATCCTCAACCCTTAGTATTCTTATGTATCTTAAATTCTGTCTCTGTCTTTCTTATGTGAAAGCACATACATGAAAACTATTTTTATTATTTTATTGAAAAACATGATTCATGTAATGTACATAATAAATTGCATGCAGAACATAACTCATAGAAACAGTCAATACATCTCTAAAGTCATTATCTTTTTAACCTAACATGACATGTCTCTAATAAAGAATTCATAATAACACTTAATGAAACACATCCTCAAACACAGTTTAGCGACAACAATAATCATATCATCAAACCACAGCCCATAGACTTCACAACATATTATAAAAAATATACTACCTTATCCTAACACTTTGTGATGCAACCAAAAGCCAAATACAAGCAAACATCTCTTACCTGAAGTCTTTAATGAAGTCTGACTATTCAACTCTTCTTCAACACGTTCACTTTTCTTCAAATAAAGATAATCAGGTTAATCATAAGGAAAAGATGAAACTTTATAACTACACATTTTCAAGGATTGGTTCATCGCTCTATACTATCATCCATCAAACACATACCTTTAGAGTGTTTGAGAGAGAATCCACTTGAGAGATTGAGAGAAAAATCCTCTCGATCTCGTGGCTCTAGGGTGATTAGGATTTCTACCAAACCCTTCATATTTATAGACTATCCCATTGAGAATCCTGAGGAAGAAAATCCCGTAGAAATCATATTTTAAGTTTATCTTTTCCTAATAGTCAAAAAATCAAGTTGTAACTCGCGGATATTCTAGAAAACAAACTTGTTTAAATATATTTGCAGTAGCTGTAGACGTGTAAGCTACGGCTACAATGGTCTACTTCATCTATTTCGTTCAATTGTAAATCTGTCACGTTAGCCTCTATACTTATATTTGTGGTCATTAATGTTATTGTGGTCACAATTCCTTTCACAGAAGCCAATGCTTCCTCGATACTTCATTCTGCATACTTTTCCTCACTTCAACAATGACGTTTCACTTTGTTTTTTATCTTCTGCAGACACCTCCTTTTCTGCGGAAGCATATGCTTTCATACCTCCGCTGTTCACCGCAGATTCTCAACATGAAACGATGACATTCATCCTCAAATTATACACCACAGATTCTTTTCCATCTACGGACACTTATTTTAACCACAGATATATCATCTAAATGATAGCATTTTCTTCTCTGCCACGGACACATTTGCTTCTGCATATACCTTCTTTAATATAAAATGACGATGTTTACTTTATTTTAGCTAACTCTTTCCGTGGCATCCTTTCTCTTCGCACGAAAATTTTCCTTTCCATAGAACATATTTCTTTAAATTTGACAATTCATGTTTTATCCTTTAATTCTATCCAATGATCCTTCTTCCTCTCGCATTATCGTGACATCTTTCCTTTTTGTAGAAGTGTCTTCATTTTATTTTGCCTTATTTCGCATTTTGCTCAATCTTTGATCCTAGCCATTCCTTGACCTCATCCCACGGTTGTCATTTCATCCGTTCATCCATTAAACATTCTTTCATCAAAATGGCATTGTCTCATTTGTGGATACACACACATCGGTGGATTTCAACCCTTCTGTGGATGCCTATGCTCCCATGGATCCTAACACTTCTGCATTGTCCACCAATAGTTGCTTGCCATGTATACCATTCCTAAAGCAGATAGTCCCTACCGTGGATATGAACACCCTCGCAGATTCCATTTCATCCGCAAACATTGATTCAATTACGAAGTGTGCTATCAGTAATATACAATTAGAACAAGTGCAAATATAAAGAGTTAAGGGAAGAGAAATGCAAACACGTTTGTTAACGTGGTTCGGCAAACCCGCTTATGTCCGCGCTTCAAGGTCTCCCCTTGAAGATTCCTTGATCAAATAACCTTTGAAGTTATTGATGGTTGAACTTCACGGGTGTCAATCAAGTTGTACAATGACTGTTGAAAGGTCATCACCCTTTGATTGATCTTCACAAGCATCAAATTAGCATTTTATGACTATTTCGGGGTGTCACCATTTGTTTTTTATTTAGGTACAATGAACTGGTAAAACTAAAGTTTCTAACTCTCACAAATACAAAATCTCAAGTTTGAGAGTGAGAGAGTTAGGTTAAGCACTTAATTTAGAAGAGAAATATCGAGTAATAAATTTAGCAGTGGTTCAGTATGATTTCTCACCGTTATTTCTTCCAATGACAAGTGTTTATATATATAAAAACTGTCCAGCGGTCGACAACTCAACATTTCTAGTCGATCACTTCCTGACCATTGCATTGTAGTTATTGTGCATTTAGTCGACCACTTCCTTCGCTCTGGTCGACTGCTTCAGTGTAACTCATGAACTGCCTCGACTCTGCCCAATTGTTAGTCGACCACCATTCATCTTGGTCAACCGCTCTTCTACACTTCAGAATATGTCAAACAATCTGTCATTTCTCTAGTCAACCACATCCAGGCCTTGGTCGACCGCTTCCACTATTTAGCTATCTATAGCCTTTCTGGTCGACCTCCCAGTCGACATGTACTCCGTGTTTTGCACATTTTGATGCTTCGAAGTCTTAATAATCAACCTATAAATTATATGGACTTAGACAAACATATTAGTAAAGATTAATACTCTTGTTAGAGGGTATTTCAAATGATAAATATATTAAATTCATTTAATTCATAAAACAACTTATCAACAAATAAATCATTCATCATCAAAACAAATAGTCCAATCTCTTAGGCTAACAATATCTCCATAGAGAGAATTAAAAGATTTGTAAATGATAAAGTCTTTAGTGCTTTGGATTTCACAAATTTTGACAATTATGTGGAATAAATTAAGGGTAAGCATATCAACAAGAGTAAGAAATGCGCAAAGAGGAGTACTAACATATTAGAGATCATACATTCAAATATTTGTAATCTAGTTATGGATTCATATGAACCTATATATTTCACTTTTTCATAAATGATTTCTTGCGATATATGTACATCTACTTGCTTTATAATAAGGATGAAGCAGTAGAAGCCTTTAAGGTTTTCAAGGCTGATATAGAAAAATAATACGGTAAGGAAATAAAGATTGTCAGAATCGATAGAGGTGGAGAGTATGTACTATGGTAGATACACTGAGAATGGACAAGCACTTGGTTCGTTTGCAAAGTTTCTCCAAGAGCATGGAATAGTTGCTCAATATACTATGTTCGTTTCTCCAGACTAGAACGTTGTAGCAAAAAGAAGAAATTGAACATTATTGGATATGATGATGAGTATGCGTAACAGTTACAAACTTCAAAATTTCTGTGGGCTGAGGCTCTTAAGATGGTTGTGTATATATTAAATCGATTTCCAACCAAGACTGTTTCTAAAATGCCATTTGACTAATGGAAAAATTGAAAAGCAAGTTTATAATATATACACATATGAGGATGTACATAAGAGGTAAGGATATATAATTTACAAGAGAAGAAACTAGACTCAATGACTATTAATGGGTATTTCATTGGATATGCTGAGACGTCTAAGGCTTATAGATTCTATTGTCCATCTTATAATACTAAAATTGTCAAAAATAGAAATTTTTACATGAGAATTAAAATTTTTGCCATGTAGACTCGCCATGTTATGTGGTCAACATGTTTTGTGTTGGCCTGAATTCTTGTGCGATCCAATTAAGTTTGGCCACGTATAAAGATTTGGTCAAATAGTCAACACATAAAAGTTGTGAATAACTAGGGGTAACAAAGTAAATTGATAAAAAGGTGTAAAGAAACCCTAGTGAATAGTTTCCACTTAACTCATTGCTGCCGCTAACTAGTGAATAGTGGCTCTAATAAGAGTGAACTGTGTCGAGGGAAGAGTGTCCATTCTAGCTACCATGAGAGTTTGGAAAATCACTCTTGAGACCTTAACACCCATTCAACTGTGAAGGAACTCCGAGGGTAAGTTTTCCTTTGTCCTTGTCGTGTTCGTGAGTTGAGTCTCTGGGTGGATTTTGGGTTCAAGCATGAGAACTCTAAAACTATGGTGTGTCTCAGCGTGGAATGGATTTGGAGTTGTGTGGAGGTTTGGGGCATTTTGAGGAGAGAACTAGCATAATGTCGTTTTTTTCCTTGCGGGGTTGCGCCGATGTTCCATCTGAGGAGACAGTAGATTAGTTGCGTCCATAGAAGACAGGTTTTCATGGAAACGTATGTGTGTATGGGAGGCAACTTTCATGGAAACGCACATGTCAGCGGAAGCTTAACACTCGTGTTTGTGAGAGGAGTGTCTCTGTGGAGGACACATATCTGTGAAAATGTTTGGGGTATGCTGAAGCCTTTGCTTCTGTTGAAATATTTGTATCTGAGGAAGCATAGGCTTTTGCGGAAAACTTGTGTTCGCGTGAGGAGTGTCTTTGTGGAGGACATGTGTTTGTGAGAATATTCAAGGTGTGTGGAAGCAAAGGCTTCAATAAAAACATTTGTGTACCTTAAAGCGTAGGCTTATGCAGGACACTCTTGTAACACCCCGACTTTTTATTAGGATTAAATAAATATAATTGGAATATAATTAGGAAGTAATTTGGATTAATTGAATAAGTATCAGGGTGTTACCAAAGTCGTAACCATTAAGTTTAATTTAAAAGAATTAATTGCAATTTAATTAATAGAAATCAATTTAGAAAATAGAATTAAGAAATTTAAATTAGACCTCTAATAATTTTTTAACGATAATTAGGATAAGTCGGAGGTTATAATTTGGGTCGATTAATATTCTATATAAATCTTTAACACTTAAATGTATTTTTAAGATTAATTAAATTTGGATTAAAATGAATTAGGATTTCAAAAGAAACAAATTTAAAATGGGGAAATTGGGTTAAGTGTTATGGTTTCTGAAGAGAGAAAGATGAGGGAGAAGTTGGCGTTATGGCCTCCGGCCATTTCGGATCTACAAATCTGGATTGAGAGAATGAGGGAGAGATAGAAACGGGAGAGTAGAAATAGAGAAGGAGAAAGGGAGAGAGGGCTTGAGGGAGAGACAAAGGCTGCGAGAGAGGGAGAGCTCCAAGAGAGAGAGAGAGAGAGAGAGATCGGCAGGGAGAGGGGGCGACGCGAGAGAAACTGTGAGCGACGATCGACGATCCAGAGGGCGACGAGCTCGAGTTCGTCCTGGTCAGGCAAACGGCGAAGCGCGGTGACAAGTCAGCATCCAGTGAGCTTGGGTGTGCGATGTTCATGTTGTCAAGTGGCGTGCGAAGCGAACGACGGGCTTAGGTCGTCGGTTTTGGAGTTGGAGCTTCGGTCGGCTTGCCTTTCCGGCGACGAATTGGAGGTGTGTGTGGTCGGACGCTGGCAAGGCTTGGTTTAGTGTCTTCGATGGCTGGAATTTTTAGGGCAGAGACGAAGGACGAGCAACGGCCTCCAGCCTCGGTGGTCGATCTAGACGGTTGGGTCCTCCCTGCTGACCTTGGGTGTGCTGTAGGTAACAAAGCTTTTTCCCCTCTATCTGTTATTAGCCTAATTTTACACTAAGATTGGTAATCTGGGTGAAGTTGGATGTTGAAACGAGAGCTGTGATAAGGTGTAGGGCTTGAACCGAGAGAAGTTTGCCTGAGGAAGGAGAGGTAACTGGCAGTTCTTTTCGGGTCTTTGTGATCTCTAAGGTAGTGCAAATTTCTCTATTTTTTTAGATGTTGGGACATTGCTCTCTCTCTGCCAATTGTGTTAGTCTCTGGTAGGGTTTGCAGTTTTATTTGAGTCTACATTTATGAGTATGTGGAATGAATGAAATGCTAAAACAACCCATATTAGCATGAAAAGGGATTACCTTGTTGTTTAATGGATTAATGTTTGCCTTTGTTAGTGGTATGAATGATATAAGTGAACTGTTGCTTGTCTAGCTAGGATTTGGAATGAACTGTTGAATTGAATTGAATTGTTGATGACCCCCACGTGATTAGTATGAAGTGAATGTGCTCTCTGTTGTTGCTCGTGACAAGTTTATAAACTATTAGTCATGTCTGTTGGAGTGATCTATCTGCTGCCATTATATTTGGATAAAGAGAATAATGAGCATATCTCGTTGGTTGCTAAGTTGTGAATATTGACATTTTGCTAAGTGTTAAAATATAGATTTCAATGAGAAGTTGTCCATGATAAATATTCTAATTGTGAAGGTATCGAAAGAGAAGATGGGTAACGGTTAAGCATTGATACGCGCTAAATAATCGAGGTAAGGATTAATGGTTGTTTTGGCCACGTAGGCCCTACACCACAAGTATGGGTGTGTGAGTTCAGTGTTAATGCTAGGTATTGTTAATTTAATGCTTATGCTTAATGTTAGTTGATTGTTACCACTAGTTGATTTATTAAGTTAATTGTTGTGAAATGCTCCCTATGTTAATGATAGTGTAGATTTATGTTCTATGATATTACTTTGAATGATGCTTTGTTCCTTTGTTTTCTTTGTTATGTGATGTTTTGTTAGGGTTAACTTTGTTATTCATTAGCGCTATGTAGATACCTGTTATAGTTCCTGTGTGGTTAGATAAAGAGGTGGAAATGTTTAATAGATGAAGAATGAACAAATGAACGATAGAAGAGCTAAGAATTTTATGCTAATCTTAGAAGTTTACTTGTTGTGTAGTATTGTTCTATTTTCCTTACGCATTGTGTTTCTCTGTGATTGTTGCTCGTTTAAAAGTTAAGTTGTATGAACATGATAATGTATTAGTGTAATTAGTGGATCCTCTATGAAATTAGCAGTTAACATGTAAATAAACTATAATTATATCATGAATCAAAATAATGATCCAAGCATGTTAAACTAACTATAGTGATTCACAATTGAATATGTTTAATTTAGTATATAACTAACATGCTTAATTGCTAATTAAGTTAGTTAATTGTCAAATGAATTAGCATGTCAACCAATTTACTAAATCTAAGCATGTAGTTACTTTAAACATATTGTTGAGCATGTAAAGACTAATAGCTATGCATGTTGTAATTAATTACTTCAATGTTAAATTGTTAAGTAACTAAAGCATGTTAATTAACTAATTAGTTGAATGTGTTAATTAACTAAATGCAAGGAATAACCTACCGTTGAGTATGAAATCAGTTAGGGTAATTAATTGGCAAATTAGTGAGCATGATTAAATATTAATGAACTAACTAGCGAGCATGTTAATCATAATTTGTAAGTTAATTAACTATGATTAATTAGTGAGTATGTTTAACTATTAAACATGTTAGATTTAATGAATTCCTTGTATGTTTGTCGTACTTGTATGCATTCATTGTTTCGATTTAATGCTGCTTTACTTTCAATGCAAGTATTATTTACCTTCCTTTATATGCGCTTTTATTTTCATTCAATGCGTACTTTAAATACATAACCGATGCTTTACTTTTCTAGATAACAGAATGATAAAGAGTATGAAAAGATAACGAAGTAAACATGAATGAGTTAAGGATTTAATGACTAAGTGAATGAATGTTTCATAATTGTTTTGATATTGTCTTCTTGGTATTACTTACGATCTAGATTTAGATTTCACGTCCTTAGCATGATAACTTCTCTAAACCAAAGTTTGATTTGTTAATTAGTATAAAAGCATGTAATAAACTCAAGAGCATGTTAATTTACTTTGATAGCTAACTAGAATAATCACCTAGGATGATAAATGTATAAAAAATGAAAATGGACTAGGAAATTAATTAGAAGAATTAATACATTGAATTATAAACATGCCTCCCTTGTTTAAATTTATTATGTGATAGACGTGCTATTCCACTTGGTTGGTTGCTTTCATGTTAAATGTGTCTTAAATTCCAATTACTTCTATTTTAATGTGCACGTTTATTTACTGTTATTCTTTATATGTACGTTCATTACAGCTTGTTTTCAATTACTTATGTGTGCCCTTTAATTATTAAAGCTATGTTATATGCATCATGCATCATGCTAGGTTAAGAATGTATGTTCATGCATCATGTAATAGAAACCAAGTAGGGAGTACTCCGAAGGGGTAGTACTCACATGCATGGTGAGGAAGTAAAATGATAATGAAAAGACAAAGGAAAGGAATGAAAAGACAAAGGAAAGGAATGAAAAGACAAAGGAAAGGAATGAAAAGACAAAGGAAAGGAATGAAAAGAAAAAGGGAGTTGGGGGGCAGATGGGTAGCGGGTCTAGTCTGCAACTAGCCGAACCCCCTCCCTCATAGGGTACGGGAGTTCTAGCTGTAAGTAAAAGGTTAGATTCGATCTCTATTCCATCACAAAGGAAATCCTCCAATCTCCAGCTCGAAGTACGAGTAAAGAAAGAAAGAAAGGAAAGAAAGAAAGAAAGAAAAGAAACGTAAATGAAAGAATTGGTTTGGGTGGCCCCCATTCCAAATGAACTAAAGAGAGACATTTCATAATTGCATTTTCCTTTTTCCTTACTAAGTCTTTTAGACTTACAGTTGCTTGTGGTGTAGATGTAGGTACTGTACGTAGAGGAATGCTTGAACTAGGAGTAGCAAAAGATAAAGAACAAACAATAGCAAGCGGAGATGATGGATTTGCATGTCAATGGATACTCACGGCTGGCCAGGCATAACGGTAAAAGAGAAATATTTTAAATAAATTGTCTAAGTTGTAATTAACATTGTTTTTATTTGAAATGTATTTAAATTGGTTAGTCTTTCCATTCAAATGATTAATGTTTCAGTTAAGTTTCTAAATGATGATTTTAAGTACGCTTCAGCTATGTTTTATAAACGATGATTTTATTCACGCTTCCGCATAAGTTTTAATAAATGTGATTTTATACTGAGTTTTACGAAAGAGTTAGTAGCGATCCGGTTAGATGCACTCTGATTTATTTTCAAAAAGAAAATTTAAATTTTTACGTATTTTTAAGAATTATGAAAATCCGGGTCGTTACAACTCTTGTCCTCGTGAGGAATGTCTCTGCGGAGGACATGTGTCAATGAAAATGTTCGGGGTCTGAGGAAACAAAGGCTTCAAAATAAATGTTTGTGTCTGCAAAAGCATAGGCTTCCATAGGACACTAGTGTCCACGTGAGAAGTGTCTTTGTGGTGGACACATGTTCATGGAAAAGATCGGGTCTGTAGAAGCTTAGGCTTCTACAGAAATGTTGGTGTCTGGGAAAGCTAACTCTTTTCATTGGAGGAAAACTTTCATGGAGGACATGAGTGTTTGTGTAAGCAAAGGCATCCACAGAAACACGTGTCCACAAGAGGAAAGCTTCTGCAATTTACATGTGTCTGCAGAAGCTTACGCTTCCGCGACAACTTAAAGTGATGCACACGTGACAACAGGAGTTGAGTTTTTGCAAGACTTAAGTGTCCACTGGAACGTGAGACACCTGTCTTTCTACAGCGGAAGCACAGACTTTTTGCAGTGGAAGCACATACTTTTCGTAGTAGAAGTGCAGGCTTCCAAGAAAGGGTGAAAAATTCGCACAACACGAAATCTTGCAAACTCTGCCTTACATCTCGGTTGCGACTCAAACTTCTGAGTTGAGTCCCTATCGCTATGACACTGTGTGCCTGGCAATGTTTGTAGCCACTATGTTGTTTTCTTATTTGCATTTCCTAACCCTATACAAGATCCATTCTCTGTCATTTTTCTGAGTTGGTTTGTGAACTCTTTGGGTTGAATCTATATAAGTTCAGACGACTTTGCATATTGGGAACTCCTTTTGGGAAAATGAGAGACTGCCACCAATGTAGGAGTTTTATACTTAGTTGCATTGCACTATTTTTCAAAACTATATATTTGTGAGTGGCCACATATGAAAACTGACAGAGACTGTTCAACAGCACATCCGATTGTAAGCTATAAGTATGTGAGTTTTACATGTTTACATTTTAGCGTCCATGGTATTTTCTCTATCGGTGAAAATTGATTTGAGGGGTGAATCCTCTTGATGATTTGGATAGTCTCGGTGTCAAAGCATTACGAGACTATCCCAATGCATCTTCTGTTGTGTGAAGATGGTTGTTTGCACATTGCGAAAATGGGTAATAGAGTGGTGATGAAGTGCTCCTTAGGTTATGAATCCCTAAACCTAATCAAGGTGTTATGATTATGTACGGGTTGTTGACCTAATTCGTGTTCGTGTTGTCCTATTCTCCATCTTTTGTGAAGATGTTTCAAGAGTAAGTCGATTTCTATCACCGTTTTGTCGTTTAGAGTTTGATGTTTTTGTTGGTTTCAGATTCGAGCTTGGAAAACTCAAATCTGGGGAATTGGTTTCTATTGGTAAAATTGGAGTCTATGCATGATTTTATTCGTCGTTGAAAGGCAAATATTGGGAGAAACAGTGTGTTTTTTGTAAAAAAACGTGCTTGAACGCTGTCCCAGTCGACCGCTGATGGTGTAACGACTCAGTTTTTTTGTAACCATTTAAAAATGCGCTAAAATTTAAGACTTTTATCTAACCACTAAAACCCTCTTTATTTAAAACTCTTTTAAAGAAATATCAAAGTGCGTCTAACCGGACCACTACTAACCCTTCGTTAAACTCGTTATGAAAATCCAGTTAATAAAATGCGGAAGAGTTATAAAATCTTTTATTTAAAACATAATGGAAGCGTAATTTACTTTTTCTTTGAAAACGTGGCGGAAACATAAATAGTAATTTAATTGATAAAAATCATTTTTATTTAAAAGCGTAGTGGTAGCACAATTAATTCATTTAAAACAGTTCATAAAATATTACTTTATATTTACACCTTGTTCATCTTTACTTTAATTAGCCAACCAGTTGTAAGTCTCGCCCGTGCAAATCCTTCATCAGCTGCTCCTAAATCTGTTCGTCATTTTCCTACATTGCAAGATGTAAGCTATGAACCTAATGCTCAATAAGTGATAATACCTATCATAATACTACATGCAGTTTCAGTTTTTGTCTTTTCTCATGTTCTTATCTTTTACGTTTTAATCATCGTTTTCTTCATTTTCTTCTTATCTTCTTATCTTTTGTATTTTAGATCATCATTTTTGTTTTTTTCTCCTTATCTTCTGTCTTTTGCATTTTAATTGTTATCTTTCATTGGTCGTTCTTTTCATCGTTGAGTTTCAATATAACAGTGATGACATAATCCGAAAGCCTACTAATCATTGTCCAGGCATAATCCAGGGACCTTGCAACAGATACGAGCAGCAATGGTATAATCTGAAAGCTTGCTAGCAACGATGACATAAGCCGAAAGCTCGCTAGCGGCCATGCCACAAAGGCTTAAACGGCCTCGCGTCATATCGTTGCCTTTTTATTTTATTTTCTTTAATTGTATTAGTTATTTCTCATTTCTCTTTACTCTTTATGGCTTATTATTCGTTCGTTATCTGTTTCTTCATTCATGATTTGTTTCTTTGTTTGTGATTTGTTTCTTCATTCGTTATTACTTTTTATGACTTATTATTCGTTCGTTATTTGTATCTGTTTCGTATGATACTCGTGAATGCATACAATTTCTGAAAGCATAAATAAACATTGAAACGTGCTATAAAAGCAGTAAACAACGAAACGTGTGGTAAAAACTGTAAATAACGAAATGTGTGGTTAAAACTATAAACAATAAAACGTGTGATTACTAATTATAAGCATGTTGTAAAAGCAGTAAACAATGAAATGTGCGGTTAAAACTGTAAACAACGAAACGTGTGATTACTAATTATAAGCATGTTGTAAAAGCAGTAAAAAATGAAAATTGCGGTTAAAACTGTAAACAACGAAACGTGTTAGGAAAGCAGTAAGCAACAAAACGTGAGATTATTAATTATAAGCATGTTGTAAAAGCAGTAAACAACGAAATGTGCGGTTAAAACTGTAAACAACGAAACGTGCTAGGAAAGCAGGAAGCAACGAAACGTGCGATTAAAACTGTAAACAACGAAGCATGCAAGGAAAGCAGTAAGCAATGAAACATGCATCTCCTAATTTTGCAATGTAGGGTCTGAAGACCAAAACACATGCATATCACTTACCTCGTTTCTCACAGCATTCAACGCTTAAAGCTAGCTTTTCTTCTTTTTAGTACCTTCACAATATAGAAACATCTAGTCATTACTAAAATTATTTAGTCTATTCATTAACTCTTATCATCTTTTCTATTCTACTCCTAGTAACATAATAAATCTCCTAACTAAATCCCAATTATTATCATGCCTTAGACCCATTTAATAGCCTAACACAAAACCAATAGAATATGAAATCAAAGTTGCAGCTAACAAGTTTCTATCCAGCACTAACATTCTCTACATCCCAAAATATATAACACTTACACTTCAACACTTGTTATCGTCCAACATAACAGATTCATCTCCAAATGTTCACACTTCTACATTTATCATTATCCAATATCCAACAGCATAGCACTTAACACATCCATATATTACATTAATAGAGCTTAACGAGTTATATCCAATAACTTCATGCTTCACTAAAGATTATTACTACAACAATGAATAATCATCCAACATGTTGATCCAAAATATCAATTTAACACTTCGTTTTTATCTTCAAGGACAGAACATAAACACCCAATGATAGATTGAACATTTGACAACAAGTTAACACATTCTCTTTAGCATTTCAGAAAACCACAATGGAATCCAGCTTAACAGTTTACTCCCCAGTAGTACAACCCAATCTAACATATTTATGCTTCAAATATTAACCAGCAACTGTAATTATATCCAAACATCCACGTCACAAAATATCAATCCAACAACAGAGGCATTATTCATCAGCACCAATGTCCAGCAAACTACAACAGCCACAAGCAGAGTGTAACATCCAACATCAGAGCAAACAATCTAAACAAACATTCCAACAGAGTATACTTCTTCCATTCAAAATGTTTAATAAACAGAGACAGAGAACATTTATTCAATGAACAGGACAATCCATCGTCCAAACAGAACATCAACCATTTAACAGAGCAATATCCAATTAATCTCTTCAAATTGCTTTTTAATGTAAATAATCTTTTACCCGATTATATTTCTCTTTAATAATTTAATTAAATCATTCATTTAATTAAATTATTCTCAACCCAAATCCAAATTCCCGATTTATTCCAAACATCGCTTGATGATAATTGACGATTATGTCTTTGGTAATACCCCGATAATTATCCAAGTAAATCAAAATTCTCAATTTTTTTTCCAATTATCCTTATTAAATTCCAATATAAAAATTCGGGGTATTACAGATGGTTCAGAGGTTGCGTTGTCATTCGCATCGGTCAACTGCTACTGTTCATGCAGTTGACCACAACTGTTGGGTCGATTGCGGACTCAGGTCCGGTCCGCCATGGCAGTGGCGGTTGACCATAGTTTTTTTTCTGGTCAACCATAAATTGGGCAAGTTGTGCATAAGTGGTCCGAGGTCGACCGTAGGAGGTCCTTGGTTGACCGTACAATGTATTTTGTCATGTTTTTGAGCTGTTTACGTGTTAGTTGGGTTCCTAGACCTGGTATAGACCATTCCACTATTTCCTTATCATTGTTGAAGGAAATTCATAAACTTTGGCTTGGTTTTAGGCTTAATCGAGTTTTTGGACTTCAAGTCAATTTATGATGAATTCGTATTTAGTTGATAGTTGTTGAGTTGAGTTGACGTTGTGGGGTCTTGATTGGCCTCTGCTTTGCCTCGTTGACTGTTTGTGGTCTCGATTGACCATCACTATGTCATTGTGGTACTGAGTGGTTTCGATCAACTCTGGCTGGGTTAGATTGACTTTAGCTATGTCTCGTTGAGTGCTGAGTCATTAGGTTGGGCGTGTCGTATTTTGTTGACTGTTACCGTGTCTTGTCAATTGGTGAGTCCTTCTAGTTGTTTGTTGAGGTGCTGGGTTGACTGTTGTTGTGTCTTAGTCAACCGAATTGGTTGTTTTGTGGAGTTTGGGTTAATGAACTTTACTTGGCATTGTCAGCCAAGTTTGGTTTCTAGTCTGGTTTTTGTATTCCATTCTAGGACTCTTGTTTGATTCCTAGTTTTGGATCTGGGTTTTAACATTGGCTTGGTTTTAGGTTCTGGTGATGTCATCAGTTTTGGTGCTTGCACTCGACGACACTTGCAGCTGGATGACGGTTGGACTTCTCTGTCGTCATCGAGGTAGATATTTTATACTTAGTTGCATTGCATTGCAACATGGTTTTCAAAATGTATTTTGTGGGATTACCACATATGGAAAACATGACGGAGATTGTTCAACAACACGTCAGTTCTAGATTATATATATATGTGAGTTTTACACATTTACATTATGTGCATGATTTTCATAGTGTGATATGGTTCTCATACGGAAGGTTGAGTCCTCTTGATACTTTGAATGGTTTTAGTGTCAAAGTATCATGAGAATTGATGTGTGGAAAATGGGCAGGGCAGTGTTGACATGTCCTTTGGTTTGAATCCCTAAACCAGATCAGGGTGAATGTATTGGGTTATGTCGTTGCTGATTGGTTCGCTAATAACTCCTGTGAGAGACTGGATCTTTGGATCGCACTCACAGTAGTTTCCTCCGGGCTCACAATGCATGGCCATTCTATGCTGCCTTTCTATGGTTTGTTTAGGAGAGGTGCTTGTGTGACCCTCCTTTTTCACGAACTCTCATTTTGATTGATGAAAAATGATGGAGGCTTATTTTCTTATAGCTAGCTAGGTATCCAGTAATGTTTTGATGATTGACTCATTGGTTGTAATACCCCAAATTTTATCATGGTAAGTATAAGATTTTATCATAACAATATTTGGTAGTTAGATGTTAGTTTGATGGAGATTATAGTTTGATGGGATGTCAGTTGTTAAGGAGGAATTGATGGTAGGATGGAAATGGAAGTTGGATATGAAAAATTAAGTAGAATTACTCTTGAAAAGCAGAGTTGTTGGCCAGTGAAAGAGTGGTCGACCAGAATTACTATAGATTAAAAAATGAAACCTCTTTGGTAGATTTTTAGTCGACTAGTGAAGGAGTGATTGACCACAATTCCTGCAGAACGCAAAGATTAAGCCTCGAGAAGTTTTGTGGTAGACCAACTTCAAGATAGTGGTCGACCAATAATACAAAAAGTTTCCTTAATTAATGTGATGCTATGTTTTGATTGGAGGCTTTGGGGGTGGCTCACCCCAGTGCACGCCTAGCAAGAATACACCTCCATCATGGTGTTGGAAGGGAGGTTTTCTATTAAGTTATAAGAGCTTGAAGACTTGAGAAATCTTCAAAGAAAGGAAAGTTTCTCAAGAAGCTCTCAAGCACTCTCTTCCTCTAGGAATTTCAAGGTATCAAGAGTCCTTTTATGATTTTCTTAATAATTCTATATGAAGTTATGAGAGTTATGTTGAAGGAAAGAAGTAAAAGATGGAGAAAATAGTGCAATTGGGTGGTTAAGATGTTCAGGGCATGTTGTCCATCTTCTTGGAAATTTTGAGTAAAGCCAAATATAAATGTTAATCAAGATATCTTAAAGAAGATATAGGCTTTGGAATTAAGGAATTTGGTTAAGTATAGAGGAAGTTATGAATAGTTTAAGATGATTGAAAATTGGAAAAAAAACTCTAATATGTATGCATACTTCGGTTTTATATACATTGAGTAGTTAATGATGGAAGTTTTGTTAATTTTGAAGGTGTGGTTACTCAAGAAGATAATCCTAGGTGTTAAACTACATTGAGGATTTAAGGCAAGAGATATTATGTGTTCTTGGTGTGGATCGATATACGCCTATAGAGGGGGGGTGAATATAGCGTTTTAACTTTTTCGTGCAATATTTTAATCTCTAATTACCTTAAGTGATTTAATGCATATAATTAAAATATCGATAACAAATATATACAATAATATAAAGAGTAAGGGTTAGAGAAATGCACACAATATTTGTTTACGCGGTTCGACAAATTAGCCTACGTCTGCGCTCCAAGTTGCACTTGGAGATACACTATGTAATTGGCTTGCGGGTGCCAATAAAACCGTTTACAAATTGACTATTAGACGGGGCGTCACCCTTGACTAATTATAAGGTCGTCAACCTTAGACTCTTACGAGTCGTCACCCTAAATTTGACTATTTCGGGGCATCACCCAAGTGTGATGAATTCTTAGGGAATCACCCTTTACAATCAAGCACAATAATAATTCAGAGATTAAATCTCAAATCTATCTAATCCGAATTCTCCCAAAATATAACTCGCAAGTTTGGAATAGGGAGAATTGGATATACAACAATATCGAAAGCTCATAGAGATTTTATCGCGTATGAAAATCGGTAGAGCTTTGCTTTAGAATCCTTGGTTCGTTCTGGAGAGTTTGGTGTGGACTTATATTTATAGAGACTGCCACTGCTGCTCTCGGACGTCCTCAGCGTCTGCACCTATCGTCCGCACGACCGCTGAAATTTTCCCGTTGAAAATATAGCCGTTGGATAGAAAATTATGCACTTGCGGACGCCAATTCTATCGTCCGCTTCATCCGCATATATCGTCCGCGTCTTCAATAAAATTGGACAGATTCAAAGCGGACGCCATTCCTTGCGTCCGCCTCATCCCGGTCTATCGTCTGTGACTGCACAAATTTGAAAGGGACGCCAAACCATCATCCTCTTCTTTTTTTTCGTCCGCACAGCTGAAGACCTGCGGACGCCAATGCACGTCCGCCTCGTCCGCGAGCATTGTCCGCGTGTTCATCAAAATGGACAGAGGCAAATCAGACGATTGGAAATCTCGTCCGCGGCATCCGCACTTCATAAACTAGCGTCCGCATTTCACTCCAAAACTGTCCTTGAACTATATTGAGTCCCTAAAGATAGCCAACACTACATGGACTCAAATAGACATGTTTGCACACTTTAATACCCTCAACATAGGTATTTTTGATAAATTTGAGTATAAATATAATGAATAAAAACGTTGAATACAT
>CM039469.1:38789639-38809825 GCA_022433065.1 Begonia loranthoides
CCCACCCTCTCTCTCTCTCTCTCTCTCTCTCTCTCTCTCTCTCTCCTCTTCCTCTATAAATACCCTTCATATTCTCACAAAAATTTTCACCAAACTTTCTCTCAATCTCTCATACCATTCCACTTGTGCTAATACATTCTCTCTTATTTTAAACTATTTCTATTCACTCAACTAGGTATGTATTACAATTTATTATTTAATATATTTTTATATTGTTGTTAATTTTACGTGTATGATTTAACAATTTTTGTGTGAATTTTTGTAGGTTTCGTATATGTGGAGGTGATCACAAAATTCACACCACCTACAAAATATTGTTGATCAACTGAATTTGTGATATCAATTTGTTATTTGAAATTTATTTTAAATATTTATTTTTAATGGATCTACGTAATTATAATATTGAGAATATTAATGATGATATCAAGAAAAATAGGGAGTTAAATCCTGCATTTTCAATAAGACACTAATGTGCACAAGCATCCATTTCTTCACCTAAAAAAAAAGGAACAAAACGTCTGAGGTATGGAAATATTTTGAAATTAAAGAAATTAAAATTGGTGGAAAAGTTGAATTTAGAGCTCAATGCAAATATTGTATAAAAATATATGCACATATTACCGTTAGTTCAAGTAGCACACTTGGTACGCATTATAAAAAAGTCACTTAAATGAGTAAGGGACCCTACACAATGACGATTGAATGCTAGTGGTAGTAGCACTTTTTTATATTCACAAAATAAAATGAGAGAAGGAATAGCAAAACTTGTAGCACAATGCGAATTGCCTTTATCATTCATCAATAGTGACAAATTTGAAAAATTTATGAAAGAGTATGCTACTCCTAATTTTAAACATGTTCCTAGAAGTACAACTAGAAAAAAATATTATTAGAGATATGAAAAATGAACTAGTTTCATTTTTTTTCAAACGCTCATTCAATATCTATTTGTATTACCTCTGATTTATGGAATGCACATAATGCTATAGGCTATGTTGTTGTAACTTCTTATTTTATTAATGAATCTTGGCAATTAAATAAAAGAAATTTAGGATTTCGTAATTATGAATATCCTCACATTAGTATTACTATTTATAGATATATTGTAGCAATATTGCAAGAATTTTCTATTAGAGATAGAGTATTTAACATAACTCTTGATAATGCTAGTGCTAACGATGTTGTTATTTCTTATTTTAAAAATTATTTTCAATTAGATACTACTCACGATTCTCTTTTCCATATGAGATGTGTATGTCATATTTTGAATTTAGTTGTTAAAGATGGTATGACATATACTTCGCCTTATATTAAATTAATTAGATCTACAATTTCTTATATCATTGGATCTAATTCAAGATAACAATAATATAGAGATTTTTGTAAAGCTGCCCAACTTAAATCAAGAAAATTATAAACCAATATAGATAATAGATGAAATTCGACTTATTTAATGTTGAAAAATGTTAGGCCATATTAACAAGTTATTTGTGCTTTTATTAATGAGAAAACACAAAGTATTAATCTTAATAAATCTAGTTATGTGTAGCTAATACATTTCTTGATTTTTAAAACCATTTTTATGATGCTACAAATGAATGTTCGGGAATTTATTATCTCACTTCTCATTTTGTTCTCCCAATTTTTGTAAATTTAACGGATAATTTTGCACAATATCGACAAATAGATGAATTTAGAGATATACTTTATAAAATAGAAACAAAATTTAAAAAATATTAGCTTGACATTCCTCATATTTTTTGTTATGCATGCATAATGGATCCTAGGTATAAATTAAGAGGAGTGAGTCTCATTATTAATAGAATTTCTACTAATTTATGTACTACTCATTTGCTTTCTAGTGATTAAATAACACATGACATTGCTAGTTTATATTCTTCTTATGAAAGTAAATATCCTAACGTTAGTTGTTCATGTCCTTCTTCACATGCTAGTACTAGTAGTGGTGGTGGTAGCTTAGCTCCACAATTTAATATTCATGATATTTGGAATGTAGATACAGATGTTTATTTTAGTTCTATACAAAATGAACTAGATATTTATTTTGACACTCGATATCAATTTTCTCGCAATGAAAACTTTGATATTTTAGATTGGTGGAAAAAGTTTTCAACTACATATCCTATTCTTTCTATAATGGCACGTGATCAACTAACACCTCCTGTCTATATCGTAGCATCGGAGTTTGCTTTTAGTGTAGGTGGACGTGTGTATGATGAATGCTGAGGAAGACTTGCACCCGACCTCGTGGAGGCACTTATTTGCATGAAGGATTGGAACGACGTCATTACGAGAAATGAACAATGAGAGGATGAAATACTAGAAGAATTTAAAATTTGAGACGTTGAAGATTAGATTTTCATTTAAATTTGGATGTATTGTAATTTGAATTTTGTAGTTTTTTAACTTGTAATTTTATTGACATTTTGCACATGATGGACAATTAAATGAGTGTCAACCTAGTCGGGATGTATCTAATTTGTAGTGATGCAAGTGTCAAATTGATAATGAATGATATTTTTTTTTATATATTTATCTCAAATAAGTTTTTTGTAATTACTTATTGAAAGATCCTAAATAACCTAAGAGATTTTTATAATTACTTACAATTTCTTCGAACTAAAACTCTCACAAAATCAATCTCTTAAGCTTTTACAACTAACTTCACAAACAATAAATCTCACTAGGCTTATATGTAGGTTGTTTTTTGTACATTCTTTTTGGTCGACCTCATCTGACCGAATGAAAACTAGCCGTTACACATTTGTGCACATTTTCGGTCGCCTGGCTCGACTGGAGACTGACCGCGTCTCATCTGAAAAATTTAGAACTCTCTATTTTACTCTTTTGGACTCATTCCTCCACAAAATCTTTGACCGCATCTCAACCGCAAAACGTCAAATATTATAGATTCGTTATGTGGTGCATTTTCAGTCATCAAATTCGATTGAAACTTCGACTGTGTCTCGTCTACATAATCACCAAACATTACAGATTCAAAGTGTGGCACATTTTCGGACGAGGTCTTCAACTGCAACCTCGACGGTGTCAAGTCTGCAAAATCGGCAAATATTATAGAAGCAAACTTTGAACTTTTTTGGTAGAATTACTCATCCGTAGCTTCGACCGCGTCATGACCAAAAAACCACGGACTGCACAGCTTGACATATTCAGACGCATTTCCTCGCGTCCTCGCTTTTTCCAAAACACGGAACTCGAATCTATGAAGTATTTTGGTTGACTTCCTCGATCTGGTCTTCGACCACGTCCCGTCTGAAAACTCCTAGAATGAAATACTTTACTTCCTATCCGCACATCTTGAATTCTCTAAGTCCCACAAGGATATCTACTCACTATATGGACTTTGACAAACTCGTTAGACAATAATAATACCCTCATTAAGGGTATTTCCAATATAATCGATAATGTTTGCGTAATATAAATTCAACAAAATAAACAACTTATTAAATTCATTAATATTAATCATCATTAAAATATAAATATGTTTAACACACTTAGGCTAACACTTATTATTTATTACATGTCATTTTTATGTTAATTAAATAATTTTATTATTTATACGACTAACTATCGTCTAATTCTATCATATTATAACATTACAATAATAAATATTTATTATAGTTTTAATAACTAACATTAAAAATATACATAACATATTTATATAAAATAATTTTATTTATGTATGTTGGGCTGGCTTGGTTCGTTAGGCTCGTGGCTCGTGAGCTGGCTTGGGTTGAAAATTTTTTGGGGTTAGCTCGTTAGGCTCGCCAGGATCGGTGAGTCAGGCCTTCTCAGGCTCAGCTCGGCTCACCTGGCTCATTTAACATCTCTAGGTTCATGAGATGGCTGCCTTTCATGGGTCAATGGGTGCCACTCTCTCTTATATGATTATACCTCTAGCACTTGTATGGGTAAGTGGAACTAAAGGAAAATAGAAATAAACATAAATAGACGTTGTGAGGTATGAGTTCTTGAGATGGCTGCCCTCTGTGGGTTAATAGGAGCCACTGTCCCTTATACGGTGATGGACTATGGGTCCACTCTATCATTAATCAAGCTAAAAATAATATCATGGAGTCATTCAAGATCAAACATATGTGGAAGATCAAGAACAATTGGAGAATAATTGAAGGACTTCCCAAAACTGTCTATTTTCTGACCTTTGACAAGTGTTTGATAGTTTTGGAATTTAGAACAACACTATAATAAAACGTATGCTTCATTAAGATTGTAACGGACTTCCTAAGCTTTCTAAAATGGGCTGCATCGTTAAATTTAGAGTTTGTTTGCTATTGCAAAAGCCCATGGAATATAGAGCAAATATTATGCAAAGTCCGAGTGGCCAAGCTTGGAGACTAAGGAAAAACTATACATGGAAACTATCCAAGTGACTAAATTCAAGAAAGAATAGTTGCCAAAGACAATAAGGCTTGGAGAGGAAAAAACAATAATTAATTAAATAATGTATAAGTTAGTTCACCTAGCAACAATTAAGTAGAGAATCGGCCAAACTTATACTATAACCGATTTAGTGATATTTTGCTTATTTATTTTTATTATTCTTTAGTTTCTAATTAAGCAATTTATAGCCACCTTATGTAAGTATTCAGTCAAGTGAAAATTGAATAGAAAAGCTTTTGCTTATTTTCACAATTGGAGTGATTCCTCTTTCAAACTTTTAGCGTGTTACAACCAAAGTTTCCCTTGTATGTGTTACATCACAAGATTGTGGTTACTTGTAAGTTGGGTAGCCTTTCTTATCAGTATCCACATTCTTGTTTCTTGAAGGAAGAGCGTGTGAAGTGGTGTCCAACTTTCCAAAGGATTTTCATTGGCGAAGACATCCATACGGGAGTGACAAGTGTGCATACTTGCTATTTTCGGCCAATCAACTTCTTCAATGCATATATCCAAATCCATGAAGTTTTTTATTATTATTCTTAAAGGGATTCTTTCTTCATTTATCCCAGAGGTCGTTCTCATAATTTCATAAAGAAAGCGTCCAAATTAAGGGAGATATGGTTTTCCAAAGTGGAAGTTTCTATATTGTGTTTTGCGATAAATTAAGGAAATTTGAAGGACCAGTCGATCACCTTCACTAAGCCGATCAACTGCTCAAGAAAACATTTGAATCTGTCTTATTTTCCATCATTGATGATCAACCACCCAAGCGACCACAAAACTTGCAGACGATCAAAACCCTTCAATTCTGGTCGAGCTCCTTCATGCATTGATCAACCGCCCTCTTGTCATTCTTCAACACCCGATTCTTCAACACTATATCAACTTAACAATCAACATGTTATATTCTTAATTTCCTTTAGCTGGTGCATCATTTGTGTCAGAGCTGAAATTCCTGCTAATCCGTGATTCTTTTTTTTTTCAACATCATGATGAGGGGTTGCAATCACATTACAAACGAGGAGGAGTTAGAATCATGTATTCCTATTTTTAGCAGGTCGATATATGAAGAAGATTATTTGCATTGGGAAGCTGAGATGGAAGAAATCGTTCAAAGTTCTTATCTTTTGAAGAAGACCGTGGTAAAAATTATTTCTTCAAGATTGAAAGGAAGAGCTTGTTTTTGGTGGGACAATTTGATAAATTACCAAAGGATGGATGGAAGAGAAGACATCAACATGTGACATTTGATGAAGAAATTCTTGAGGAGAAAATTTGCTCCATCTGCACCACGACCAAGCAGGTATTTAAAGAGAATTTTCAAAATTAAGCAAGCTCAACTCGATAAATGGTATGCCTTTGTTGAAGAGATAGTCCAAAAATTGGACAAATTGAAATCAAGTTCCTCAAGCTCTCCAACTTTACAAGCACAAGACCATGATGAGGTATCAGAAGGTACTCTTGAGCAAAATGAAGAAGATGTTATAATATCTCAAGAAGGACCATCACTATCTTTGGAGTCTCAAATAGATGAGGAAGGTTGTCTCAAAGAACAAGCACCCGAAGCCAAAACTATAGAAGACCAAGTTGACTCCTTGACAACAACAAAACAAGAGGAACAAACTTTTCATATCAAAGGCTCCAACAAGAACAGTGTATGCTCTTTATTAATTAATGAGAGAATTTGTACTAACATGGTTTCTATGATTATGGTTAAGGGCATTGGCTTGCAGATATTAATGCATGATATTCCTTACAAGTTGTGGTGGCACATTGATAAAGAACAAAGTTGTCATAGCCAATGTTTAATCACAAAAAAGTATGTTCTTGGATCAAGGATGAAAGAAGTTACACCAATTTGCCTTCCATGAATTTTAAGGAAAGTTTGAATCGGTTGAATGACAAAGAAGACATCAAGATAAATCAAACTTTGGGTGATTTTTCTAATAGAAGTTTTACTAACATGATGTTTTGTGATATAATGAGTATAAGTCATTTTTTTTGGAAATTACCATGGCTACATGATAGAAGGCTTACACAAAATGGATATTCTAATTGCCTTTCTAATTATTATGCATTCAAAGAAAGTGAAATGATGAACAAGCTAGTTCTACTTTGACCAAAGCAAGCTGCATATGATTATGATGCATAAAAGGAAATCGGATGAAAACTACTATGCTTTTGACAAAGAGGTATGAGCCGATGGATAAATTAATTGCTTGGATTCTTAAGATTGGATGGATTAAAGTTTCTTATGATATTGTTATTGGGATATTATCAGCTTGGTATGGCAATCACTATGATAAGGATGTTCTCTTTAATTTTGGTGGAAACTCATTTGAGGATTTGCATATTGGTAGAAAGAGAAGATTGTTATTGATCTTAATGAATCTTGAACTTACTTACTATTTTGGGGCTAGAAGAATATATTGCATCATGAGAAAAATTTTGATATTTGATGATGTTGATATTGATTTAATTTTATGGCAAGACCCTCCTAGCAATAAGGATAATATCAAATTTATTGAATTGTATTGCTATCTTGGAACTAGAAGAACATATTACATCTTGATGAAAACTTTGATATTGCATGGCATTAATATTGATTTGATCCTATGGCAACACTTTTATGGTAATAAAGATGTTCTCTTTAACTAAGATGGAAATTCAAATTTGGATAGCATTGTTAGCATGTATAGAAAAAAATGGTTGTTATTGAACTTAATGCATCTTGGCAATGAACTTGATTGCTATTTTAAGGCTAGAAGAGCACATTATGTCTTGAGGAGAATCTTGATAGTTCATATTATTAATATTGGTTTGGTTCTTGAGCAAGACTTTTATGACAACAAGGATAATTTTGATAGTTGTTTGTTTTGCGGTTTCAAATACTACTTGCTTAGTTTTGTGGTTTCGTTGTCCAAGAATGGGTTGCTAGAATGTTTCCTATATTTGATCCAGTACAAAAAGGGAAAGATGAAATTAGTGGCCAATGCTTCGATTAAAAGATTATGTTTCCAAATATGGCAAGCTTTATATATCAATTCATGGAGTTCGAACATCACCAAGTCATGTCAAAGAAAAGGCAACTCAAGAATCTATGAAGAAATTGTTCTATGACCACACATACTCAAAGGTGTTATCAAGGATATATCTAGAGGAGTTATTGGTAAATTGATAAAGGTGATCTACATTACTTCCAATTCTTTGGCAAGGAATCAAGTACCCAAGTTGTTGTTCAAGCATGAGATAGGGTTTTTGGAAATCTTAGCATTGTTGACCTACTTCAACAAACAAGGCTTAAAATTGTCAGCCTTCTACAACAAGTAAGACTTATTTTCTTATTACACTCATGAAGACATTGAAGATATCACAATTTTGAAGGTCCATGATGAATCTCTTAGTTTTTATGAAGATTATGGAAGAAGAAGACATGATTCGAGGTTGAATCCTTTTCAACCCATAGAGGATGATGGATTATGGGCTCACTCTATCATTAATCAAGCTGCAAATAATATCATGGAGTAATTCAAGATCCAACGCAGGTGGAAGTTCAAGAACAATTGGAGAATAATTGAAGGACTTCCCAAAACTGTCTACTTTCTAACATTTGATGAGTGTTTGATGGTTTTGACATTTAGAACGATATCATATCAAAATGTGTGTTTCATAAAGATTGTTGCTGACTTCCTACGCTTTCTAAAATAGGCTAGATTGTTAAATTTTGAGTTTTTTTGCTATGTCAAAAGCCCACAGAACAGAGATAAAATATTATGCAAAGTCCAAGTGGCCAAGCTTGGAGACCAAGGAAAGACTATACATGGAAACCATCCAAGTGAAAAAATTCAAGAAGGATAGCTGCTAAAGACATCAAGGCTTGGAGAGGAAGAAAGCAATAATTAATTAAATAATGTATAAGTTAATTTACCTAGCAACTGTTAAGTAGAGAATTGGCCAAACTTATACTATAACTGTTTTAGTGATATTTTGCTTATTTAGTTTTATTATTCTTTAGTTTGTAATTAAGGTATTTATAGCCATCTTATGTAAGTATTCAGTCAAATGAAAATTGAATAGAAAAGCTTTTGCATATTTTCGAAATTGGAGTGATTCTGCTTTCAAACCTTTGGCATATTACAACCAAAGTTTCCCTTATGTGTGTTACATCACAAAATTGAGGTTACTTGTAAGTTGGGTAGCCTTTCTTATCAGCATTCGCATTCTTGCTTCTTAGAGGAAGAGTGTGTGAAGTGATGTCCAACTTTCCAAATGAGTTTCATTGGCTAAGACATCCATACGAGAGTGACAAGTGTGTATACTTGCTATTTCCAGCCAAGCGACTTCTTCAGTGCATATTTCCAAATCCATGATGTTTCTTATTATTATTCTTGAAAGGATTCTTTCTTCATTCATCCAAGAGGCCATGCTTCTAATTTCATAAAAAAAGCTTCCAAATTGAAGGAGATATGGTTCTCCAAAGTTGAAGTTTCTATATTATGTTTTGCGGCAAATTAAGAAAATTTTAAGGATCGGTCGATCATCTTCACTAAGCCTATCGACTGCTCAAGAAAACATTTGAATCTGTCTTATTTTCCACCATTGATGATCGATCGCCCAAGCAGCCGCAAATCTTGTAGACAATCAAAACCCTTCAATTGCAGTCAAGCTCCTTCATGCATTGATCAACCACCCTCTTGTCATTCTTCAAGACCCGATTCTTCTACACTACATCAACTTCTTCATTAACTTAACAATCAACAGGTTATATTCTTAATTCCTTTCCATTGGTGCATCATACGATGATATCTCCAACACCTGGATGGGTAAGTGAAAGTAGAGTTAAAGGTAAGGATATAGGAAAGACATGAACTAGAATTTGCATTTAATTTGTATAGTTTCATAGCATCAGCATAACATATTTCTATCTTTTACTAAGCCTTAAGCTCATAGTTTAAGTTTTGTGAAGTAGATATTCATATTGAGGAAGGAAAACAGCAGTTGATGAAGGATTTACGAGGTGAGAAATTGTGCTGGATGGGTTAAAGGATAAAGGAAAAAGAGAATGTACATTGTTTTTAATTTATGGCATGTTTTGTAAAAATATGCTTTAAAGATTTAAAGAAAGAAAATTTTATTTAGAGTATTTCATTGTCGTTATTCTCAAATATTTTTAGTACGAAAAGTTTTGCGCTATGCATTTTAAAAAGAAAGATTAATGTTTTGAATAAAGGAAAAATGAGTCATGACATCGGTAGCTCATGAAGCCTGTTTTGATGGTAAAACATGCTTTGAGAAATGATTTTACAAATTCATGCGCAGTTTTCATAACGAGTATAGGTACGAGTTTAGGTATGGGTACAAGTATAGATACGAGTACAGGTATGGTTACTGTATTGTTTTGATCATGGTTTTGGTAAGAAAAGATAAACTCATTTTTATTAGCATTGCATTCAGTCTAAGTTCCCTATTTAGTTTGTCACTCACCTTTTAGACTATATTTTTACCTAGGTGGATGTATAGGTCATTTGCAAGGTGGTTGTCTGTGCCTTTCTTTTGGGCATTTTGACTTCCCCTTGAACGGGTGGAGGTTCGTGGGTTCTATCTCTTCATCTCTAGCACATAAAGGTTTTGTGTTGTTGGTTTGTTTCTTGCACAGTGCTTTTCTTTGTTGTTTTTACTCTATCTTGGTTCTTATTGATCACTCTATAGACCCTGGCCCTTTGGATTTGGGCTTTTGGCCTTAATTTTGTATTAACACTTTTGCTGACTCCCTAGCATTGGGCTGGGCAATCAGGTTCTCTCTGAGAATCGGGTTGCCTAACTTGACGTTTCCGTTAGGCCCGCCTCCAAATTGTGACATGAAGTGTTGCTTAGAAATGGTCATTATCTTTCTGTGCATTTGTTTGGAGGAGTCCTTATGTGATCCTCCCTTTTTACTAATGACTGGTTTCAATATAAAAATATGATCAGAGTGTTTTGGTATTAACTGTCTATGTATATAGTCATGTTTTAAAATGATATCTCGTCAAGGACCTTCGAGGCCAGTTTTTCTTAAAATGGTCAAAAAAATTTTGAAATGTATTTTATGGATGCTTTTCTCTCTAGATTATGATTTTGATGAGAAAAAGATAAAACAAGTTTTACATGCCATTACATTTAGTATAAATTTCCTACTGAGTTATTCACCCACCTTAATAACCCTTCCCCTCTAGGTAAAGACAAGAGCGGTTAGGATTATGGTACTCGTGTCGAGGAGCTGCTATACATTTATTTTTGCTTCCTTCTTGTATTAAATTACTTGGTGAGGATAATGTTTGGACTTGTTATATATAAATTTGGATGATACTAGTTGTTTGGAATTTGGATACATAGTTTTGGATTTAACTTATATAGCTTGCATTATTATTTCTTGTGATTACTGTGAGGACATATGCCCATCCCGTGTGGGCTATGACTTAGATTTGTGTTCAAGTCTTCCGCTGCAAACCAGCAATAGGTTGGGTGATCAGGTTCTCTCCGAGAGTCGAGTCACTCAACCCAACATTTCTGTTAGGCCCACCTCTGGGTCATGACAAGTATTGTGGAGTCAAGAAATGTCAAATTTCTTGAAAATCACTTGATTACTGTGAGTGGTATATTTCTGGACATTGTTATTAAAAAATATCATATTAATGTTCAATCTTCTAACTCATTATAGATTGATTGTCTTAAATTACACTCCTCCAGACCATATGTGTGATGATCTGGGTTAAGAACTAATAATAATAATCATACTTAGAGTAATTAAACATGAGATGACTTTGAAAAGGAAGAAATTGACTAACCAATTGAGAATATTTTCTAAAGTAAAAATAGGTATAATAGTAGATACCTTAGACTATGGAATGATGATGATATTGGATTAATTGGATGTATGCTCATTAAGATATGAATTTTTGTACGAAAGTGGTAAATGTGCTATAAATGAGCATAGTTACTATTTGAGGTTAGTTGGACACATCATTGTGATTATTAATTCAAACCAGTTTAAGAACATAAATTAGACACATAAATGAAGTTTTGGGCTTTGGATTGAGGAGATTTGGATGTATACAATAAAAGTTATGCATGTTTGAAATTGGATTAGTCCTAAACTGCACTATTTTGAAAAAGGTCTTTAAAGAGGACTTTAGAGTGGGAATTTGGAGAAGTGTATAAAAGAATAAATATTCATCATACATTGACGTAAGTAGCCATGTAATAAAAGTGGATATTCAGTGAGGTATAGACATGTCACTTGTGGATTAGTGACTAATTGTGTGATTAAGGTGTAATTAGTGAAGGATTAAGATTAATTAATCATGATTAATTATGATAATCATGAGGATTAGCTTAGAACTAAGATAAAGTGATTAGTTTAAGTTAAGAGTGGTTAAGGATAGTTAACCATGGTATTTTGGAGAATTTCCATGGAATTAAGGATAAAATGGTACTTTTTGAAGGACAAATTGGACAAAATAGTCATTTCACCTCTATGAGCTCTCTTAAAACTTGGGGAGGTTGAAGAGGAGCCTCATTTTCGTGCTAAAACAGAGTGAAAATAGGGGAGAAAAAGAGAGGAAAGAGGGAAGGGAAACAAGGAGAAGGAGGTGAGGAAAAAGCGGGAATTGACCTTCCATCCCAGAGGGAAAAATGTTTCTCTCATCAAAAGCAATCTTTTGAGCCAAGAGTCAAGAGAAGTAAGTGAATAACAAGTTATCTTCAAGAGGTAAGAACCCTAAACAAAATATTTTATAAACTATGCTTTATTACATAGTTTTTGGTGAATAAAGTGGTATAATTGGGTTGTATATTGTTGGATGTTGATGAACTTAGTTTTATTGGTTGAAAAACTTATGGAATTGGATAATATTAGTGGAAATATGATTGTAGTGCTTAAGTGAAAGGATAGGTTTTGGAAGTAGACAAATATATCTAATGTTTATTTAAGAGAAAGGGAATGGAAATGAGACTTGATAAATTGGTTAAAAACATGAAACTATCATGTAATTTGATAATTTATCTTTTGAGGGCATGCTTTTATATATATAATAAAATTGAAAGGGTATTATTAGCATGCAATTTATGGTGGATCATGGTGAGTTTAGAATGAAATTAGAAATGTAAGAATAAGATGAGTATTAATGGATATATTTTGGTGATTAAGAAAATGGTTTAACCATGCTTTTTCACATGACCCAGAGGTGAGCCAAACATAACCGTCAGGTCAAGTGACCCGATTCTCGGAGAGAACCCGGTTACCTAGCCTAAGGCGTGAATTTTTATGCAAAATACTTAACGGGAATAATACCAAACCCAAACCCAAATCACATGGGTTGGGGTCCACATAGTGATTAATTAGAGACATGATAGCACAATAAAGGAAAGTACTGTGCAGGAATTAAATTTAAAAATACCAAAACTAAAATCCCAACATACTAGGAACAAAGAGATTGAACTGAAGAACCTCCACCCATCCACGGGAAGATCCAGATACCCATCAGGGAACACTAGCTTTGCTCAGCTGTCACACACACAAAACCAGTACACCAAACCTACACCTTAACCTAGAGAAAAATATAGTCTAAGGGGTGAGTTACTAACTCAATAGGAAAATCTATACTAAATGCAATGCATGCTAAAACTATTTTCTTCATCCTTTGAAAACTATTTTATGTTTCTCATTTACCGTACATGAATTTTAAACATTTAAAACCTCTTTATCATTTTACAAATCTGGCCATTGGCCCTCGATCTGGCTTGATTAAAACCTGTTGTATACATATACAACTATAATCGCAAAATATTCCAACATCGTTTTCCGTTTGAAAACGTCATCAGTGAAAAGGGATGGTCACTCAAGGACTCATCTGCCACTCATCATCAAAAGATGGTACTATCTCTCGGATGTGCCGATGGGCTGTAGCCACCACCGATATGATCCGAAGATACAGCGCATTACCTGAGTTGCCGGCGAACCAGTCAGTGATGACACAACTCGAGTAACCGCCCAATACAAGTCATAGAAAGGTAGCTATTCGCTAATAACAACACCTCAAGAGGTAGGAGAGAATACTAATGACGACAATCTAAAGATCCAACACGTCACCTGAGTTACCGGAGAACCAGTCAGCGATGACACAACTCGTACGATCGTAATAACAGATGAGGTTGCCCATGATAGAATGCTTCTCACAAGGATACCTCGGTGTTCCAAATTGAGAAGGGTTGCCGACAAGCAAGCTCAAGTTGTCCAACCAACCTGCCAAATGAAACAGTATTGTGATAGACTAATCTTCGCGACTAACAACCCAACCAACTTTGTGTGACAAATACACTGGCTAGGTTTAGGGGCTTTCGACCCAAGGAGGTATCATTACCCTCCCATCCTATTTTCAACTTTCAGGACTTGCAACCTGAGGACACGTGACCAATGCCCCATCCTCTTTTTCCACTTCCAGGCCTTACAACTTGAGGAGATGTCATGAATACCCCATCGTCATTTCCCACATAAACGACCAATCTTCACACAGCAGAAAATTGCACGGGGATAGCCTGTTGATGCTTTAGCGCTAGATTGCCTAAAGCATCAAGAGGATTCATCCTCCCAATGTACATAACCAATGTCAAACCTTCTCGCAGTCAAAGGTTGACAGGATAGCCTTGTGATGATTTAGCGCGAGAGTGTCTAAAGCATCAAGAGGATCCATCCCCCAAACACGTGCACAGAAATCACATCATCAATATATATATATATATATATATATATGCAAATATCAGAAGTAAACCATATACAAAATGTAAATGTGAGAAAACATACGTACACGTAAAAACTGACATGCTGTCGAACAATCTCCGTCTGGATTTCAGGTGTGGTAGTCCACAAAAGAGTTGTTTTGAAAACAATGATGTAATGCAATGCAGAAAGTATAAAGATCCCTACCTTGATGGCGACCACGACATGCTTATCAACAAACCTGGTCCACGCGCTGTCGCAAGCAAAAGGTTGAAACATCTGACACTCTAGAACCTACACCAAGGTCGGTGTCAACATCTCATCAATCATATAAGGGATAACGAATAGGTCTTAAACAAACTAGAATTTAGGGACATTCGAGGGACAACCACGAGTCCCAAACCGGAAACCGAAACTAGGAATACAACCTATACACTGGATTAAGCTTAATGTCCATCTACATATTTATCATCGCAACTAGACTTATCTAAAACCCACTTTAAGCCCCTCTAACTTCATCACTTAGCAGTTAAAGAAAGGCGATAACAGAAATCTTCCAATGACAAAACAACACCATCATAGCCCATAACATTTAGCCCTATCATTACATATACCAGAGACCCAAGACAAAAATTTATCAAGCCCACAATGTTGTCCAAAAAGCTATAAGTGGATAAAATAACAAAACTTCAATGTCCTTTATCCACTAAGAGTTAAGCCACAAATTATTTACATTTAAAACTTCCTTCTATGCAATGATCAAGAAAACCCAAACAGCAGAACAACATTATGCCCTCAACCTATGTAAAATCCTTTCCAATGCATAGTAGCCAAAGCAAAACAAAAACAACATCAGCATTTTGACAATAGTTTGAATAACCCTCTCATATAGTCCTAATTCTTCAACTCAACAACAACAAAATTAGGAATCCAAATTTATTATCTTCAGATCTAAACAACAAATCTTAGTTAACCATAACAAAACCAATTTGAGGACAACTCCTCGAGAGTTTTTAACAAAAAGCAAGTGAACCAATATCAATGACAATTTATCAAACGAACTTGCAGAACATATTTCGCTCACAAATACCTATGAACTGTAAGATAGAGAATTGAAACTCAATTCGTAGAACAGTTTTCAAGACAGACCCTTGGGTGAAAATTTTCTTTAAACAAACAACTATGAGGATAAATCTACATCAGGCACTGAACATTTTTCTCATAGTTTACAAAATGGGCTTTGCAAGTCAATCACCTAAAATAGTGGCAAGAATATGGACCAAATTTAGGAGAGCTATATTTTCAACTACATCTATCTAGCAGCTAAGCAATCGAATAACCTAATTAACAGAACCAATTTGACAAAACAATTATTCCTCAAAAACGTTCCTCTACAGAAACCCGACAAAAGAATGTTGTGGTAATGGAAATAGCAGAAACAAAATGAAAGAACTACTTTGTATTAAGGAGAAGAAAACAGAAAATTACAGTGAGAAGAGGGGGTGAGAACACAAAATTACAGAGAGGATAAAGAGCAAACAAGAGATAAAAAGGGGGAAAAGGGTACATAGAGCTTCGAGATTTCGAACCTAAGTCTTTGTTGCCTTACCCTTTCTTTTTATAATTTCTCTAACTTATCCTCTCCACCACATCAAGCGTCCGTGTCAGCTAGGCGACTCGTTTATGTATTCCATGTCAGAAGAGGCCCCAATGTGTTTCTTCAGCAAGGAAACATGAAAAACATGATGAATCTTGGTAGTGGTTGGCAATTCAAGTTTATAGGCTACTTGGCCAATGTGCTCGTTTATCAAAAAAGGACCATAATACTTAGGAGACAACTTCTGAAACTACCTATTTGCTATTGAAAATTTGCTTGTAAGGCTGTAATTTAAGGTAGACAAGGTCACCCTCAGTGAAGGTTCGCTCCGAGCGGTTTTTGTCTATGTATAGTTTCATTCGTGCTTCGCTTGTTTGATATTCTCTTTAAGCATTTTATCCATGTGAACTCTATCTGACAACCAACTATCAACTGATATGGGCCAAGTGCTATTTGTGGTGGAATGGTGCCATATAGAGCCTCAAATTGAGTCATCTTAATGTCGAATTGGAATGTAGTATTATACCACCATTTAGCTAAGGGAAGCCACTTACGCCATTGTTTCCAGTGAGAATGGGACATGCACCAGAGGTACATTTCCAGACATTGGTTGACCCATTTTGTCTATCCATCTGATTCCGTATGATATGGTTGACATGTCCAGTGTGGTGCCTAATGCCAAGAACAGAGTTTACCAAAATTTGGAAATGATGATTTTGTCTCTATTGGACACAATGTGCTATGGAAGGCCATGTAATTTATAGACATTGTCCAAGAACGCAGTGGCTACTTGAGTTGCAGTAAATGGATGGGTCAGAGCTATAAAGTGAGCATATTTCGTGAGACGATCTGTGATCACTAGGACGCAATCTGCCTTGTTGGATAGAGGAAGGCGTTCAATGAAAATCATGGAGATGTGTGTCCATGCTTTGTCGGGCACAGGTAGCGGTTGCAAGTGTCCTGGGTAAGGAACATGTTCATGCTTGCACCAATGGGAGATGTTACATTGGAGAACCAGAGATCAGATGGCTTTTGACATACCTGGCCACTAGAAAAATTGTTTGGCTCTCTGTATAGTGGCTTGAATTCCTGAATGACCGCCCGCATATGAGCAATGAATAGCTTTGACTAGTTTGGCCCTGATGTGCCTGGAGGAATTAATCACTAACTTTCCTCGAAAACAAAGAAGGTCATCTTTGTAAGTGAACTTTGTGGGGTTCAAGAGAAGTACTTGCTGAATTTTATCAAAACACCATGAATCCGCTGCATAGCTGGTCATAACCTCTGAAACCCACGCAGGGTGAAGGATGGAAGCAACATGGTAGTCTACTGTATCTTGTAATTGCCGAGAAAGAGCATTAGCAGCAGTGTTGGCGTGACTTTGTTTGTATTGAATAGAATACCGCAACCCGAATAGTTTGGTCAACCATTTCTGTTACAGAGGTGTTTAATTGTAACATCGTTACCTTCAATATAATGCCCCCAGTGTTGCACAGTCGTAACCAATGCCAAAAGCTCTTTTTCATATATAGAAAGCCCCAAGTTTCTTGAACTGAATGACTTGCTCTTAAACGCGATCGGGTGTCTATCCGGCATGACAAATGTGCCCATGCCTCTATAAAATGCATCGATTTCGATGATGAAACTGTTATTAAAATTTTACAAAGCTAAAACAGGGGTAGATGTCATGGCCAGTTTCAGAGCTTGGAATGCCTTGCCGGAAGCTGTAGTCCAGTGGAAGGCCCCTTTTTTAAGAAGATTAGTCAAAGGTTTAGCCAAAACACCATATCCACGTATGAATTTCCTGTAATACCCCGTAAGACCGAGGAATCCCCTCAACTACTTAAGACGGGTAGGGCATGGCCAGGAAGACATAGCTTAAATATGCCCCAAACAAGCCACCTGGTGTTGGCCGAAAGAACATTTGCTTCGTTTGGCAAATAAAGAGTGATCCCTTAGCAATTGTAATATACTCTACACATGGGAGCAATGTTCTTGCATAGAACGGCTGTAGATTAGGATATCATTGAAAAAGACCAAAACAAACTTCTAGAGATAAGGGCTAAAAATGGTATTCATAAGTGACTGGAATGTGGCTAGCGCATTGGTGAGTCCAAATGGCATCACTTTAAACTTGTATAGACCTTGATGCATTCTGGAAACTGTTTTGTGACAATCGGTTTGAGACCCGTATCTGATGGTATCTGGAGCACAAGTCCAACTTAGAAAATACTGACGAGCCAAGCAACTCATCAATTAGACTGTCAATGAGAGGCATGGGAAATTTATTCTTGACGGTCAAATAATTAAGTTGTCTATAGTCCACACAGAAGCGCCATTGTCCATCCTTCGTTTTAACTAATAGCACCGGAGAGGCATACGGGCTAGTACTGGGGGATAAAATGCCTTCTGCCAACATATCAGCCACTAAACGTTCCATTTCTGACTTGTGAGTAAATGGGCAGCGATAGGGATGAAGACGAAAGGGCTTCGCGTTCACTACCAATGAAATTTCGTGATCAAGCAGACGGGCTAGTGGCAAACCTGTCGGTGTGCCAAAAACATTTGCAAATTCTGTCAACAACCTTTCCATGCATGCGGGAGGTACTGTGGGCCCTGTAATGGCATAAGAGGAAAAATAGGTCATCATATAATAGGATTGCTTCGGGTCCAAGCCGATAGAGCACTCATGGAAATTGGCGTGAACGAGGAATCAATGTCAGCAGTCGACAAAGAGACCTCATGTTCGTAATGAAAAATATTCAAGTATCCGCTGAGAATGTTGAAAGTAACCAGACTAATGCTATTTATCCAGTCAATTCCCAAAATCACGTCACTGCCGGCCAACTGTAAAAACCATATAGGAAAGGTGAAATAAAGAGAGTGCATCTTTCAAGAGAGCGGTGACCACAAGGGAGCACTATTCATGCGATCACCATTGGCAATAGTCACTGGAATGGATCGTGTTATATCGACCTCAAGTTGTAGGCGACGGGCTAGGGCATCATCAATAAAGCTATGGGTGTTACCACTGTCAATCAAAATGGAAACTAACCACTAAAGAAGTGTTCCCGCAATACGAAATGTGGAGCGTGTATTCTGGCCTGCTAAGGCGTTGAGTGAAATTTCCATGATCTCGGAATCCTCTTCCACAATTATACCCTCCATAGTATTAGTAGGGTCGTCCACTTCTGATAGTGAATCTACTAGAATAAAGTGGATAGATTGATTTTTGCAAATATGTCCAATGAAGTACTTCTCATTTAAAGCATAGCCCTAGCTTCTTTTTCAAATGCAAATCTGCTTGTTAAACCTTTTGAAATTTCTGAGTGGCCGCTGCTAATTCTTGTGATTTCACCCGCTTGGTAAGAGGTTCTTTAATTGGTAATGGCTTATTTGGCCACTTTGAGGCTGCAAAAGACTTTGAAAATCTTGATGAACGATGGAGGCTTGTCATTGCAATTTCCTGAACAAGAGTAATCTCAAAGGCATGAATCAGAGTTTGTGGCCTATTAATTTTAACCATGGCACGAATCTAATCTATCAATCTACTTGCAAAAATTGATAGGTAATATGAATCTGACATATTAGGCAAAGAAGACAACCATGGATTTAAGAATTTCAAACCGATTAATGTATTTAGTCACTGTGGCGTTTTGAGATATTCAACTAAATTTTTCAACAACATCCTCAGCTGCAACTAAGGAAAACCTCGTACAAATCTCTGATGCAAATAAGTCCCATCCAGCATTTGGGAAGGTCGTAATAAAACTAGCAATCCAGACGTTCGCTTGATCCTGTGAATATAATTCTGCCGTAGCCACTTTAAGATTGTCTGGAATGTGAAAAATGTCGAAGTAACAGTTTGCCTTTCGGACCAACTCCCTGGGGTTTTCTCTAGTAAACATTGGAAAGTTCAGGCGAGGAAAACGAGCTTACCCTTGGAGATCACTTCGAAAATTATCCATTATTCTATTATGAGGCAGATTCATGGTCGTAAAGCCAAATTTGGGTCTAGAAGCAGCCCTTGACGTGGTTGGAGTTCTTGCCTGCCTAAATGTTGTTGGGTAATAGACACCATCATTGCATCCAGTTTGCCCATAATTCCTTGTTCCATATTCTAAACTGTGGTATCCAGTTTGTCTTATCTCAAGGCCAATTGATGGAACTGCTGCTCCATTACATCCAACCAGGTGAAGACTGTATCTAAGGAAGTCTTCATTTCTATTTCAAACCATTTGCTGTTTTCTTCTTTGGATTTTGATCGAGTGTCGGCCATGGAAATCGTACTGCACTAATACCAATTGTTGTGGTAATGGAAAAAGCAAAGACAAAATGAAAGAACTGTTTTGTAATAAGGACAAGAAAGTAGAAAATTACGGTGAGAAGAGG
>CM039469.1:38819792-38878481 GCA_022433065.1 Begonia loranthoides
TGTAGAACCGGGCATTTTAAATTTAGGGCAAAATGCAAATCCCGACCCCTAATCCAATTTTCCAAATCCCGTCGCCTGGCTAAGCAGCTTCCCTAATCGATCTGACAAAACCCATTATTATTATTGGTCAATCCACAATAGAAATGAAACATAAGGAGGAGGAGGAAGAACGGGAAGATAAAAAGTAGGCTAACCTTCATCCACAGCTTCGCGAGCCTTGCAGGAGACCCTGGATTTTTTATTCGAGGCAGCGACTGAACGAGTGGAAGAAGATGGAGAAGGGGAAAATGCCAAAGTGGGTTGCTTCAATCCTGTGTATTTAGGAAGATGATGCTTTTCCTTGGAAGGAAATGAATGGCAACACGGAGGAGCGCCAGCTCTGGTAGCAGCATACAGAGTGCTCATTTGCAGGTTCTCGATTGCCATTTTCCTCCTATTTTCTCAACTTCTGTACAAGAAAAGCTCGCAGATTCTCAAAGAGCAATTTTATTATAATTTTACATTATATTTTTTAATATTTAAAAAAATAGGGTACAAAACCGATACTGGACCGGAATCGATACCAGAAAACCCGGTCCAGAACCGAACCGGAACGGGTCCTCTGTGGGACTGGTACCGGTCTTCCAAAAAGGAGAACCGGTACCGCCAGTCCGGTGCCAGACTGCTGTAAAACCGGACCGGACCGGTACCTTGCACACCCCTATTACTTAGTGATCCTTAATCACATAACCTCCTCTGTTAGTGATAATTGACTTCACGGGTGTCAACCAAACCTTTAGAATGACTATTCACAGGGTGTCACCCTTAACTTTGATTATTCACAGGACGTCACCCTTTTGATTAATGTTTGAAAACAAGAAATAGAAAAACTAAAATTCCTATCTCTCCCAAATACAAATTCTCGAGTTTAGGGGTTGGAGAGTTAGGATTGACACTCAATTACAAATGAGAAATCATGTATGAATTTCGGCTTAGCATTACGATTCTCTCTTGGTTAAAATGAGCTTCGAAGTGTCTTCTATATATAAAAATTGTGAAGCTGGTCGACTACCTCCATTTTGGTCGACCGCCATCCGACAGTTGGAATATAGCCGTTGCGTTATATAGTTGGATGGGTCGACCTTTTTAGCACACCGATCGATTACCTCTTCACATTTTAGAATTCTGGCTCAACTCTGTCCATTTTGCAATCGACCACCATTTTCACCGATTGACCGCTTTTCAGCAGTTTGGAATTCTCGAGCTCTCTGTAATATTTGCAGTTGATCATCTACAGTAAAATGGTCGATTGTATTTTCATGTTTTTCAGCAAAATGGTTGACCGCCTCTATGCTTTAGTCGACCTCTTATTTGCGTTTTGCATTTCTTGAATCCTCTAAGTCTAAATGATCATTCTATAAGCTACATGGACTTAAGAAGACACATTAGCAATCAATAATACCCGTATTAAGAGTATTTCCAACAACAAATAAATGTATTTACTTAATTTAAACAAGTGAATAATAAACAACTTAATTATTCAAATAAAATAGTCATCATCAAAACAAATAACTTAATGTCTATTAGGCTAACAGGAGTAAGTTTTGTTTCCTTATTTTATACATGGATGATATTTTGCTTGTTACTAATGATAAAAAAATATTACTTAAGGTAAAACAATTTCTCTCTAAAAACTTTGATATGAAGAATATGAGTGATGCATCCTATGTTATAGGAATTAAAATACATAGAGACATATTTCGAGGTATTTTGAGTCTATCTTAGGAAAGCTATATCAATAAAGTTTTAAAGAGATTTAGATTGAAGGATTGTTCACCTAGTGTAGCTTTCATTGTGAAGAGTGACATGTTTCATATGAACCAGTGCATGAAGAATGATCTTGAGAGGGAGCGAATGAAGAACATTATATATGCTTCAAATGTTGGAAGCCTTATGCATGCTCAGGTTTGTACAAGACTTAACATTGCATTTGTAGTTGGAATTTTAGAAAGATATTAGAGTAATCCAAATATAAACCACTGGGTAACTGCAAAGAAGGTGATGAGGTACCTTGAGGGGACCAAGGACTACATGTTTATATACAAACGAACTGATAATTTGGAAGTGATTGGGTACTCAGATTCAGACTTTGCTGATTGTGTTGATTTATTAAAATTAAGTCCGGATACATTTTTATGTTTGCTGGTGGAGCTGTGTCATGGAGAAGTGTAAAACTATCACTAATTACTTCTTCCACTATGGAAACTGAGTTCGTTTAATGTTTTGAGGCTATTTTGCATGATGTATGAATGAAAATTTTTATTACTAGACTTAGAAATGTGGATTCAACTACTGAACCATTGAGGTTGTATTGTGATAACTAAGCTATTGTTTTTATGGCTAAGAATAATAAAAGTAGTAGTCAAAGCAAACATGTTGTGTAAAGTAGTTAGCCATAAGAAAACATGTCAAGGATAAATCAATGGTCATTGAACACATTAGCACTGAGTTGATATTAGTTGATCCTTTGGCAAAAGGCATGTCCCAATTAAAATTTAAGGATCATGTATAAAGAATGAGACTTGGTTAATTTATGTAATTTCGTTGTAAGAACGAATATTAATAAAAATATGTGATATTTTCTCATATTTATTTTGTTATATATGCTTGTTTATTTTGAAAAATATCAATAAAGTTTTTATCTATAATAAATGTAGAGTTTATTCATTAAATTATATAATGGATTAGTGATTAAGAAATATGATGCATTGTAACATATGGAAGATAAAACTTGATTGGATCTATCACTATGTATTTTGTTTCTTAGTAAGGAAAATAATGGGAATATGGACCAAATGAGAGAATGTTATAAATTTTATATTTAATAAAGTTAAATTTTTATAAAGTTTAATGGTCTATATTAGTGATAACTCATCATTTTAATTATTACAACCTTACGCTTGTGTTATGTAAAGATACACATATTGGAGATGCTTTTTGATGGAAAAAGTAATTTGGTGTTATATGTTTTTAGGTTCTCATTCATATCTATCTTAATTTTGACTTACAGAAAAATTACACCATCAAGAGGAAATTAATTAAGAATTCGAAGAGCATAAATCATGAAGAATAATAAAAGTATAAATCAAAATATAAAGTTAAAATATCAATAACAGGATATATATAAATAATTCTTGACATGATCTAATTGCTTATATCATTTAGATCGTGATTGAAGTTTTACAATATACTCTTGACAATAGCTTCTACTGCTTATTGCAGTTACCAATCTCGATTTGAAACTGCCATGTGAAGCAGGTTGCATGGGGGAAAGGGTGTTCAACAACTGGTTCGGTTCGATTTTGGTGCGGAATCAAACCAAACCGCAAGGGTTCCGGTTTGGCAAGGTTTGGCCAGTGCCAAACCGAAACCAAGTATTCGTTTTTTTGGAACTAAACTGAAACTTTGGTTTCGATTTCAGTTTGGTTTCAGTTTTACCAACTTATTTTATTTTTCTTTCAAATATCAAAATAATGAAAATTATTACTTTTCCTCATTTTATACGACTAAAATTTCCTGCTAATAATGTACAACTAACAAAAAAAAGTTATAAAACCCAAAAAAAAATTATTTGAAAACAAAAAAAAATTATAATATAAAATGAGAAAAAGTTATAAAATAAAAATATAACTAAATAATAAAATAATAATTGTATCATCAATTCTAACTTCTAAATTGTCCTCGCATATCGTAATCTCCAATGTCTTCAAACTTCAGTTGATATAAACTGTAAAAAAAAATAGATACAATTTTAAATAAATTATTTGAAAGAAAGTAATTATAAAAAAATATAAATTAATGAAAATATAAATACCTTGTTTCTAAGATGTTATCACTATTAAGTTTCGACTAGTTCACTTCATCATCTCCATTATTGATATAAGTTTTGAAAATATAAATTCAAAACAAATATATAAATTATAGTAATTAATAAAAGAAATATGAAAGAATAGAAAAAGAAAATATAAAACATACATTTTTCAAATTTGTCAATATCATGTACTACATCATTAAAGTTGACAGATTGATGTTTTGATGATCAAATCTATCTTTGAGTGCAAATAAGTGTTTCGACAGTCTTTAGGGACAAAGAACTGTGAAATGAATCAAGTACCCGTCCTCCACTACTAAAAGTTGACTCCGAAGCAATAGTTGAAATAGGAATAACCAATATATCTCTTGTCAATTTGATTAAAATTGGAAATTTCAATGAATTCAATTTCCACTATGTTAGAATGTCTTGATTGTCTAAAAATTTTTCCAACCGTTCTTATAAATATTGATCAACTTCTGTCCAAGTATTTGAAACATCTTGCTCTTTGTGAGAGCTACAAAACATCTCATATACCTTATTGTGGGCCAAACTACTCCTTTGTCACAATGTTGTAGATGTTGTTGCAACACTTTACTACAATTTTCTTCTGAATTTTTAAAACCCGAATCACCTTTCTACTCGAGATATAATATTTTAATCACAATTTCTACTTGGCTAATCAAATCATTTGCCTTATCATTATCAACTAACATGGTAAGACAATGTTTCAAAAACTTTGTTTTACATCTGTGATCTAACACAACCGCCACATATATCACAGCTTCTCAGATATTTGTCAAATTTTCATTGCATTTCAATAGCCATTTTTTTCTCAATAATGCAATATCACACTCAACATACTTTTGGATAACCATTTTTAAATTACATACTTCACTGAAATAAATATTAAAAGTTCTCAAAATATTAGCCTAATATTCTGTCGTGGGAGGTATTTCTCCACCCAAATCAATAAGATAATGGCTATCAATTTCTCTTAACTTCTCAAAAGTTTTTTCAAAATTTTCAGCGATTTCTAACATCAAATATGTAGAATTCCATCTTGTAGGCACATAAAGAGAAACACTACTTTTGCATGTGATCTTAACATTTTCAACACAATTCCTAAAATTTTGTAACCTTGCACAGCTCTACGTACTCTTGTGATAGATTCTTGATGATTTTTTAAACCATCACATACAATCACATTCAAAATATGTGAAAAACATCGCATATGCATGTGTTCCCCATTCAAGACTAATCAATTCTAATTTCGAACACTCTTGATCAAATATGAAATTACAATATCATTCGAAGAAGTGTTATCAACTATGATTGTCAAAACATTTTCAATTTCTCATTCAAATAAGCATCTTTCTACTTCTCTATCATTCGTTTCACCTTTGTCATTCGAAATCAAACAAAAATTAATAATCTTCTTATGCATTGTCCAACCACTATTAATATAATGAGCAGCTAAAACCATGTAATTCAAATTTTGAATGGAAGTCCATGTATCGGTCGTTTAGCATACTAGTTAAGATGTTTTTCTAAAGTATTCTTTCAACTTCATTTGTCTTTCTCATACATACCAACAATATATCGTGCAATCGTAGTTCTAGAAGACACAATAAATTTCGGTTGTACATATTGGGAATATGTTCTAAAACCCTCTCCTTTAACAAAATTCAAAGGCAATTCATCAATAATAATCATTGTTGCAAGTAGTTCTCGGCAAGTTATAACACTAAAACATGACAGATTGGAATTGGATCTCATATTATCCATATTTTGGAAACTCAAAGTCTTTTGCTTCATATCCACACTTGTCAACAATATTTTGCAACTACTGATGTGATTTTTCAAGTTTGATGTACCATTCTTCGATACATGATATGCATATGTCTATGAATAATGATTACATTTCGCTCTAGGGTTGCTATGATCAATACTTTCAATCGAGTAAAATAATTCCAAACTTCTAATTTTTTTCTCTTGGTTTGACCAGTAATAGGGTTAATAGTAGGACCCTCTATAGTTTAATTAACGTTTTCCATCCTAGAAGGCTAAAACGAAATGTAAAATCATTAAACCAAATGTATTAATCAATAATTTCAATCATTTCAGAATCAATTTTATCCAAATGAAGAATCTTCCATTCAGAATTATTAAATCAAATGCATGATCAACAATTAAACCAAATGCAGAATCCAATGACAACAATTCAATAATCACCATTGAAAATTGAAACTAAAGCAATAAACAATGAGCACTATGAAAATTGAATTCATTCAATTTAAAAATAAACAAAATCATCATCAGCAATCACCATGACATGAAAATTGAATTCATTCAATTTAACAGTAAGACAAGAGACTAACTGAAACTACCGTATTGACTACCGATTGTGGAGAGGCTAAAGTCGAGACTGAGTCCGAGATTGAGACTGCAATGGAGAAAAAATAGTTTGTATCCACACAATTAAATTTTGAAATTTGAATTTTGACTGTCGACTGCGGCGAGAGTGCAAAGCCGAGCAAATGACAGCATGCGAAAAAACAATTAATAGTGAAATCAAAATTCAAATTGCAGATTAAGAAATAAGAATCGAGCAATCTACACCGGAGCTGGAGGGCAAAGTCGAGACCGAGAGACGATTGGTGAGTGGCGACAAAGTCTCCGAGAGGCGACTGGCGACCGAGAGGGGAGGCGAGGCGACTAGCGATTAAAGAGGTTTGAAGTCTAGATGTCTGGTCAGTGGTCATCGCATCGTGAATCACAACCGGGTGCAGCGCAAGAAGACAAAATGACTAACAAGCCCTAAAATGTGGTTTGGTTCGATTTTGTCGATTTTGAGAAAGCAAAACTGAAAACTGAACTGAATTTTTTGGTTCTTAACAAAATGAACCGATATTTGGTTTTTTGGTGTGCAAAATCAAACTGAATCGAACTGAATTGAGCAATTCCGATTCGATTCTTCAGTTTCAGTTCAATTTTGCACACCTTAGGTAGGAAGAGCTTTTTAAGGTGAAGAGATAGAGGTAGAAGTGTCTTTGTGCGAACAAACTTGCCTCCTTTTGGTATTTCTCGCTCCTTCCTCAATAGTTTTCCTCTTCTCTAACTCCTCTTCTTTGCTTCATTTTATTTTACTGCATTTGGATCTGTACGTTGTTACTGGTTATTTCACATAATTTTTCTTTACGTTCTCTCTTTTCTGAAGTAATACAATTAATTCCTTCTGATTTCCACTAAGTTCCGGGGACGACCACCGTAACAGAATTCAGGAGAGGAGTTGAACCATTTTTTTCACTTTGTTTTTCAAATTTTTTGTATTTTTAAAATGAAAATCGAACCTGAACGAACCCGATTTCGGGTTTGGTACGCATTCCTATGGTTCGGTTTCGGTCTGCTGGCAGAACCAAAAACCTATTGGTGCGGTTCAGTTCGGCCCTAGAACCGAACCGAATCAAAGTGCCGAGGCTTATAAAAAATCACCCGATCTAAATTTCAAATAACCCTAATATGTAAACCAATTTAATTTAATCTTCCACATTTACCTTGTGCCGAAGCTCTCCCCTCCATATTCATCTTTGGTCTCTCCTTCTCTCGCCCACTCGCTGGAACAAAAACACAAATCCAGTCAGCGTCTCCTCTCGCCTCTCGATCTCAGCTGTCCGGGGATCTCCTCTTTCGTCTGCAAGCTAAAGGTGAAGCTCAAGCTTAAATTCCGATTGGGGTGAAGGAAGTTTGGAGGTTTCCTCTCCTCTTCTATGCTATCCTCTCAAGCTCAAATTCTGTTTTAAGTGACGCACCGAGAACACTTCGCACTTGACACACCAGTGTATTGAATCTGCATTCGGAGGCGTGTATTCAAGTTTATTCAACAATGTATTCATTCCGATAGTTGAATGAATATGTTATGGGGGATCGAAAGCTGCACTCATCGTTATCTCGTGCAGGATTGTGCTATCTTTTCGGTTGGGAGCTAGCAAACCAGTGTAGTCACTTGCACGAGGGTTTTTGATTCACACCCTTCATGCAATAAGTATGCTTAGCATAAATTCAATCAGAAATGCAACTCGGGCACTTTCAAATGATATCATAAGGCACTGTCCCTTCCTCGAGGTTTATTAAAATTTAGAAAGCAAGCCGCTGTTTACAAGCTAATATTTATGCTTTACACGATTGAATGTTACCGCACATGTTTAGATAACAATTTGTGCATTTTGAGGCAATAAATTGAATATTTTGAATATGCAATTGCAGTTTAGAGCTTGTACATTACGTATATCCTAAGAAAAGTGTCTTTGAAAAGTAGCTAAGACGTGCATATAAGAAGCCATTGTGCGATTTGGTGCCTCATCACATCTTTTTTGGTGTACTTGGATTAAGAGAAATGAAGTGCACTTAAGATCCTGTACATTATGGAAATCCTAAGAAATGTGTATTTGAAAAGAAGCTAAGAAATGCATATAAGAAGCCGTAGAGCAATTTGGTGCCTTGTCACATTTTTTTAGTGTATTTGGATGAAGTGAGATGAAGTGATTCTTCTTGATGAGGGGAGACTGGATGTGATGAAACTTAAACATTCTGTTTGTCACATTTTGTTTGGGTGGACTAGAGCTATGGGCCTTACAGTGAATTTTGTGTAATTCTTCTGTCTGCAAAGTAGATTTTTTAGTGCTATCTCTTTCATGCATTTCTTTTAATATATATATATTATACATGCAGGAATTCTTTGGTGCAGTTCTATTATCAAAGTCTGCCACTTTTCTTGGCATTGGATGCACCCCATTCGTTGATACAATGCTCTTCTGACATGCGTTTTCCGTGGAGATGTTATAGAAGTACAATGCCGTTTCTGAAGGCTTTAAGGGCACATTCCCCTTTGCGATTTTTTCCTTTCTGGCAATCAATCTCGTATGAGTGCCAAAGAGATGTTAAAAACTTGGGATTTGCTAGGTACATGAGTGGTGGATCAGTGAAGATGAAGGTAGATAATGGGGCTGTCAAATTTTCTTTTGTCAAGCCACATAATTGTGAAGGCTCCGCAACTATAGGGAAGAGAACAGTCAGGCGAGTTAGAATGTCTAAAAAGGCCAAGCTGAATGAACTTAGATTATATCGATTAAAGGCTAAAAAGAAGATGAACTCTCCGAATCCTGAAGTTAGGATTAGATATAAACTTGAAAAGGTATGAAACCTTATTAGTGTTTTATGTTATATTACTTGAAAATACATCCTACCAAGAAAGATTTTTTTTTATTAATAATCAAAATTTTGTACTAAAAACTTACACAAAGTAGTTGATCTTGAAAAATAGCTGAAAGGAAATAGCCACTACGAAAAAAAAAAACATGTACACCCTATTGCTATTTTCACCAATGTAAAGTTTGATAGAAATGATATGTGAGAAATCTCAATCCACCTTTCATCATAAAAACTAACTCTATTTCGGGAAAGACAATGATAGCCCTCCTTTATGTTATATGTCAAATTTGAAAATAATAAAATCAACTCTTCAATAGGTCATTGAAATTGTGAAATTGTAAATGGAAGCTAGATCTTTTGAATCTTTTAGCTTATGTAACTAATGGCTGACAACTAGTATTCTTTTCCAAAGAATTCCTATAAGGTGCTTTTTATTAAGTTCTTTAATGAATTCTTTACTTCTTTATCCATAAATAGACAATTCTTTTACTTATTTCTGCTGATGAAAGAAATTGTCTGTTCGTGAAAAAATCACCGTTTTCCCTTTCCATAACTATCAATTCCCAATTTACCCAATGAATATATTTCAATTCAAAATAATTAGTAGTCGTGATGTTGAAGTGCTGGAATCAACTTTTTAACTAATCCAGTTGATTTTAAACCAATTCGTAAGAACATGGTTGAACAGTTGGGGTCATTTGAAAATGTATAAAGAGATTTTTTTTTTAAATTTAAATTCTTTTGGATTTGTTTTTCAGGCTAAGAGGAAGGAAGCATGGTTAGTTGAGAAGTTGCGAAAATTTGAGATTCCTAAGCCATCTGCTGAAGTATATGATCCTGAAATACTGACTGAGGAAGAGAAGCATTACTTAAAGCGTACTGGAGAGAAAAAGAAAAATTTTATTCTACTTGGCAGACGAGGAGTTTTTGGTGGAGTTGTTCTTAATATGCATCTACATTGGAAGAAACACGAAACTGTTAAGGTTATTTGCAAGCCTTGCAAACCTGGCCAGGTTCACGAATTTGCTGAAGAGCTTACTCGTTTGAGTAAAGGCATTGTAATTGATATAAAACCAAACAATTCAATAATTTTCTACCGGGGGAAAAACTATGTGCAGCCAGAAATAATGTCACCTCCTGATACACTATCTAAAGATAAGGTATTTTCCATTCTTTTCATCTGATGGATATTATTGGTGAGATAGTTATATGAAATGGTTGTAAGGGTGAAAAATTTTCTTAATTTTCAAATGTGTTTAGGGAAAATATTTATAGATCCCTCCCCACTTGTTTTCGCATCTAATCAGTATTAGTTTTTGTATAGTTGGTTTGTGGAAGATTTGTAGTGTTTTACTTTGTATTGAACATATGAAGAGCTTTATATATGGAAATTACAGCCCAAAGAAATTGACTTTTTTTTTTTCCTGAAATGTGCCCGCAGCACACTTTTTTTCCTTAGAATTTTTCCACTTGCTCCTTCAAGTGGTGTTCCCTTGGTAAAAGGTTTAGCAATTTTGTTCAAACGAAATGCAATTGTGACCATGTTTCAGCATTCTTTAGCTTTAAGCTTACTTTTGTTTTTAGTTTAACTGTAGGCTGCCCGTTATATTTCTGGCCATATCAGACTGTTGTATTACAATCATGTCGAGTGGTCCGATGTAACTTGCATATCTTTTGAGTGTTTCATATTTAGAATATAACCCCTGCTTTAACAAATATGGAATTCCATAATCGGGGGCTTGGAGGTATTAACATCAACCTATCATATTTAAATATTTCAGGCCTTGGAGAAATTTAAGTATGAGCAGTCTCTTGAACATACGAGTCAGTTCATTGAAAAGTTGGAGAAGGAGCTGGAAGAATATAAGAAGCACGTAGCTCAGTACAAGAGAATTAAAGAGAATGCAATACCTGATTCTGTGGTTCAGACATAACTGGTGTGCTCAGTCAGGCAACTGGTTATTGTGTTTGCCAAATATATTAGTTGGAAGAGAGGTAGTATTAGCTCTTTCTCAAGTTAGTTTGCAAAATTATAATAGGTTTTATCTTTGTACTTGTGTGCACGTCCATCTATTCGCTGCTTATTTTTGGAATGACTAAGGTATAGTATTATTTATTTTTTGGATAATAAACTAAATTTATAGATAAAATCTACTATACAAGAGAAGAAAAGAATTAATCATTTACATATACCTATCATTCTTTCTTTTCGGAATTCAAAACAGAAACATTTACTCTTATATTGAATTTTCATTCCTTACCATTATGTGGAGTTTAGGATTTTCAAGGTGTTAGAAAAGAGAGTCCTCCTATTAAGAGTTGGTATAATAGGCGTAACAAAATAATTGAATAATGGAATTATTGGTATTATTGTGTAGAAGTTATTAGAAGTTAATTAGGAGTGTTTTAGTAATATATGTAAGTGTTCTAACAATAAAAGGGAGGGGAAGTTAGGGGATCAGTTACGGAAATTCATTGGGAAAGAAAAGAATGTGGGAAGGGATTTGCAGACCCTTTGTTTTGCAGACTTGGTGTTACTCTGTAAAAACTACTGAATACTAGTGTGAATTTGGTGATTTGTGTGCTGTAATTGTGAAGTAAGAAGGGAAAAGTAACAGATTTCCTATCAAATTGGTATCAGAGCATACCTTCCATGACAAGCCGGAAGGGAGAAGGGACGTTACCGATAGTGAATGAACAAGTGGGTGACGAAGAAATGGAATCTGTCCGTGAAGAATTGGCTAGTTTGAAGAAAAGCGTTGTGGCAATATTAGGCAGATTGGAGGATTTGTCTGTACGCCATCATGACATTCCACTTGGGTCTTTTCCAGATCACCGCAAGATGGAAGAATTAGATGAAGCCGAGTGCTCAAATGCAGCCTTTATGGGTAACAACGAACCAGAAGGGAGGAAATGGCCGGAAAAGAGTAACAGGATGGAGGTCCATACCCGTAGACTAGAAATGCCGATTTTTGACCGCGGCGATCCCGATGAATGGGTTTATAGAGTGGAGCGATTCTTCTCCTTGAATCGCATGTTTGAAATTGAGAAACTTGAAGCCGTGGCTGTCTGTTTGGAAGGCGACTCCCTCGCCTGGTTTCAGTGGGAAGACGGTCGGCGGCCTTTCCGTTCATGGCCTGACTTCAAACTTCAACTGTTCGAGCGATTTCGCTCGAGTCTGGAAGGTTCATTGGAGGAACGTTTCTTAGCTTTGCGTCAAGATTCTTCGGTGAGGGAGTACAGGAATGAGTTTGAGCGATTTGCTTCTTCTCTGTCAGTTGTTCTAGAAGCTATTCTTGAAGCCCAGTTTCTCAATGGTTTATGTGCTGAACTTAGGGCCGAGCTGCATGTTCTTAAGCCAACAGGATTGGGCCGCATCATGCTCACAGCCCAAAGAATTGAAGATAAAATAAATTTGTTAAATTCATTCCGACGACCGCCAACTAAAACTTGGTTTTCTTATAGCCCATCAAGCAGCGGGATGAGGGTAATAAATAATATTGGCAGAATTGAGCTTCCGACAAAACAACCGGTTTTTCCTAAGTTTGACAAGCCTTTCAAGAAGCTGACGGATGCTGAATTACAAGATCGAAGGGCAAAAGGATTATGTTTCCGTTGTGACGAAAAATTCAGTATTGGGCATCGATGTAAGGCGAAGGAATTACAAATTTTAATTTGTCAAGATGAGGAGGAAATTGATGATTCTGTTGAGGTACAAAATAAGGAAGAAAAGGATTAGGAACCCGTGGAATTATCCGCCAATTCCGTTGTGGGATTCACGTCTCCACGAACTATGAAAATAAAAGGTGACTTACATGGCCATGAAGTAATTATTTTAATTGATAGTGGAGCCACCCATAATTTTGTGAGTTTTGATTTAGTTTCTAAATTGGGGATTGTCACTGATAAAATTAAAAGATACGGAGTTATGACGGGTACGGGAATTACTATTAAAGGTGATGCTGTATGTCACAAATTATTATTATCGGTACAGGGCAAGCAAATAGTTGCTGATTTTTTACCATTGGAGTTGGGTAGTTCCGATATTATTTTGGGCATGCAATGGTTGATAACTTTGGGAGATATTCAAACTAATTGGAAACAGCTTAACATGAAATTTGATTATGATTCTCAAAAAAGGGAATTGATTGGGGATCCGACGTTATGTAAGACACAAGTTTCTTTTAAAGCCCTACTTAAAGCACTTACCGATGACGGAATGGGTTTGCTCATTGAATTAGGGTCGGTTGACACGAATGTTGATTCTTCCATGGCCGATAATTTGGAGCTTCAAAATCTTCTATCACAGTTTGCAATGGTTTTTACCTTACCGCTTGGTTTACCTCCTCAGCGAGTCAAAGATCGTGCTATTGTGCTTAAAGAGGGGACGAACCCAATAAATGTTAGGCCATACCTATATCCTCAGATTCAAAAGGATGAAATTGAAAAATTAGTGGGCGAAATGTTACAAGCGGACATTATTCAACCTAGTGATAGTCCTTTCTCGAGTCCAATATTACTTGTTAAAAAAAAAAATGGTAGCTGGCGTTTTTGTGTTGACTATCGAGCTTTAAATAAGGTCATGGTTGGTAATAAATTTCCGATTCCAATCATCGATGAACTTCTTGATGAGTTACATGGATCTAAGGTGTTTTCCAAATTAGATCTCAAATCGGGGTATCATCAAATCCGAGTTCGCCAAGAAGATATTCACAAAACGGCATTTAGAACACATGAGGGGAATTTTTAGTGATGCCATTTGGTCTTACCAATGCACCGTCAACTTTCCAAGGCCTTATGAACGATGTGTCACTTCTGGATTTTGCAAAGCTTTTTGTTATTGAAACCGATGCGTCAGGACATGGATTGGGGGTAGTATTAATGCAAGACCAACAACCCCTTGCGTTTTATAGTCATGTTTTATCTCCTCGGGTTCAACAGAAATCTATTTATGAACAGGAACTTATGGCTATAGTGTTTGCAGTTAAAAAATGGCGACCTTATATTTTGGGCAAACCATTTGTGGTTCGTACGGATCAGCGGAGTCTTAAATTTTTGTTGGAACAAAGAGTTATTAATCCAGAGCATAAAAAATGGATTATTAAACTTCTTGGGTATGACTTTGAAATTCAATATCGATCGGAATTAGAAAATAAAGCTGCAGATGCACTATCTCGCCGTCCTGATGTGACTTGTATGGGTATTACAGCTTCTATGGTTTCTCTTCCTTGGGAACAGATTGATGCAGAAATTGTAAAAAGTCCATACATAGGTGCTATTAAGGCGAAACTGCTCCAAAAGTTGGATTCTCCCATGGGTTATCATTTGATTGATAATCATTTGTTCTACAACAATTGTGTGGTGCTTGTTAAAGGTTCGCTTTTAATTCCTTTACTATTGTAAGAATTTCATGGTAGTTTGGTGGGTGGACATGCAGGTATTGCTAAAACTTTTCAACGTATATCTGCTGAATTCTTTTGGTTGGGTATGCATAGAGATGTACGTGATTTTGTATCATCTTGTCCAACTTGTCAGCAAAAAAATATTTAGCCATGTCTCCAGCAGGTCTTTTGCAACCTCTTCCAATACCGAATCAAGTATGGGAAGACATTTCCATGGATTTTATTGAAGGATTACCTCGTTCTGAAGGCTTTGACACTATTTTTGTGGTTGTTGATAGACTCAGCAAGTACGCACATTTTTTACCTTTGCACCATCCATTTACAGCTACGATTGTCGCTGATGTTTTTGTTACAGAAATTGTTAGGCTCCATGGTATTTCTTCTTCTATTGTTTCTGATCGTGATAAGATTTTTATGAGTCATTTTTGGAAGGAGCTCTTTAAAGCTCAGGGTACTTCTTTGCAACATAGTACAGCTTATCATCCTCAATTAGATGGACAAACTGAAGTTGTCAACCGCTGTTTAGAGACTTATCTTCGTTGCTTTGCCAATACTCAACCTAAGCGTTGGCGTCGTTGGTTTCCTTGGTCAGAATATTGGTATAATACTTCATTTCATACGGCTGCACAGACTACACCTTTTCAAATTGTATATGGTCGATCACCTCCTCCATTGGTTCGTTATGGTTTGGGTTCTACACAAGTGGCCTCTGTTGAACATCTTTTAGAGGAGCGTGATGGAATTCTTGATGAATTGAAGTTACAATTGACAAAAGCACAGATTCTAATGAAAGCTTCAGCTGATTCCAAACGTCGCGATGTTAATTTCAACATTGGAGATTTCGTTTATCTCAAATTACAACCTTATCGCCATAAATCGGTGGCTAAGAGACGAAATGAAAAATTACGTCTTCATTTTTATGGGCCTTATCCTATTGAAGCTAAAATTGGTCAGGTGGCTTATCGGCTTACTCTTCCTGCTACTATAAGTATCCATCCAGTATTTCATGTTTCTCAGCTTAAAAAGGCCATTGGTACTTCCATTGCTTCTACTGATATTCCATCTCAATTATCTTCTGATTTGAAGCTTTTGGTTGAACCGCTTCATGTGCTTGACGTGCGCCAAACTACTATTGGTGGTAAAGAGTTCTTAGAAGTTCTCATTGAATGGAAGGGTCTACCTAAAGAAGATGCAACATGGGAATCTTTTCTTACCATTCAACATCAGTTTCCTACCTTTCACCTTGAGGACCAGGTGCCTGATTGGGTCGGGGGGTAATGTTAGAAAAGAGAGTCCTCCTATTAAGAGTTGGTATAATAGGCGTAACAAAATAATTGAATAAGGGAATTATTGGTATTATTGTGTAGAAGTTATTAGAAGTTAATTAGGGATGTTTTAGTAATATATGTTAAGTGTTTAAACAATAAAAGGGAGGGGAAGTTAGGGGATCAGTTACGGAAATTCATTGGGAAAGAAAGGAATGTGGGAAGGGATTTGCAGACCCTTTGTTTTGCAGACTTGGTGTTACTTTGTAAAAACTACTGAATACTAGTGTGAATTTGGTGATTTGTGTGCTGTAATTGTGAAGTAAGAAGGGAAAAGTAACAGGTTTCCTATCACAAGGGTCCTTTTGCTGAATGTAATTTTGCTTTGTGGAACGAAGTTAGATGTCTTGATGTAAAGAGGTCATCCATTTGGCTGAATGGTCTTTTTATGTGTTTTGGTGCATTTGGCTTAGAGGTATAGATTGACTTTGGAAGAACCATTTGCCGTAGCATTGAAAGAGCATTTTTTGGTTGTGGAGTGGTAGTTGCGTAAGTTTAGATGGGTGTTGATTTTTATTTTTTTTTGGAGATGACCATTATTTGTATCTTACTGTTACACGGAGAGTCTTAGGTTCATTTCCCCATTTGAAAAAAAAAAATTTACGTGAAAAAGAAGCATGCTTGAAATCTTTTTTCACTGACTATTTTTTATGGGAGCTATTACTCTTATTAATATACATATTTCCATTAATATTTATGAGCTGAACTTCCAAAGGCTGTTGTGTGGGGTGATGTTGGTATACAACTGGAAAGAACTCTTGTTGGCTATGATTATGATTGAAAACTAGGAAGGTTAATGGTTTGTTCGTGAGTTCAAAACATACTTGCCCACTTTATTTACTTAGTGTTTAAGAATGCTTGATATGTCTTGTATTATTACGTTTCTGAGTTTCATGTAGAACATGGCAAAAGTAGTTTGTTTCAGAGTTTTGCTCTTCGTGATTGTTTTTTTTGTCAACTTGTGCATAAAACGTTAGATTTCCATGGGGATGAAAAGCAAATCATTTGAAATAGCTCTAGTATCTTGGATGGTAAAAGGAAGCTTTCCTTCAACCGGATAGTTTTATGGAATTTGCACGACCACTTTAAACTTGTGTTATATTTACAAGCACTGTACTGATATAAAAACGAATTCCAATTTTTTCATCCTCAGTTCCTTGATGGGGAGGGTGTTACAGTTGTTGAACATACTGTACTGATTTGTAATCTATTCTGGTATTGGACTAAGAGAATATCAGTTCAACTATAAGTCTTATTCATGGTGTCAGCATGCAAATGACTGGTGCAGTTTAAGTTTTACACGCAGGAAATTTAAGAAACTATCCAAATATTTAAATGAACTTCATCATAATAATATGTTAAATTTTTTAGCACGAGGAGTGACTGTAAAGCTCAACTGGTTTTGCAGGATGATGTGTAGCAATAGGTTGGGGAAGCGATTGCTTTCTCTCTCTACTAATTACAATGTGAGTTCCTCCTCTTTGTTCTTTATTATCTGATTTACAAGATCATATTTTGTTTGCTTGATGAAACCTTGGCCTGAGAATCCTGTTTTCTTGAGACTTCCGTAACAGGGAACTAACAATAAGTTGCTTCCTTGGCAAATCCTTTTTCTTAGGCAGGCCAAGGAGAAAGTCTCAAGTCACAGAGTTCTCTTCACCTGATTATTATTTACAGTAGAGGCAATTGAATAAACAGAGAGAGGAAGAAAATTGAATGAACTGGGTCGCGACAAAGCAACGGTGTTGTTGGTGGATCTGCCCTTGCTATGGCGGTCTTATATGGTTCATTGAAAAGGTTATGTCGATAATTTGTACTTGTTGAGCTTTTTTTTTTGTTCATGGCAGAGCTGAGCTCTATTGTTAATTATTTTTCAAGTATAAGCAATTATAGTTGTCTTCCTTCAAAAAGTGTTCTTTTATATATATACATCTGCATAAAATGAGTGTCCTTTTTCATTAAACGTATATATTGAGGCCATTTCCACCAATTCTTTATGGGTACTCCATCAAAACCTTGCCTTAATTTCAAACAATTCCCTCAGCATATTCAATGCAAAAGAAAAATATGGTCCATGTTCGTAGTAAAGTCAATAGCATCACTGATGGAATTTGAGTAATAATATATGCAAGTATGAATATGATAGAATTGACAGAAAATGTTATATATATAGCAAGCTCAATGTTCAAGCATTTTCTTTATCATATATATAAGAGGCCTAAGGATTTGGAGTCGAAGGCGAGAGGGATTTGGAAGTTGAACTGGAACACGGATGGAACTCCTTAAGTCAAATTGCGAAGTGCGAATTTCTTTGCCACTGGCTTGCGTGATTTGCAGAACGACTGTATAGAGAGAGCCCATCAAATCCTAGCAAAGCCAACTGGGGTTGGGATTGGACTTAGGTTTGGATTTGGGCTTAAGCTTGAGCTGGGCATAATAAAATAATTGTAGTTTTGGATCAATTATTTTAATAAATCAGTGATCGTTTTAAATTAATCATCAATTCTAATAATATTGTTAGTATTTTTATTAGTTGATTATGTTATTAATCCTTAAAATTATACATTCTAATATTTTCATGAAAGTCTTTAAATAAACTTATATGACATTTTTGTACAATTATATAATTAAAGAGGTGTTATTTTAATTATTTATAATTAGAAATAACTATATTTTCATATTATTTGCATAATATCTTTCTTAGCTATTTCACCTGTATTTGCCAAAACATACGTCTCCGGCAAATCCTTGTTCTATTGCTGGGGAAAAGTTTTGTAGGAGTAATTCATCTCTATTGATTATTCAGAAAAATAGTTCTTCTGATAAGTCAAAAACATTTCAGTCTATCCATTATTTAGAATGAATTTTATATTTTCTAAGTTATGAGAATTCATATTAGTTTTGATTCTGACTCCACCATCTATAATTTTCAATTTTTTCAAAACCAGAAACAAGTGGAAGTACAATGAATGCGAACTGTTGCAGAAAAATAAAATTTGAAAACAATAGGCATATTCTTTTGTACATATTTCCATACGAACAATAATCTTTTTATAGCAACTAAATATCACATTATAACATGTTTTTTTTGAGATTTATACTGCTCATAAATAAAACACCTATTTTTATCATAATTCAAGTCAAACGTTCAAGCATTTTTTCTTCAATACTCTTACATTTACAATACTTTTATTTTCCAAAACAGGAACAAAGATTAATTCACAAGGAAGCTTACAAATAAATAATTTCTACCTACTTCAAAAATAGGAACTATGAATGTCACGACCCGCAAGAAATTCGAAATAGAACGAAGAACGACCTAACTATGAGGATCGAATCATATGATCATTTTTCACTTTAAGTTTTATTAATTAGTAATAGAAGTTTTAAAATATTAATTAAAAGCAAGAACCCAATAACACGGGCATAATAAGTCCAATAGTGATATCATATATCATATAATATAAACCAAATAAAATACTGTGCAGAAAGTAAAATAGAGATTACAATTATCCAAATAAAGTATACATCACAATAAGAGTCTCTCAAGAAAAGTTATAAAAATACGAATTGGAACTCGACAATTGAATCTTGACTCAGCAATTGGAACTTCGGCTAATAGAATCTTGAAAGGTGTCGTTGGGGTGAGTTAACTAAACTCAATAGGGATTTAATAATTTTAATTAGGGAAATTAACAAATCAACCATCATACTTTGTGATCAATGACAAGTCAACTACTAAAGTATTTTTGCTAACAATTTAACCACTGAAGTATGAGAAAAAGTCACCGCAAACATCGTTGCCATGTTTGCCATTAAACGTATTGATTTTGTTCTACGGTGGAACACTACATGAGTCGCCGCGAAACGAAAATTTAAAAATTAACGTTATAATACTGACGTTCCGCGGCGGAAAGTGTCACGTTCTGCGATAGAACATCTATATTTATTAAAAATTACGACGTTCCGCATAGAACGTCAACTTTCCACCGCGAAATGACGACGTTCTGTGTTCCTGTGCCCTAGTATATAAGACTTGTTGCACTCTGGCGGTTCACCGCGAACCACAAAGTCCTCGCCCAACATTCGAACTCTCAGACCTTCATTCCTTACTGTTTCATCGATTCCAATGGATTCAAGGGTAAAGGAATTGATGCTCAAGCGAAATGGTGGTCTATCGCAGCCTTAGCCGTAACCCCAGGTAGAAATGGTGGACTCTGCCCGTGAACAACGTCGGATTGCAACTGAGTTCGTCGGTCAGTTGCACCACAATGTACCCACCATGGTACAAGGTGGAGCACCCGCGGTTGAAGGTCCAGCAACCGCTGTTGAAGTTGGAGTAGCCGTTGTTGAAGTTGGAGCAGTCGCGGTTGACATTGGAGGACTCGTTGTTGCCCCTATTACAGAACCTGAGATTGAAGCACAACCTCAACCTGAACCTTAGCCTCAACAACGACCAGCAGTAGGTGCATTGGTTTGTTTCCAACCCGTTATAGCGTGGTTCCACTCCCCATTCTTCAGGACAGCCGACGTAAACAAACGGTATGAAGCTGATGTTAAACACCGTTCAATTTTTGTTTCTAGAAGAGTAGACTTCGAGTCATTGGTTGAATATGAAATTGAAGAATTGTTTGAGGGGGGTGGCTTAGCCGGATTGTTCAGATTGGGTGGTGAACGTATTGTCAAACTCTTTTACGCCAATTTGGAACTGTCTACCCAACCATTAGAGATCCGGATTACGTGTTTGGACGGGAGTTGAGGTTGACTCCCAAGGATATTAACGTGCTACTTGGATATTCGACGGAGGAACCAAGCAAGCACTATTACCAAGTGTCTCAGTAGCCACCTTTAATCAGACAAGGAGAAGGTCTGATAGTGCTTAGATTATTGCACCGTGAACCTGATATTGGAGCGTACAAGAAGCCAAAGTCCAATGACATGAATGTCATAGCCCGAATGATCCACACCATCATGACGTACATCATCTTGCCTCAGGATGGACATCGAGACCATGTTAGCTGCATGGATCTCTATTTGCTGGAGAAGGTGTTCAACAGGAAAAAAGTGGACATCGGCTATGTGATTTTGAGTCACATGTATGAGGTGCTAAGCAACCCGGCCAAGTGTCTGTCATTCAATTGGCTCATTCAGAGAATTATTGAGCATTATGGGGTACTAATCTCGGATGAGAAGCCAAGAATCAAAGAGAAGACCACTGACGTCCACAATAAATTGAAAGTGGACCAAATGGGGATCAACAGAGTTGAAGGGGTATGAGTATGCAAGAATGAATCCAAGCCTGTCTCGAAGAAGCGAGCTACAATTTCCTAGCTGCTAACTCCCCCCTCAGTCGCATGGCCTCCACCTTCTCAGTTGTATAGCCTCCATCCCCATGGGAGGAACAACCTCTAGCCCCCTCGGAGGAACAGCCTCCAGCCCCCTTGAAGGGACAACCTCCATCACCACCTCTACAACACATGGAGGATGATATTCCTCAGCTGATGACTCCGCCCCCTCATCAGTCACCTCATTTTACGTCAATGCTTGAGAAGATTGCCGACTAGATGCAAAGGATGGAGGAGCAAGTGGAAGAGCGATATCTTTTGGTGTTGGATCGAGTTCGAAGGATGGAGGACTGATTTGTCCAAATGGAGGAGCTCCATCAAATGGGACTACACAGAATACAAATGATGGAGGAGCACAATCAAATGGGGTTGTGATGTGCCCCAGGGTCCTATCACACGGAGTTGAGCCAAGAACCTCATAGCTTTCCTAACTCGCTTTTATTTTGCAGGAAATGTCAAGGTTTGGGATTCTTTGAAGGAGATATCACAAGACAATAAAGGAGTTCCTTTCCATCTGATTTCATGGGAGCATGCACAACCAATCTAAGCCGACCCCAAATACCCTATGAAGAGTAAGGATTTGAAGACTACGAGTATCAATTGAATTCTTGTTATTGAATTAGTAATAGACTTATTCTGAACAAAACTTTTATTTGGTTTTCTTTTACTTTGTTGTTTGTTTGGATTAAGAGTTAGAGAGGTGCGCGGTTTGCATGCAAACCATGCCCTCATGCCGAATTTTTGACGTTAAGGGTATTTTGGTCTTTTGACCTATTATGTAAACATTAGGGTTTATATACCCTCTTTTGGAAGGAAGGGAGTAGTTTTTGATTGATTAGAAAATTGTTTCTCTTGGAGAGCAAACCCACGGCCACTCCCCCTCCCTTGAGCCGATTCTTCCATCCCCCTTGCAAGGAGTTCTTGAAGCCTCTTGTCCTTGCTACTACGGGTTATTAGCTCTTCCAATCCCTCAGCTTTCAGTTGAGGATTGTGGTGTGGAGGTAAAAGTAGGTTTCCAATCTTGGAGAGTGTTTGCTTCAAAGCAAACCGCAAGTCGTTCCTCTTAGTAGGAGGTCCACGGACTCCTTGGGTTTTCATCTCAATTCTCGAAGGTTTTATATGCTTCATCTGGTTCTTTGACACTCTAACACCTTCTTATTTGGATTCTGATATTCTGTTTTGGGTGCTTGTTCATGGAGTGCAAGTTGGAATGAGTTTTGGTCGGAATATTTTTATGGCCGCTGAATCTGCTTGATTTTTCTGTTCCTGGATTTCCGATTGTGGATCTGTTTTACGATACTTGCTCTATTTAAATCAATTTCATTCCTTTTGGAAAGTTGTTCTATTCTGAGTTATTTGATCACCTTCCAAATTTGGGATTCTTTAGCTGTATGCAGTTCGAGATATCCTTGTTTGAAGATTGAAAGGTAATTTTGGTCCGCCGAAACCCTAGTTTCGGGACTCTATTGTTTCAAGCATATATGATAATCCAGAGTGGATTTTGTCATGGGATTTTAACACGATTTATATGAATGTGTTAAGATTGTGCCTTCCAAATTACAGCTCAAGTTTACGTGTGAATTGGAAGTTTTATCTATTTTACTATTACTTGATCGGGTTTCGCAGTTTTCTGGACAGATTCTAAAATTGTGATCTTAGTGATTTTTTGTTCCTATCATTTGGTATTAGAGCTGCTTTCATGTTTGCTGCCATCATTGTGATTTATAAGACTAGTTATGAGTACTAGAAGTGGTGCTCAATATCATAATCCTCAAGAAATGAGAAATAATTCTAGTGCACCACCACTTGAGGGAAATCAAGAGCCAACCGAGCCTTCCATGAGGGAGATGTTCGAAATGATCCTCAAAATGCAGCAACAAATTGGATCTTCCGATAAATATCATGTACGGGGTCCTAGAACTCCAAGACCTAGAAGGAGGATTAGTACTTCAAATGATTCTAGAGGATGTGATGCTAGTTTATTCGACGAAGATTGGGAAGAACCCGAGGATTCGGATTCACCGAGTCCTAGAAGGAGATCGAATGGTAATCATGAAATGAGGCATGTTAAAGGTTCTATCCCTAATTTTAAAGGCTCTAGTAATGGGGGAGATTTTCTTGAATGGGTCGAAAAGGTGGATCATATTTTTGAATGTTATGACTATTCGGAAAGAACAAAGATTCGGATGGTGGCCTTTGAATTTTTGGGCTATGCTAGTATTTGGTGGGAGGATTTAAAAGCACAAAGGCGGAAAGATGGTGAAGGAGAGGGCCGAAGTTGGGAGGCTTTAAAAGCACTTATGAGGAAAAGATTTGTGCCTCCACACTATAAGCAAGAGTTGTTTCTATAATTGCAAAATTTGAGGCAAGGCACTTTAATTGTGGATGAGTACTTAACCGACTTTGAAATATTGAAAATATGTTGTAATGTGATTGAACCAATGGAGCAAACCATTGCTTGTTTTATTAGAGGCTTACACAAAGAGATTGTGAAACGGTAGAGCTGCAATCTTATGTTACTTTAGATGATGTGGTACAATTGGCCTTGAGAATTGAGAGGCAAAGAAAAAGGAGTGCAAAGGAAGGCATGTCACGGCCTTTCACTAAGAGCAACATTCCTTCAAAATCGATTCAAAAGGGAGAAAGCAAGCCAAGTGCCGTGAAGAGCAATGAAGAAAAAAAGCCTTTGTTTGATACTAACAAGTCTAGATCCCGTGATATCAAGTGTTTTAAATGCTTGGGATTCGGTCATATAGCCTCTCAATGTCCTAATGCAAAGGTAATGCTTCTTAAAACGGGAACTAATCAGATAATCAGTGAAGATGAAGAAGAGGGTGTGTCAGTAACGGAAGAAGAAGATGTGGAAGAGACTTACTATGCTCCTGAGGGTTCTTTACTTGTTGTGATGAGGCATTCTATGGCTATCCAAAATCAAGTTGAGGAATTACAGCGGGAAACTATCTTCCATACTCGTTGTCAAATTCAAGGAAAACTTTGCTCATTGATTATCGATGGTGGTAGTTGCACTAATGTGATATCATCGGAAGTTGTTGAAAAATTGGGTTTGGCTACTTCGATCCACCCCACTCCTTATTGATTAAATTGGTTGAATGACAAAGATCTGATCAAGGTTACCAAGCAAGTGAAATTGTCCTTTCCATTGGTGGCTACGAGGATGAGGCCACGTTTGATGTCATTCCAATGACGGCTAGCTATCTTTTACTCCTCTTCCTAAAGCAATTGTGATCGTCGTTGGGCTAAAGGCCAAATTGTGATAAATCTTTTCCGTTGTGTAGATTCATGTTGTTTTCCACTTATGTGCTGATTTTTCCCTTTGCATTTCAACCCGCATGATATCTTTCGGTATATGAGTGAGGGGTTAGGGGTGATCCAAGATTGCAAGAAGGCTGACTTCCATTACCACGATGATATACCCAATATGAGTCTATTGTTTGCTAAAGCGTCCAATGTATATATAGACCCGCAGTTGTCATTTGCGATCAGGGATTTGCGAAAAAAATCTCGCAAGAAGGCAGCTTAGTGTAGTTAAGATGTGTAGGGATACTGAGATATTATATTTATAATATATGTACTTGGATAATATATATTGTTTTTTATGTTTTGTTTTAGTTTACTTGGATAATATCTGTTTGGAAAATATTTGTTTTGATTTCTGGTTTTGATAATGCAATCGGAAGGATAGACTAAAACAAGGGAAACTCTTGCAAAATTTATATTTTTTTGAAAGAAACTTTGACTCAAAATATTTCATTCATCATCAACAAATAACTAACATGTTCATTGCAACAATTTAAGCAACATGTGCATAACACCGAAATATGCAAGGCAAATGAGTTCTGACGTTTTGCCATGGAAACTTTACATTCCGCCGTGGAAACAAGTTGTTGTGCTGCAGAATGTATGTTGTTCTATCGCGGAATGTATGTCGTTCTATAGCGGAATGCCAACTTTCCACGGTGAAATGTCAACTTTCGACAACAGAACGTCAATGTGGACGCTGATTCTGGTTCTATGTGGTCAAACTTGGCTATGTGCAGTTGATCACACTTTGAATTGCATTCGTTCGTAGCCTTCATGGATTCAAGAAAATTGAAACGCGGTCGATCAAAAAGTGAGGGCGGTCAAATGGCTGAAATACATATAACAAAGTTGTGTTGACGAGAGATGAAGGGCAGTCAATCAATATGGAGAGGTTGATCTGTCACAACCCAGAGGGAGGTCGGACAGAACCGCCGGGTCAGGCGACTCAATTCTCAAAGAGAACCCGATCACCTAGTCCAAGGCATGAGTTTTTATGCGAAAGACTTAATGAGAATAATACCAAGCCCAAACCCAAATCACATGAATCGGGATCCACAAAGTGATCAACTAGAGACATGATAGCATAATAAAGGAAAGTACTGTGCAGTAATTAAATCAACAACACCAAAATTAAAATCCCAACATACCAGGAACGAAGGGATTGAACTGACTAATCTCCACCCATCCACGAAGAGATCGAGACACCCATCAGGGAACACCAGCTTTGTCCAGCTGCCACATGCACAAGACCAGTACACCGAACCTACACCCTAACGTAGGGAAAAATATAGTTTAAGGGGTGAGTGACAAACTCAGTAGGAAAATCTATACTAAATGCAATGCATCCTAAAACCGTTTTCCTCATCTTTTGAAAACCATTTCATGCTTCTCATTTATCGTACATGGATTTAGATATCTAAACTTCTTTATCATTTTAACAAAACTGGCCCATGGCCTTTGATATGCTTTATCAAAACACGTTGTATACATAGATAGCTATAATCGCAAAATATGCCACCATCGTTTTCCGTATGAAAACGTCATCAGTGAAAAGTGTGGTCACACAAGGACCCATTAATCACTCATCATCGTAAAGTGGAGTAATCTCTCGGATGTGCCGATGGGCTATAGCCACCGCTGATACGATCCGAAGATCCAGCACATTACCTGAGTTGTCGACGAACTAGTCAGGGATGACACAACTCGTGTAATCGCCCAGATGTGTCGATGGGCCATAGCCACCGCTGATACGATCCGAAGGTCCATTGCATTACCCGAGTTGTTGGCAAACCAGTAAGGGACAACACAACTCGTGTAACCACCCAGATGTGCCGACGGGTCGTAGCCACCGCCAATACAATCCAAAGGTCCAGCACATTACCCGAGTTACCAGTAAACCAGTCAGCAACGACACAACTCATGTAACCGTCTAGCACATGTCACAGAAAGGTGGCTATCCGCCAATATCAACACCTTATGAGGCATGAAAGAATACCATTGACAGCGATCTGCAGATCTAGCACGTCACCCGAGTTGTCAGCGAACCAAGATCTGAGTCGACACAACTCGTATAATAGCAGTAACGGAGGAGGTTGCTCACGATAGACTGCTTCTCACTAGGATACCTCCCTGTCCCAAATTGATGAGGGTTGCCGATGATCAAGCTCAAGTCGTCCAACCACCCGCCAAATGGAATGGTACTAGGATAGGTTAAACTTCGCGACTGACAACCTGCCACTCTGTGTGACAAATACCTTGGCTAGGTTTAGGGGAGTTCGACCCAAGGAGGCATCATCACCCTCCCATCCTATTTCTGACTTTCAGAGCTCTCGACCTGAAGACACGTCAACAATGCCCCATCCTTTTTTTTTTCCACTTCTTGGGATCGAAACCTAAGGACATGTCATGAATGCCCATCGCCATTTCGCACGTTCACGCAGCAGAAGATTGCACATAGATAGTCTCGTAATGCTTTAGCACTAGAGTGCCAAAAGCATAAAGAGGATTCATCCTTTCGATTTATATATCAAATCTTCTCGCAGTAGAAGATTTTGGGATAGCCTCGTGATGCTTTAGCGCTAGAGTGCCTAAAGAGCGTAAAGCATCAAGAGAATTCATCCTCATAATGTACGTAATCAATATCATACCTTCTCGCAGTAGAAGGTTGACGGATAGCCTCGTGATGTTTTAGCGCTAGAGTGCCTAAAGCATCAAAAGGATTCATCCTCCAAACACATACACAGAAGTCACATCATCAATATGTACAAAGTATCAGCAATATACCATGTACGGAATGTAAATGTGAGAAAACATACATATACATAAAAACTGATGTGCTATCGAATAGTCCCTTTTGGGGTTTCAGGTGTGGTATCCCACAAAATAGTAGTTTTGAAAACCATGATGCAATGCAATGCAGAAAGTATAAAGATCCCTACCTCGATGACGACACACACTTACCAACAATCCAGCTCCACACGCTGTTATAAGCAAAAAGTCGAATCACTGACATCTCCAGAACCTATAACAAGGTCGATGTCAACATTCCATCAAATATACAAGGGATAACAGACAAGTCTAAATCAAGACTAGAATTTGGATGTGTAACGACCCGGTTTTGAAAATCGTGTGACATTTAAAAATTTTCTTTCGTAAAACTATCAGAGTATTCTTTCTTTGTAAAATCCTTAAAACTCTTTACTTTCACTTTTATCAATTTACTTTCATCTTTATCAGTTTCCTTGCTGAAGTAATAATATTCTTTGTATGAAATGCAGCGGAATAAAACAAAACCGTAAAGAATAGTAATTAATTTACAAAACTCTTTTTCAAATACTTTCCATTTAACTTTTTAACCCAGCCAGCCACAAGATCCACTCGTGCAAATCCTTCATCAATTGTCTTTAACCTGTTTATCCGTTGCTCGTACGTACCTACATCACAAGACCTAAACTAATGAGCCTAATACTCAGTAAGTGATAAAATGAAATGCAGATGATATGCATGATCATACAATGCAATTATAGCCAAGAGTGGAATACATAACAAATATCGTGGGGCCATGAGGAAGAACCGATCACTCCACAAAGGAGACATATACATCAAGGGTTTCCTCATGCCGTATTCACTCTTTTGTTACGAGAACGTTGGGGATTTCAGAACAGGAGACAATGAACCCTGTATCCCATGTAACTCACCTACTTTCTTCTAAATTTTCTCTCTAATTATTCTCTCGTGCACTTTTCTTTTCCTGCCATGGGATGTCATTGTTTTTTCGAACCCCCACACGCCTATTTACATATATTCATTATGTCATACAATATGCATGTGAATTCATACAATCCTATATGATATAATGTCTAATAAACATATCATTAAAATAACCTAAATCTAGTAAACACACAGCATACAATCCTAATTCTTGCAATGTAGGGTTCGAAGACCAAAACACAATCAATATCAACTTACATGGCATCCATAGCGCATTTCTGTTTCTTCTCTCTTCTTTGTACCTTCAAAAACATATAAATCTTGTCTTATTAATCTTTCTTCTACTACTTAACACTTTCACTATCTGTACATAGATAATGGAATGGCAAACCTCACAATGTTGCTCAATGTGATAGGATATTCACAAACTAAACAATATTCCCCCACAGTATCTTACTAATGCACAACATTCAATTTCACAGAAATAGAGAGCATACGTCATTCTCATCCTTACATAACGATTTGCGTAAATTAGAACCCACTTAACCAAACAACAACTTGCACATCAACAAGACAAGCCTGTCAACAAGCTCAGCACAACAACCATTACTCGTTTACTAATTGTCATAAACCCAGAGAATCGTTTGCATATTCCAGCAACATTTATCAACGTAATGCAAGCAACAGAGCACAATTCCAACCCTAATACATCAGTCATAATAAAAACAGGAGAAATCTCCTCCCTCCAGAAAACTATAGGATGATGGTTTTAATCACTTCCAACCTGAATCATGTAAATATTAGCTATACAAACAGAAAGCAAGTACATACCTCTTATAGTCATAACCAACCTTACACAAAGATAACTTTGATTTCTTTCAAGTTCAATGATCATAATACGTTCAATAGTCCAATACCTTTCCTTACAGATTAAGAACTTCAAGCTCAACTTTATAGATTACGAAATCGAAACTCAACAGAGAGTTAAAAAGAATTAAAACAACGTCATGTCCAAGAGTTCATAATTCACAAGGCCAACTACATCATTCCATTTCTTACCTCAATATGGTTGCAGATTCCACTCCCAAGCTGTCTTCTTTACAGCAAAACTAAAATCCAGAATCCCCCTAGAGCAACAATACACACATCATCCAGAGTAGAAAATCAATCATTTGTGTAATGTTACAGAACTCACCTCTTGTTGCACTCTCACACGCACGTACACAAAACTGAAAACTGACCCTTCACTCTTTTCTTCCCGTTGTTTTTCATCTCCTCATCAGCTCTTAGAGACCATGAGAAGAAGAAGTGAAGACAGAGGGAGCTGCGTGGAGTTGTTTCCCGTCCCAAGAGAAAGAGGTCCAACGATTTTAAGCCAAGCAAAACACATCCTCACCGTTAAAGACGTGTCTCCAACAAAAGAAATCGAGAGAAAATGATGAGAAGACAGAGAGACACCAGATTTTTAAATGGGTTTCTCAGATAATTTTGACCTTTCGGATGCGGTGCGTCGTCTGTGTCTCGTCCGCAGTCATCCGAAGTCAATTTAGGACGAGAAATGCGTCCTTAATCACTAGTCCGTACCATCCGCAAACCCAATTCGGACGATGTGAGGCGTCGGCAGGATGCCTCCGCAATCGTCTGAATGTGCCCAGGATTTGGACAGATTCATTTCGGACGCTGTCCATCCTCGTCCGCAGGTGTCCGCAAATGTCCCCAGAATTTGTACATATTCAAAGCAGACGGTTCTGCTGTTGTCCGCAACGTCCCCAAACGTCTGCACTGTGACAGCCTAGAGTTTGGGACGCTAAATGTCATCCCAACTCGTCCGAAAGTCCAGGGGCGAAGCTTCATGTAGATGCGGATGCAACGTCTTCGTCCGCATAGCGTTTGCAATCATCCGCATCTCCAGCTTATACATTTTTCCTTAACTCTTTGGGATCCATTATGTACAACCCACACCAAAATAGAGACAAGTCCTTGGTAAACATAAACAATGCCTCAACTAGACATCATATCCTTAGTTTAATTATCCGCAACATAATCTCTGTGTACAGGTCCTCCACAGGCTTAACCATTAAAGAAAGCAACACTAGAATTTTCCAAGGACAGAAGTAGTAAACGACCAGAGGCAAATCCCAAACTACATGGCACTATCACCAACTATCAAATATAGGCAGCAAAACACATCTCCGAGGATCCACTAATGAGCACGAGCATAAAACAATAGAAACATTAAGGCACATGCCCTCTGTAAATTTATCCAGCCAACAGTAAACCTAAAGGAAGACAGAAACACTTAATATGCAGAACACGACCCTCAACTATCTCAATCTGAACAACGCACAAAAATGGATAACAATTTCTCCTAACACCACAACAATTCACCAATCCATTCCAAAAATAAAACAAAAACCAAAAATTTAATTCACCAATTTTGCAGCAAGACAGGGTGATCGGCCAAGAGTCACGCACCTCAACCAGACGATTCAACCCTTGCCATCCTCTTGCTCAGAATCAGAACAGGACCGAAAAATTCCAAAACAAATCATAAGCCCTCACTAAAAATAAAACTGCCACAGGGCATTTCGGTCGAGAGACCAAAATGCACGAAAATTTACCTAAATCTGAGAAGTTGGTGGAATATAGCTCACCAACGTGTTTGCCATTGCCCGAAGCTCGGAAAACCCTCGGACGGACCACATGACCTCTAGCAGTCGATGACTCCTAATTGTTCACAGTTGCCTCCGGCCAATCGTAGCCTCGGCCAACCCCCGTTCAGAATGCCCGAGCGCTCTCTTCCCCGGAATCGACGGCTCTAAAAAACCCAATTTGACCATTTTACGAAAAAACATATACGTCGCCGCTACGTGACAAAATGAGTCAACTCTTCCATATTTAACCAAAAATTTGAGAAAAAAATTACACATGGTAGTTAAAAATTATTTTAAAAATCTCAGATTTTACATGATCGATCGATTGGCTTGGGAAAAAGTTGCTAATTTTACATTGTCATTCTAATCAATTTCCATTCATCTCTATGAGTGAATTTTATCCCGTACCCATTCTTCAACACATGCTCGACAATTTCTTCTCTAATTTTATTCAATGAACTACACTTCTTGCCAAGTCACATACTAGCAAACGTGCATTCTACTTATGGTGGTCGTTGAGACCTACTCCCAACCATGTCCATGTCTTTGTCGTTGGATTCACATAATGAATGAAGCTCCTCCTCGTCTAGAGTTATCGAGATGAATGCACCACTATATCTGCTTCATCTCCAATTGCACATACCTCATTTGCCAAAACCGTGGATGTGAGCCCCACTTCAAATGGGCAGTTAACAAATTCATCAACACTCTGAGACGCCATTAGTGTTCAACTAATGCTTCAACTTCGCCAAAATGCGGTACACTTCAGCTCTAAGAATTCTCTAGGATTCATTAATCGCTGACAAAATCACTGAGAAAATTGCGATGAGTGTAGTATGAATTTATACAAGGCAGATGATGATAACATTCCGCGGCGTAAAGCTGATGTTCCGCAGCAGAAAGTTGACGTTCTGTGGCAGAAAGTTGATGTTCTGCAGTGGAAAGTGTCACATTCCTCCGTAGAACATTATCATTTTTAATAAATATTGACGTTTTACGGTAGAATGTGACACGTTCCATCACGAAACGTTCAAGCTAGAACGTTAATTTTTAAATTGTCATTCTAAGGCGGATCGTGTAGTGTTCTGCCGTAAAACGAAATCAATATGTTTAACGGTAAACATGACAACAATGTTTGCGAAGACTTTTTTCCATAGTTCAGTGGTTAAATTGTTAGCAAAAATACTTTAGTGGTTGACTTATCATTGATCACAAAGTACGATGGTTGATTTGTCATTTTCCCTTTTAATTAAAAATAAATGTTTAAGCATGCATAAATTTAAAATCACATTTTATAAATTTACTTTTTCAAAAATGTGTACAAAAGGGCACGTGTTTAAAACTACCCACTAATATGTTGTACATAATTAAAATAGGCTCTTGTTATACTAAATTAAAATGCCAGTGAAAATGAAGTCATTCACGGACTCTGGGCACACCATACTACAGACATATGACAAAATAAAAGCGATATTTGGCGATTGTGAAAGCCAAATAAAATACCCTGATCAGGTTTAGGGTTTTGCATCTAGGGACACGACACATACAACTGTCTCATTACTCTAGTTAACAACAAATGAACACATTCTGCAATGTTGAATGTGTAAAAATAAAATAGACCCCAAATCGGGTTGATCGAACTCGGTTCACGTGGCTGAGTTGATTCAGAAATATTTATATGCATGCTTAATTTAAACGTGTATAGTGAAGAATAAAACATAATATAAAAATTTGATGGCCATAAAATGGACACGTCATTTTTATATGAGACACATCTCAAAATAATTATTTTATAAAATTTATGAAGTGTAGTGCATAAAAATAAATACTTACCTCGATATGGCTTACACTAACTAAAGCCCAAAATCCAATGGTCCTTGAGTTTTTAAATTGGGGTACCTATTCAAAATTTAAGGTATCAAATTTTGATCAAATTTTTAAATCTTAAAACCCTAAATTTTTATTTAAAATTAATCCAATTTAATTGGGTAAAAGAATACAGAAACAATCTGGATCAAACAGGCCAAAACCAGACTCAATTAAGGCCCTGGACAGCCGCCCAAAAGGTGCTAGACCACGACCCAAAATAGGACATGGGTTGTCCCTTACCCAAGCCCAGACCGCAGTTCAAATGGGGAAAGACTGCGGCCAAGCCAGGTTTGATTTCGCTACCCACAAGGGCCTCCCCTATTCTGGCCATCGCGATGACTCGTCGCAGAAAATATCATCCCTTATCGAGACTCCCTGTCTCGGCCAACTGTTCAACCAACCGAAGCCGAAGGTGTCCCGCACTATAGCTCGGCCTCAGCTGAGCTGTACCACAGCGGAATGTGTGATGGTATGAGCTGCTGCATTTTGAATTGTAGGTGACTTATTTGCTACAGTTGTAACCAAGTAATAAAGTCCATTTTGTTGTTTACCCAAACCAATCATCTTCCCCCTCATCAAATCCTGCAAAATACACCAATCAGGATAGAAAGTTATTAAACAATTCAAATCTTTTGTAATGCGGCTCACAGATAACAGATCTACTTTGCAAGAGGGTACCCCAAACACATTTTTTAAATAAATGAAGGACACAAAGATAAACTTCCAGTAGAAATAATTGGAGCTTGATCTCCATTTGGCATAATAACGGGCGGTAAAGAAGTGTTTTTTTTTACTATTGATGAGAAGCTTGGGCGAGGAAGTAATATGATATGTCGCACTGCCATCAATAATAAATTTAGGAACTAAAAAACCTGTAGGAGTGTTAACATTATTTGCTTTAGGATTAGTTCGCACAGATGACCCATCTCTTTGCATAATGGATAACATCTATTGCAATTGTAAATCAGTCAATCCATTCATAACAGACTGAATTTTTTACATCATTGGAATCTCCTCCCTCACATTATTAACATAAGGTTGGCTATTGCCATTATGTTTGCTCGCTGCATTCTTAGAGTGTCGAGGTGGATAGCCATGTAACTTCCAGCATGTCTCTTTCACATTATTATCCCTATTACAATAGGAACAATGGAGAGGCTTATGAAGGGATGGATTAGAACGAGAAGTGCTGTAATATTTTTGTCGAATGGCAAGAGCGATTGGTTCATCTTTTCGAACAGCCATTACTGAAGCTTCAGTTGCATCACGTGTTATACTCAAATTTCATTGTTTTTCTTCTTGAATAATCAAGAAATATGCTTGCACAACATCAGGTAACAGATTCATCAAAAGGATCTAACCACGGATTGCATTATATGATTCATTTAATCCCATAAGAAATTGCATTAATTTGTGTCTCCTTTTATCAGCTCCACAAGTGCAAACAACATCATTGTACGAACCCAATTCATTCCATAATTTTTTTAGCTTTGTATAATAAACTGCAACAGACATTTGATCTTGAGCACAATAACCAATACCTTTTTCAATTTGAAAAATTCGTTGAGCATTACTTTGTGAGAAATGACTTCGTAGATCTTTCCAAACTTCATGAATAGTGTTTCAGAAAATAATACTATCTGCAATATCATATGTCAAAGAATTTAAAAGCCAAAGAGTACCATGTCATTGCATTTTTTCCATGCAGTGAATTCTTCGAGATTGGTTGTGTCCAGCGGTGCTTCAAGAGTTCCATCAACAAAGCCCAATTTGGATTTTGCATTTAGAGAAATTTTCATGGCTCTGCTCCATGTTGAATAATTGTCACCATTAAGAGGTTTGGAAACAAGAATCATTCCTGGGTGATCGGAATGATGAAGAGAATAAGGGTCGTTGGAAATTAACTTATCTCTTGTAAAAGCCATGATGAAAAAATAAGGCAGAGAAAAAAAATGGTTACTGCTCTGATACCATGTAAAAAAAGAGAATTGAGAGAAAACTCTAACTTGTTTTATTTCACTGAAAAACAATGATATATATACACAAGAGGGAATTATTGTAATTCCTACAATAAGCTATTCTAATAAAGGTAATTACATTACATAATGTATATTTCTATAATTAAATCATTTTAAACAAGGACAATAATATTTTTTCGATAGATTATGTGATATTGTTTGATTCTTAACAGAACTCAAAATTTGAATTACGTAGTGCGAACTTCTTTGCCACTAGCTTGTGCAATTTGCACAATGACAATAGAGAGAGCCCTGAAAAAAAATTGTACAAGCCCTAGCAAACCTAGCCGAGGTTTGTGCTTGGGCAAGGTAAAATAATTGTAATTTTTTATTAAATTTTAACAAATCAGTGACCATTTTATATTAATCATCCATTCTAATAATACTTCAGTTAGTATTTTTATTAGTTGATCGTGTTATTAATCCTTAAAATTATAAATTCTATTGTTTTCATGAAAGTTTTTAAAATTAACTTATATTACATTTTTATACAATTATATAATTAAAGAGGGTATATTTTTATTATTTATAACTAGAAATAATTATATTTTCATGTTATTTGTAGAATATCTTTCATGAAAATATTATTAATATCTTTCATATTATTAATCCTTACAAAAAAAGAATTTTCAATAAATAATTTCTACCTATTTTGAAAATAGATACTATGAAGTCTGTATAAGTCGAGAGTGAGGGATTTCGAGTCGAAGGCCATAGGGATTCAGAAGTTGAACTTGAACATGGATGGAATCGGAAGTGGAACTGCGAATTGCGAACTTCTTTCCCAGTGACTTTTGTGATTTGCACGAGGACAAGAAAGAGAGCCCTTAAGAAAAATGTACATGCTCTAGTAATGATAGCTGAGGGTTGGGCTTGGACTAGGTAGAGTAAAATCGTAATGACCGAAATTTCCTTAAAAATGACTTATAAATATTTGAATATGTTTATATAATGTTATGAAATATGTTGGTTGCTTTGTTGATGACTTATGATATTTTATTGTTCGTTTAATTGAGATAATGATCCAAGATATTCTATGGCTTATTATGTTGAGATAAAGAATTATTATATTTTATGGCTTGTTGTAGTGAGGTGATGATTCAAAGTTTTTTGTTTGGTGAATGTTCATAAACAATAAGTAATTGGATTCTATTTAACTAAGGAATAGTGGAGGGGTGTTCAACAAGAGAGATGAAAGTTGGGTGTGGAAAGGAATTGTATTCTGTGGCGTGTAAGAAAAAGAATAAAACGATGTTGTTGGTTGAAGTAACCGCTCAGGAGGAGTGATCTGCAGAAAGGGACGCATCCACGACACAGAGGAAAGGAATAAACAAAGTAATGGCTATCAGATGGAAAGAGCAGACAAAGCACTAACCGTTGGATGAAAAGAGTGGAAAGGAACGTGTCTGCGGGATAGTGGAAAGGAGCAGATAAAGTAATGGTCTTTGGATGTAAAGAGCAGATGAAATATTGATCATAGGATGGAAAAATGGATGCAAGATTAACCGTTGGATGAAAAGAGTAGAATGAGAAGTTGATGGCATGCATCTGCGGTGAAAGGAAAAAATAAATAGAATGTTGTCATTTAGAAAAGGTTATGAAAAAAAATGTTTCCATAGGAGGATAGAGTGCCTAGAGATTTAGACACGTGGCTGTAGATTTGTTAGGAACCATGTGATTGAAGTAGCGGGTATCGGCAGTAAACAATGAACAATGCTGTTACGAATATTCAAATTGAACAGTAGAACTATAAGAGTGTAGGCATTTACGGGAAGGATAAGCATCTACAAAAACTATGACACGTGTATTCACTGAAAGGAACTTATTTGTGATAGGTAAGTTAATTGATGAACGTTTTCGTTTTGATAAGGGGTGGGCATTGAACAGTGGAACCACGGGAGTGTAGGCGTCCATGGGAGGAATAAGCGTTTGCAGATACTATGACACATGTATCCACGAAAATGAACAAGTCTACAAAAGTAAGAATGGATGACAGAACATTATCGTTCGAATTAAAATACGTGGGATGCAAGAATTCGTATAAACAAACTTTTCCGTAGGTGATATGCAAATCATGAAACGTTGTCATTTGGATTGAGTATCCACTAATAATGAGGATCTGCGGGGGCAAATGCTTCCATGGTGGATACATAAAACCACAGAACGCCGTCGTTTAGAGTGAGTATCCGCTAATGACGAGGATCTGCTGGACTGAACACATTTGTGGCGAACACGTAAAGCACATAACGTTTCAAATGGAGAATCCGCAATGAGAAGTGGAAGTCGCTAAAGAGTCGGTGTCCATGAAATAGAATGCATCCAGAAATCAAAGAAAATATCGTTGAGTTAGGTTAAGGATCCACAAAGAACAGTGAGTATTGCGGGAACGTAGACGTCTGCGCTGGAGAATGCATGCGCAAGGACGAAAGACGTCATTTTTTCCAGACCAAGGGCATCTGTCCATGCCATAGTCGCAGGTATAAAAGGGTAAATTTTTGAGAAACCTGAACTATTTCATTGTTGTCAGCGATATTAAATTTGTCCTAAAACTCTTGCAAGGAAAACAAAGCATTCAGGAAGTGAGGCAGAGCTGTGAGAAGCCTGCTTTTCCATTCAAAAAAATTGAGGTAAGTAGTGTAGTGTGTGTGTGTAATACTCCAAATTTTTATCGTATTAAGTATAAGGTTATGTAATGACGATGTTTAATGATTTTGGGTGTTGATATAGTTGAATTATAGTTGTAATAGGTGTTGGTTATTAAGAATTTATTGATGATAAAATAGGAATAGAGATTAGATGCATAAGGATTTAGTTAAATTGCTCTCGGATAGATTCACGGACGACCAGAGTATGAGTTACAATTGACTGGTTCAAGTAAATATGAAAATGAGTTTGCCTCAGGTAGTTTTTTGGTCGACCGATGCTGAGAATGTGATCGACTGGTGTATGGACAGATTGAAAGGTTTTAACAATGGGTTGATATGCGGTCGGCCAGACACAAGGTTACGGTCGTCCATAACCAGTGTAAAATGAATTTCCACAGAAGGCTAGGATTCCGCAATAGACAGCTAGGCATCTGCAGTGGAAGGATGAACGTTTGCGGTAGTATGTTTGGTGTAAAATTTCCTTTGAAATACAAGAGAGCAGTCGACCGAGAATATAAAAAATCACCTGAACTAAGATGACATGTCACTATTTAAGAGGGAAAATTTTGATTACTTAGCATGAATGTTGATGGAAAGGATGATACCTCACTCTAGTGGCTTGACTGACATGCTATAAGGGGTTCTTTTGTAGAACTTCAACCGAAAAAAGCATATTGAGGAGAAAGAAACTTTTAGGACATTGATGTTCACTCTCTCTCTCTCTCTCTCTCTCTCTCTCTCTCTATTTACTAGAGGTATTAAGATCAAGGAGATAAGTCTATAAATTGGAAGGTATTGTCCCAAGACATTAAGGTAAGGAATGTATGTATGTATTTTGCCTTCGGGCCTACATCACAAGAAAGAGTTTATGTGTTCACTTGAGGATACACTATTTGTGTTAGGAATTAGACTATGTACATAGTAAATGTTTATTTGAGGATGTGTTGTTTGTAAACTTTTATGTATGATCATGTTGTTGGCGATAGTTATCATGTGCAGATTTTTATGATTTGAGGATTTGTTGTATTGATATTAAATGATATGTTATGTGTATGTATCCACGTTCATGTATCATGGTTTTTAAGAAAAGATGAAAATGTTTTTACATGTGATGTTTTTATGTAAGAAAAATAAAGAACACTATCACATCATATGGGATTGAGGAAAGGTTGTCACAGAGTTTGGACCTATGAGAGATAAGTTTGTAGTAAGGTAATGTTGGGGCTTCGACAAAGGTTGTTGTGACGACCCGATTTTTATTACCTTTTAAAAATGCGTGAAATTTAAAACTTTTATAAAACAACTAAAATCTTTATTAAAACCTTTTAAATTAAATCAGAGTTCTTTTCTAAAATGTCGGACCGTTAAAAACCCTTTCCTTAGAGTCATTATGAAAATCGTTACAAGTAGTGGAAAGCTATAGTTATAAAATACTTTTTCTCAAAACATAGGGGAAGCATAAGAAATTCATTTAAGGAATACTAAAAAAATAATTACGTGTTAATTACAAATTACTTTTCTCTTTTACTTTCCTTAGCCTAACCAGCTACAAGTCCCATCTGTGCAAATCCTTCATCAACTGCTCCTTCACCTGTTCATCATTTTCTCGTGCGTGTGCCTACACCATTAGCAATTGTGAGCCCAAGGCCCAATAAGAAATGAGGTATACAGTATGTTTTATGCCGCTCTTTAGTTCTTTTGTAATAGGTACCGCCCCAAACCAATCTTTTCTTTCCATTTCATTCTTTCATTTCTTTCATTCATAACTCGTACGTCGAGTGGGAGATTGGAGGAATCCGTGGCGGAGGGAATAGTCTGTTCTCGGCTTCTAACCACCTAGGGTAGCTAGTCCCAGACCCGACAAGGGAGGGGCTTAGTCTAGACTACCTGATTAGATCCGAACTACCCGTCCATCCCCCAACTCCCTATTTCCTTTCCTTTCCTTTCATTCATTTCATTCATTCTTTTCCTCACGTAATGCATATGAATACCACCCCAAAGGTGACACTTCCTACTTGTTTCTACTATCATGATACATTCACAATAAGAAACATTATCGTGATACATGTCAATGAAAACCAATAATCGTAATAGTATAAAAGTATACGACATAAATTAATAATCACAGTAATATAAAAGTAGAAGATATGAAGCGAAAATCACAATATTATAACAGCATCAAGCATGGAAACTCTATGCAATATACATGGCGATACAATCTAAAACTTGTTTGGCAATTAAAAGAAATAATAGCAATATAGACATGTTTGGTAATTTAAAGGAAACAGTACTAATCTAAGCATGCTCGGCAATTTAAAGCAAAACGATAACAATACAAACATGCTTAGTAATTTAAAAGAAAACAATAACAAGATAGGTATGCTTGGAGACTTAAAGGAAACACTAACAATATGCTAATTTGCTAAACATGCTTAGAAATGAAACTAATAACGTGCCATAGGCATGATACATGAAGCAACATAGTACAAACGCAACAATTAATTTAAAGGAAGACACTGCTAATGGTGTAGGGCCTCCACAGGCCAAAGACTCTACTCAATTTCTTACTTGGAAGCTTTAACGTGTATTCATACTTAATCTTTATCCTTCTTGTTTTTTTCAATACCTTCATAATTAAAAACATTTACTTAGTAATAGTCACAACTTATTAATTTCATTATCTTTTCTTTTCCTTCATTGCATACAAATTCTAGGAACTTATTGGCATTTAAAACGAAACATAACTTATTCTAATAAACGAGTCCACATCGTAACAATACAGCGAAACAAAGCCCAACCCAATTAATTATCCAATCATGGAGAATATGTGACGAAACCAATGCAACAGCAGATAAAATCGTCCAACGTGCAAAGCATATATCCAATGTGTTGAACACTTAACTTTAATCTTACCGTGCATGAACTTAATTCAACATACATGCATAATTTCTCCATAATTTAATCAAAGGCAGAACCAATCAATAGCACATAATACAATTCTCAAAGAGTGCATGCCTAATACACCCACACACAACAACAATCGGCAGAGACATTATCCAACAACAACCATAAGAGTGCACATCCGCAGCAAAACTAATCTAATATATTCATGCTTTCGAAAATAGCAAACAGAGGGCAAATATTCACAATTCAATCCTCACAGAATATTAACCCAAGCAACAGAATATTGATTTCCCAAAACACACATCCAATGTATTCACAGTTGCAGAAACAAACCAAAGGTTATCGCAACCAACAGAGAACTATCATCCAACAGGTTGATTTACAACATCAATTTAACTCCTACATCCCACCACAAATAGCATAACCATTTCTAAAACCAACAAAACACTCACAAGACAGTATATATCCTAAAGCAGACAATCCATAACACTCAACAAGGAGAGCAGTTCACAGAACATCAATCCATTATCTAACAGCAAAACTAATCCAACACAACATACTATTTTATCCAACCAGGTTACAAGTATTCATTCCAAGTTGCCAAAGTTATACTTAATCCAAAAAACAGGAACTAAAGTGCCAAAACATAATAGGAGAAGACCTCACCTTCTTGGCCAGCAGCCCTACTCCTGTGCCTTCCTGCCTCTTCTCCAACCTTCACAGCTCAGTCCCACACTTCACCATTTTCTCTCTCGGCCCTCGTTCACCCTCTCAGCCTTCATTTCTCTCCTCTTCTTTTGCATTTCAACATCTTCCAGAGAGCACAACTCTTATCCTGCCTCTGCCACAGACACCCGAGGGTGTCTCGACCATACCTTGCCATCACTCCATGCCCTTCACACGTTCTATTTCCAGTTTCATCCAGAGCAAAACAGAGGAGAAGACTGGTTTAGATCGAACCACAAGTTGGACCACAGCCTTCGGCCGGTCCAGCACGAAATGCCAGCGCCTGCCTCATCGACCCGAGGAGAAGAACGGAAGCCATAGACTTACCTCGACTTGATGCCAGAAGTGCAGCCGGCGGGAGCTTCGATTTAAACCCACGAGCCGTGACTCGAGCCCTAGCTTGCAACCAGCACCGCCCCGCAAGCCAGAATGGACATGAACTTGTCAGTGAAGCCCAACCCTGAACTCGCCACTCCTCCTATCATCCTTTGCTTCCCCGTTCTCTCCATCCCTAGCTCTCTCCCTATTCTTGATCCTTTCCATTTCGCGAAATGGCCAAAGGCCATTCCTTCTCCTTCTTCATTTCTACATAAACCAGACTGGTCCAGGGAGAACCAATTCAACTTCCTCCCATTTCTTCAGTCGGTTCACCATCTTCCCTTTTATTTAATTTCTAATTCTTCCTTCATTTTAATTCCTTCCTTTTTAAATCATATTTCTTCTTTCATAAAATAAATCAAAACTTAATTCTTTCCATTTGTCTTCAAACCGAACCAATTCAATACGAACCGGTTCACCCCTTTCAGAATTGCATTTTTTGAGGAAGGAAGGTATCCACACCTCACCTCGAAAAGTCCAATTACTTGTACATATTCAAACTCTTCTCGTCTGCATGCATCCGCACTCGTCCGCATGTGTCCGAAAAGTCCAATTACTTGTATAGATTCAAACTCTTCTTGTCCGCATGCATCCGCACTCGTCTGCATGCGTCCGAAAAGTCCTAAAATCAGGATATATTCGAAACCTCAATGTTTGCCATCATTCACGCTCATCCTGGCTTCGTTCGAAAAGTTGAGCTACAAACAAATTAAGACGCAAAGCTTCGTCTTGCATCGTCCCAAAACGCAGGGGACGATGTGCAATACATTTTCGGATGTAACTTCACGTCTGCATGTCATCCGCTAGTGTTCGAATGTGTAAAACACACAATCCAAGGTAATTTTCACACTTAATTTAATGACCCAATAAAATACCCCTTTCTTCAAAATTAATCTTAATTATCATCCAATAAATTCCTTAAATTATAATCTTACAAACACGTCATTCGTAATACCTCGATACATATCCAATTAATCCAAATACCCCTAATTACTTTCCAATTATCCTTATTAAATTATGATATAAAAAGTTGGGTATTACAGCTGCGAAGTCGTTTGTGCTAGGACCTCAACAAAGATTGCAGGGTAATCATCAACAAAGACTTCGACAAAGGGTGCGAGGTCGTTGTGCATGATGAGCGTAATAACTAATGAATGTCTCATGAATTTGGGACTATCTTGAAAAAGATAGCGAGACTTAAGAGGTGGATCTCCCATAGTCGTGACTACTCTTCCTTCTTCCAGTAAGGATCTCGACAAAGGCTATGAGATCTTCATAAGAAAGAAAGAAAGAAAAAAAATAATTTAATGCATGATTTTATGAAAAATGCATATCGCATAGCATTCCTTACTAACTCTTGGACTTATAGTTTATGTTTTGTGATGTAGGTAATCATGTTAAAGGAAGAAAGAAAGAAATAGTTGATGAAGGATTTATACGATGAGGATATTGTGCTGGTAGGGCCAAAAGGGAAAGGAAATAAAATTATTTTACGTGCGGATTGTATTTGTAAAAATGTAAATGGAAATTTTTATAACAAGAAAGTTTATTATGATTATTTCATTTATTTCATTGTAAATGATTTTATTACGAAAAGTCTTCTGCTACACTTTGTGTATAAAATATTTGTTACATGTTGTTTAATGATGTTGTTTTAAATGATAATGTGACTGAGACTTGTTGGCAGGTTTGAGATATACTGTTAGAGGATGTTTCTTTTTATATTGTGATGTTATTTCGAGGATGTGCTTTGTGATATTTGGGTTATCAAATGATGAAATATGGTTTATAATGAAATTGTGAATGAGACAAATTATGTAGATATGTGGATGTCTTAAGTAGATATTTATGAAATGGATACTTATGGTTATGTTGGTTGAAACCGCATGTTCATGAATCAAAAAGAATGAACATGTTTTCTAAGAAGGAATCAAAAGTGAATTTTTCATGCATATGTTTTTATGAAAGAAAGAATGAACGAATGAAACAATGGAAACGAAATGAGCTTTGGTGATTCGGTATCCATCTAGTTTTGGGGGTTTAATCCCCCTCAATGTAGTTTTGGTGGATGTTTCCCCCAATGTAGCTTTGGTGAATTTGTTCCCCTAGCTTGGTGCCGAATCCCAATGGTAATGAAAGAACGAATGCAACAGACAATGAAGAATGAAAGGCAACCTGGAAATGTTTTCTGTTAGAGATCGAACGATAACCGGAAAAAGAAAATACGATGTGGGACACCAGATTTACGTGGAAAAACCATTTTGGGAAAAAACCACGGGCAGAGGAATAAATCTACTATGAATATCAAAATACAACCGCAAGTTTTGAGTTTTGCGACTCTAGCTTACATCAATTTAGAGAAAACAAAACCCTAAATGAGATTTAGAATTTGGGCCCACCAAACTCTAACAAGCTCCACCATGGCATGAATTCTATGAAAGAGATCCATAACACATGCTTGTTAGCCCGACCCAACAAAACAAATTCAAAACCCTAAATTCTGACAATCTCCATCTCGAAACGAATTGTAATGCAAGGAACCAATTTTTAAATCTTCAAATTTTCCTCCTCCACACCCTTAAAGTAGATCTGTAACGAGGGTTTATTTGCTAGTTTCAAAGAAATATACAGATTACCAATATAAAAATCTTCAAGGGTAAATTCAGCAACTGATGATGATCAGGTTTAAAAAGCACTTAAACCACGAGGGTGACATCTTCAAATCCCCCAAAGAGTCATCCAAATCTATGCAAGTATATCTCACCTCTTGACCTACCATATCAAAACTATCTTTCAAAATCTTTTAAAATTTCACTATTGTTATCTTACCATAACGAAATATCAAATCTCGATTTAAAAGTAGAAGATCTATTTTAATGATTTCATCACCACAAAAACACATCATTGAACAAAATATCTGACCCAAAATCATTGGCTTTAATAAAATATTCACCTAAAAATTTCAAGCAAAAAACCATGGATATCACAAGATTCCAAAAGATATCCCCAAAATTAAGATATTTTGCCATAACAAATCATCCCCAAAATCAAATTAAATCAAATCACCGAATAATCACAGATATTACAAAATTCAAACCTTATTGAATTTCAACCAAAAACAATCTCCAAGATTGAGATATTCCCGCGATTCCAAATTTTCCATAAATCATCAAATTTAATCTCCCAAAAATTATCCAAAAATTCGAATGATTTTCAATAATTTATATCTTTGACAAAAAAATCCAACTTTGCAAAAGACACTCTCGCGACAGCCCCAATCAAAACAACTTGATAGCGAGAATGGAGAACAAAAATGTAGATGATCTATGGCGACTAACAAAAAATAGAAAGCCCTCCAATGACGAACCTATTGCTTCGAGACACAATTGCTCTGGAGAACTCCAAACAGAGAAAAATTAGAGCTTTCACAACAAACGAGGCAATTGTTTCTGATGGTTGTTGGATGATAGAGAAAAACAAATCTCATGAGCAAGATAAATGGCATGAGGAACAATTTTCTCAGTTTTTTCCCTTTTCTTTTTCCCAAAAATTATAATTTTCTGAAAAATTACACAAGTCGTGTTCAATGTTGAACGACCAGAGTGAATTTGTTTCAACACACTTGGAAACACGAACTCTGGAAACCAAAACTCTGATACCACTTGTTAGAGATCGAACGATAACAAAAAAAACGATGTGGGACACCATATTTATGTGGAAATCCCTTTCAGGAAAAAACCACGGCAGAGGAATAAATCTACTATGAAGATCAAAACACAACCACGAGTTTTGCGACTCTAGCATACATCAATCTATAGAGAAAACAAAACCCTAAATGAGATTTACAATTTTGACCCACCGGCCCGGCCCAATAGAATTCGAGTCACACCAAACTCTAACATTTTCTTTGACCAGCATGTGCATCACTCATATGTTCATAGTCTCATACATTACTTGCTAAGTTTTATATTTATAAATGAACTTTATGTTGTAGATGAAAAAGTTTTGGAAGAAATATCCAATCAATGAAGTATAGGTTGAAGCAGCATGCTCGTGTTGAGAACTTGCTATTGTTGGGACACTTGATTGTAGTTAAGGCCTACAAAAGAATGACTCTAAATTGTTTTCTTCTTTTGTGAAAGGGTCCTGTCTTAGGTTAAATAGATTTTATTATGGTTTCAAAAAAATTTTAGATATATGTTTTAAAAGAAAAAACTTTGTTTTGAATTGATGAAAGTCTTCCACTGTATTTATTTCGTAAAATGCATAGTTTTTATTATTTAACTTTAAGGACATATTTTAATTGCCATTTTAAAAAAACTATGAGAAATTGAGATTTACGGAAAGAGGTGTTACAAGAATGATTTTAATTTTTGATTAATTATTTTAACAAATCAGTGACCACGTTAAATTAATCATCAATTCTAGTAATACTCCACTTAATCTTTTTATTAGTTGATCATGTTATTAATCCTTAAAATTATAAATTCTAATATTTTCATGAAAGTTTTTAAAATAAACTTATATTATATTTTTGTACAATTATATAATTAAATACATATTATTTTAATTATTTATAATTAGAAATAATTATATTTTCATGTTATTTTCATAATATCTATCATGGTTTTGTTCTTAAGTATTTCCCCTAAATCATACTACTCTTAAAAGGGAGAGGAATTTCTATTTTGTTTTAATGATTTTTTAAAATTTATTTTTACTCTCTTTTTTATGTCAAATTTCTCCAACGTGGAGACTCTTCCTTGCAAATTCATGGGGAGAGGCGAAATGGGCATTGTGTGGGAGCGGTCGGCATCCTCTCGACTGCAAACACCGATTGGTCCAATGCCCAATCTTTTTCTGCAAAACTGTGTGGCACTGTCGGCCAGTAATTCTCGATCGCCATGCACAGTCAACCGGTTGCAAAACTGTGTGGCACCGGTCGTGTCGACTGGTAATTCCCGGTCGACATGCACAGTCGACCGGTCCGCTACTGAAATGTGCACGAAATGGATTTCAGCGTTGGATTGGTTGATTGCTTGCGGTCAAGCGCCAATCGACCGGTTACACGTGATTCTTCGCTCATCGAAGAAAATGTGTAATCCCGATGCGGTGTTTTGTGATTTCTCCACGTGCTTCTCCTTTACAGATGGCGATGCTGGCAATGCTAGCGATGCTGGCAATGCTGGCGATAAGTTAGGTGAGATTTTATAGGGATGAATGAGGCGTATTTGGAAAGTATCTGTGAAGAAAGAAATAAAGAGAAATGAGAAGGGAGAAAGACAGAGAGTGTGAGGAAGCAGAGAGCTGCTGCGAGCGATAGGCAGATAAGAGAAAGTGAGAGAGAGGAGAGTGAGGAATGATTCTGAGAGCTGAGACCTAAGGAAATAAAGAAAAAAATCCAAGAAAGGAATAGAGAAGATGAGAAATATGCTGAGAGAAGAAAATGAAGGAGAAGAAAGAAGAAGGAGCAGGGTCTTCTTTCGAGTGTTCTTCTGATAAGGAGATTTCCTCTATCTCTATTTACGGATTTTACTAGAATAATCGTAGAGGATAATAGTGTGAAGGATATTAATAATGTTTTTCTGTGACGATGTATGCTATGTTAAGGCTTGGATATATTCTCTGATGGTTTGATGTAGTCTTTCTATTTGTTGTTGGCTACTGTTTTATGGATAATGATGATGAAATGTTAGTCTATTATGGTTATTAGACATTGAGGAAGATGGATATGCTCTGATTGGATTTATGTTCTGTTTCTTGGTTGTTGAATGATAAATGTTGTTGGGGTTTTGGTCCTGCTGTTTAATTACTGCGTGGTTAAGAATCGTTAAGGATATATTTTGTTATGAATTGATTATCACGGTTGAGGGTTGTATACTAATTTATGTTGTCTGTCATTTACGGAAATCATAAACAGTGAATTGAAGAAGAAATGCAATAAATGAGGAATAATGGTATTGAAGTGGTTGAGGATTTTATAATTTGACTGTGGAGTAGTAATTGGTTAGTTGATTAATTATTGATTATTATGGATGTTCTATTTTCTTGTAGGTATTATATTAGAAAGTTAGGTACTATTGTTGGATTTTGGTTCTATATGTTGGATATATCCTCTGTGAATTTCAATGATGAGGAATGTTATTATGTTAAGTATTATGGTTTATGGAACTTCGTGAGTTTGGTTTTGGTGTTTATATTCTGTTTATGATAAGCTATAAGTTAGAGAGAGGTTTTGAGATAAATAGGAAAGTTGTTTATGATTCTATAAAATTTGTATATTGCAAACGGCTGGGTATTAAGTCTTGGGAAAACAATTGGAAGCATTTTTCTTAAAGATAGTACTCAATTTTGACATACTCATCGTTTTTCATGTCTGATTTTTTTCCCGTTTTTTAAGTTTGGTTTTTTTTTATTCTTCCAGGAGGAATAATTTTTTCCAATTTCCTGTTACATAGTCTAAAGGGGATTAAACAAATGTGAATAATTGACTCTGGTTCCCAGGTGATTTTTTATTACTTTTTCTGTTGAAGTTAATTTTTTTACTGCTTTTTAATTTTTCATTCTTTGGGTTAAGTTTTATTGCTTTCTAGTATTTCTTTATTTAATATTTTTTATCATATCATATCGTCATTATAGTACCCTTACAACAGAGGGATTTTCATTTAATGTTTTTGTTTTAATTTAATTGCTACAAATACAATTACTCTTTTTTCTAGGATTTTCTCACCTGGTAAATTTTTTTGTTCTTCTTTTATGGGAAAAGAAAATCTTGGAGCGCACTTGGTTTCCAGTATTTCCTTCTTTTTGGTGTTGCTTTCAGGTACTTTGTGCTAAAAAAAATTATTGTGTTATTTTAGATAGATTTCCTTTTTATGTAATTTTCAATCAATTGTTGAATTTGCACTTACTCATGGGTTCTATTGTTTGATTTTATTTATTCCTATTGTTTTATTTGGCCTATTACTTTTAAAAATCCAAGTTCTTCCCACCATTTCTCTCTTGTTTTTCCTTTTTTTCCCTAGACTTATGTTTGTTCCTGTTTAGGGTACCTTCTACCCATGATCATATCTTATGAGCTATCCTTTTCGGTTCTTGACTTTTATACATTCCACTACTGTTATGATTTTACTGAAATGGATAGCTGGATATGCTCTCGACAATAAGCTTTCCATAATTTTTTCATGGAAGATGTTTTGCCTCTTGGAACCTTAAACAAGATTTCTATTAAACTCATGATTGTTAACAAAAATCTTGTGAAACATGTTGGAATACATTCAAAAATTAGTTCCAGTTGAAGCTCGTCCTACATTTTTTCATGTGTTGACTTATAATTCAAAATCATACCTATGTCTTGCTCATGTTATTACTTCGTGTATTTCTATAAGTTTTTTGCTTTGTATGCTTTATTCATCTCAATCGGGTTCTCTTTTAATATAAGTTATCTTAATCTTTTCATTGATAGAATTCTATGGATTTGTGCTTCTTTAATAGTCTTTCGAATGTATATCAACAAAGGACGTTTGACTCTTACGAAGGACGCCCGTCTATCTTTATAATTACCTAACGATCATAGACGACGGACATCCTTCGTAGTTGGACGGACGTCCCTTGTAGTGATCGCTGGATAATTATAAAGATAGACGATGTCCTTTGTAAGAGTCGGACGTCCTTTGTTGATATACGTTAGGTGTCTATTGTTGGTTACGAGTGATGGACATCCACGAGCAAAAGAACGGATGTCTGTTCTTAATCGGCTGAAGACAATTGCGTGTATTTTCTAAATGACGGACATCCCTTGGAAGAGGACAGACGTCCTTTGAAGAAAATGCGTTGAACAATGCTAAAGAATGATTATTTCGGACATCCTTCCCCTTTTGAATTAGGAAAGTCTTCTTCTCTTAGATAAGCTTGGATTTGCCTTGTATTGAACTTAGGAAAGTTCAATGACTCTCCGACTTGCCTTCTTTTTTTATTTTATACGAAAATGGATTACTTTAGAAAGTAACCTTGAGGATAATGCACCCGTGATATGACTCACATGAAGAGTTCTTTGGATATAACTCACCAAAGATTTCTTTGGATGTAACTCACCAAAGATTTGAAAGAGGAATCACTCCAATTTTGGGTTTAGCAAAAGATATTTTGTATTCAATTCTCAACTGTCTAAAACATAAGCATTAGGTGGCTTTATAGTCAAAGCATAAAATAGGAAAACTAAAAAAAAAAGGAAACGGTATCTAAACAAACCTAGATATTCGGTCCATATTTGGCTGATTATTATAACTAATTTAGTAACTTTCCTAAAGCATGAATTGAGTAATCTTCATCTTGCTTTATCTTCAAGGGAGGTGATATCTTTGGTATCTTTCCTATCTTCAATTTCACCATGTGTGATGTTACTAAAATCATGATCTTTTTATTGTGATATTCAGCCAATTAGGAAAGTTTCCTTAATCTTTTACTCTTTGTTCCATGGGCTTTTGACATAGCAAATAAACTTCGAATTTGATGATCCAACATATTCTGAAAAGGTTAGGAGGTCACCTATAATCTTTATGAAGAACTCTTCTTGAATTGACATTGTCTTGAATGCCAAAATAGTCAAATACACTTTGGAGGTCAAAAGAAGACAGTTTTTGGAAAGTTTTTCCATATCTCTTGCATTGCTCTTAAACTTCCACCTATGCTTGACCTTGAGTAACTTCATGATATTCTTTGAGGCTTGATCAATAATAGAATGGTCCCATTTTACATCATCCTCCCAGGGTTGAAAAGGATTTGACCTCGAATCATGTCTTGTGTCACCATATTCTTTATTACCATAAAAAGAAGAATCTTACCCTCTTTGCTATATCTTTAATCTTTTCATGGTTAAATAATAACTCGAATAATAGATTCTCATTCTCTATCCTTGAGTCGAATAAAAGTTTAAATTTGAATAATAGATTGTCATAAATAAAAGTTTGAGAATTCCTTTAAGTATATGTGGCCAAAGAATAATTCCGTAATAATCCTCTTCCACAAGATAAGGGGATGTATCTTGGACCTTGAAATTTTTATTGACTTTGAAATCTCCATAAATAAAATAAGGAAATAATCCTTGTATGATATGGTAGGTCAATAATAGTAAGATATTCACAAACCACTTTCCATAATTGAACACTTGCGTAGGATTGACATAGATGCCCCCTTGTAATTCAATGATTTTCATAAAAATAGTCTTGAGAATACCTTTGAGTATGTAGGGCCATAGAGTAATATATTCATGGAATCTTGAGTGGCTTTTTGCTTGACATTGCTTATTAGGAATCCAACAAACACTTTCTTTAAGAGTGGATTTCAACTTCCATGAGTTGTCATACCAATCTTGCCATCTTTGGAAACAAAATCTTTGACTTGAAGCATTGACTACTAGTTTTGTCTTTCCTCTTTTGCACTTGATCAAATAAGAAAAATAATCTAGCAACATATTCTTGGACAATGATGCACAAATAGGTAAGTAGTTTTTGAAATAAAAAAACCACTTAATTTCGAGAATATCCTTGTTGACATAAATGTCTTGCCTAAGAATCAACTTAATATCTTCATACAATAGTACAGTTGTCCATGAGATGCAATAGGTTCCCATAATCCAAATATATTCAACCAAATCAACTTTTTCCATATTGCCATAACCAAATATTACTTTATTCCATCTAACTCTAAAAATTCAAGTAATCAATATATCTAATGGGGTATACCTCTTTGTTATGAGCATAGGAAATTTCAACCTATTTTTCTTTAATGCACCATACTCCATAATCTAGCATGAAATTGAAGGCTTGTCATGTATGTGCCACTTGTCATCAAACCTTGGTATTTCCAAGAATAGATGACTTGTACTCATCATATCACACAATAATATGTTAGTGAAACATCCATAAGAACAATCAAGTCAAGTTTGATGTACCTTGATGTCTACTTTTTCGTTTAGCCAACTCAAACTTTCCTTAAAATCCATGGAAGACAAATTTGTGTAATTTCCTTCATCTTTGATTAAAGGGCATACCTTTTTCTTGTGTAAACTTTGGTCATGAACATTGTGGTCCTTATCAATATGCCATCAAAATTTGTGAGCGACGCCATGAATTAATATCTCTAAGCTATTTCCCTTAAATATGATCAAAGGAACTATGTTAGCACAAATTTCATCCTTAATATCCAAAGAGCAAACCTTGTCATTGTTGAAGCTTTGGCTATGCACAATTTGTTCCTCACAACAATTCTCTTGTGGTTACTCTTGTATTGTTGTTGTCAAGGAATCATCTTGGCTTTCTATAGGTTTAGATACTTGCTCTTCTTGACATTATTCCTCAATTTGCTCAAGAGTATCTTCTAATACTTCATTGCGATCTTGTGTTTGTAAAATAGGGGTGCTCAATAATTTTGCTTTAAGTTGTTCTAACAAGACACTAATTTTAGCAAGTTCAGCTTGTTGACTTTTGGAAGGATATCCATACCTTGGGAGTGGTGGTGGTGAGTGTGGAGGTCGGTTAGTCTTTTCCTTCTCTTTCTTTTGCCATTGTTTTTCCACCTTTTGCGCTATTTTGATGACTTGCTCCAATGTAGTGTAGGGTTGCAATTCGACAATATCACTAATGTCCTAATGGAGGCCTTGATGAATCGGGCGACTGTTTGCTCCGTCGGCTCTTGCCAATTGCATTGGATTTGTAAAGTTTAAAACTTTGCAACATACTCATCTACTGTGGAGGTTCCTTGCTTGAGGCTTGGGAATTTTTGGTAGAGATCTTGAATGTTATTGTCGGAAATGAATTTGTCGTCCATCAATGTCTTGAGTGTGAACCATGATTGGATTGTTATTCCTCCTCGTTGTCTTTGGATGTTAATGTTATTCCACCAAATACTTGCATAACTGGTGAATTCAATTATGACTAGTTGTAACTTTTTGTAATCTGGTAGGTTGTAACAATTGAATATCTAGTCTACTTTGTCTCTCCATTCGATGTAGTCATGGCCATTAGTGGATCTTTTGAATGGTGGAATGGATACTTTGACAAGGTTTAAGTCACCTCGTTGTATTGGTCCTCTTTGCGGAATGGCACCTATCTCTTTAGCCTCCTCTCTTGTGGTGTTTTCTTCGGCATTATAAGAATCTTGCACTTCCTGTTGGTTTTGATTTCTTGCTATTTGCTCTACTTGTCATTGTAGTGCGAAAATGAGTTCCTTTAAGTCTATTTCGGAGTGGGATGTTGAAGGTTTGGCCATTATGGAGGTTGTAGCCTCGTCTTTTTGTATTGCCTTGGACGTTCCTCAAGTCATCATAAGAAAGATTTGTGTAAGGATATGTTTAGCTCTAATACCAAATGATGGAAGGGGTTTAGATCTAACCTGTAAATATGATGACTTAGAATGAGGGTTAGTAGTCGATGGACGTCCTCTATAGTTGGATGGACGTCTCTTGTAGTGATCGCCGGGTAATTATAAAGATAGATGGGCGTCCTTTGTAAGAGTCGTGCATCCTTTGTTGATATACGTTAGGCGTCTGTTGGTTGTTACGAGTGATGGATGTCCACGAGCAAAAGAATGGATATCTATTCTTAATCAGCTGAAGACAATTGCATGTATTTTCCAAATGACAGACGTCCCTTGGAAGAAGACGAACGTCCTTTGAAGAAAACGCGCTGAACGACGCTAAAGAACGATTATTTCGGATGCCCTTTCCCTTTTGAATTAGGAAAGTCTTCTTCTCTTGGCTAAGCTTGGATTTGCCTTGTATTGAACTTAGGAAAGTTCAATGACTCTCTGACTTGCCTTCTCTTTTTATTTTATACGAAAAGGATTACTTTAGAAAGTAACCTTGAGGATAATGCTCCCGTGATATGACTCACACGAAGAGTTCTTTGGATATAACTCACCAAAGGTTTCTTTGGATGTAACTCACCAAAGATTTGAAAGAGGAATCACTCCAATTTTGGGTTTAGCAAAAGCTATATTGTATTCAATTCTCAAATGTCTAAACCATAAGCATTAAGTGGCTTTATATAGCCAAAGCATAAAATAGGCAAACTAAAAAAATAGGAAACGATATCTAAACAAACCTAGATATTCGGTCCATATTTGGTTGATGATTATAACTAATTTAGTAACTTTCCTAAAGCATGAATTTAGTAATCTTCATCTTACTTTATCTTCAAGGGAGGTGATATCTTTGGTATTCTTCCTATCTTCAATTTCGCCATGTGTGATGTTACTAAAATCATGATCTTTTTGTTGTGATTTTCGGCCGATTAGGAAAGTTTCCTTAATCTTTTACTCTCTGTTCCATGGGCTTTTTACATAGCAAATGGACTCGGAATTTGAGGATCAAACATATTCTGGAAATCTTAGGAAGTCAGCTATAATCTCCGTGAAGACCTCTTCTTAAATTGACATTGTCTTGAATGCCAAAATAGTCAAATACTCTTTGAAGGTCAAAAGAAGATAGTTTTTGGAAAGTCTTTCCATATCTCTTTCATTGCTCTTGAACTTCCACCTATGTTTGACCTTGAATAACTTCATGATATTTTTTGAGGCTTGATCAATAATAGAATGGTCCCATTTTACATCAAATGTAGAAGTCCATGTCTTGTTCAAACCTTTGCGAAAAAATTGCCCTCCTTAGCCCAACAAAATATCATAAACTACTTGTTGATTCTGAGGTAATTTCTCATCCATTCTTTTGTTTTTCTTCTTTCTAATTTTGTCCCACCTAATTTTTTCCTACTTCAGAGAACGCGAGTTTATTCCACTTTGTTCTCTTCCAATATAGAAATTTTCTAGAATATCCGACAGTTCGGAAAGAATTATTATATCTCAAATGCCTTAGTCACCAAAAGTAAGCCAGAGTTTCGATTTGGAAATCAACCTTATGAATGGATGATCAATGCCTGTACAGTTGTTGAAGACGTGTCCATGTCAGAGATTGAGTTTTCTCAAGAAACATTTGTTTTTACTTCTTTCCATCAATTGCAATCCCATGTTGGAACACGCCGTTTAGTTGATAAGAATAATTTTTTATATTATTTGTCTATTCTATTGTTTCATTTCCATTGGTTTTTCCTTAGTGATGTTTTTTTTTGTTTGCGTTTTACTCATGAATTAGAAGTAAATGTTGTAGCAGTTACAATATTTCTCGTGAAAAATGGGAATATAAGGGGCGATACATTACAAGTTAGAGAAATCTTGCTTGTTGATTCAAGATATCTCTCTATTTTTAATATTTCACCGCTATTTCTTTGTTTCTCAAAAATGTTTTTTCTTGTAGTTTGTCTTCTATCAGACCTTCTATGTGGGGCTAGCTTATATCAAATGACTGTAAAACAATTTCTTCAGTGTTTGAGAAGCGCTTTGTCGTCATAGCTACAAATTTTTCTGTCTCCTCATTTTATGGTATTTTATTTTCAGGTCTTGCATTTTCACAATCCTCTTCCGATATATGATATATGTTTTTTTTATAGGAGTGTCTCTTTCTATTACAACAAATATCTCCATCATTATGGAATCCACTCTTCCTACTTTTGATGCTCTTCAAAAATGGTTTCTCCTTTTACATTTTTTTTAAATTTTTTTATTTTTTATCTTTGCTCTCTTATTCTGGCATTTTATACATGCCTATTGAGAATTCAACACAAATTGATAAATTCTTGCTCATTTCCACTACTATTGTGTCGAGTTCTTCATCTTTCTCAACATTTCCGTTAAAAGAAGAAATAATCAACATTTTTAATATTCTAGATAATGCATATACAGTAAGTTATAAAATGGCTTTTTTTCTCTTTATTTTTCTATAGACTCATATAGTTTTCAAAACAGGCGAGTCACATATGGATTCGTGCTCTTGTATCGCTTCAAAACATCAAACAACAATTTTTCTATTTTGCGTGTGACAAATGCCTCAAATCAACCCATCGTCGCGCAACTGATATGTTTGTTTGTGATAGTTGTCATGCCACTGACGCACAAATAGTTAAACGGTAATTTGTTTTACTGTGTCATCATATCTTTCTCTCTAATTTGCTTTCCTTTATTTGTTAAATTTGTTAAAATTTCATTATCTTCTACTAAATGTTCTCTTGAGATCAATTTGACTGATAACATTGGTGTCATAAAAGGAATGTTATTTGGTATCTATGTCGAAAAGATATTGTCCATTGACATTGAAACTTTGGCTTCCATGACTCTAGATATTAGGGTTTCTAGGCTTCTCTATTCTACTTGTTCCACTTTTCAACGTTAAATTTAGATGTCTTCTCATTGAAAATTTTCCCTTTTACTTTTTTCAAAAAATAAAATTTAGGAAATACACGAAAACATAATGAAATCATTTGATGCAAACAATGGTAAAGTTTGCTACTTCCAACTGAAAGTTGACAAACAAAGCTTTTTAGAATATAAAAACTTGAGGTTCATGATACTCGATATTGATGAAGAAGTTAATGCTCTTCTTCCTTCACCACCTTGGGTTTTTCTTGTTCCTACTCCATCTTCTTCCTTACTAACAATCAAAGTTGAAAGTTCAAGCTCAACTCGTCTTGTGCTACCTGAAAAGAGACCTCACGACTCTACAGAGTGACTCCTTTTCCAGTGTTATCTACGAAATTATTTTGATGTTGTATTTCCAATATAAATATACGTGTTCTGCCTATCTCTTGAATAACTCATATGATCTTTTTTTTCCTTTTTCATTGCTTCGTTGTTTTTTGGTATATGTTTTTTGTAGTCTAAAAAGATGTTTGTAAATTTGTTTCTTTATATATTATTTTGTTAGATTATTTTTAGCCCAATTTTTATAATTGATCAACATAGAATTGTTATGCTTCAAAATTCAATTACCATTTACAATTTTTATATGTGATTGTAGGTTCAATTGAAGTCAATTCTCATCCTATTTCAATCTCAAAGTGATAAAAAAAAAAGCGTTAATTTACCAAAAACGTCACGCCTTTTATGCAAAAAGAAAATTAGCTACTCAATCCATTCATTATGCTTTGTTTTTTTTTTCTTCTATTCATCGTACATATTCTTTTCTTTTTCTTCTATTATATTATACGTTTATTAGATATATTTCATATTTTACTTTCCGTATAATTTTATGATGTCTATTTTGCCAATTCTCTAATATTATAAGTAAATCATAAATTTTTCAGGCTCTATATCTAATACATCTTGCCCAATGGAAAAAAAAACTATCTTCTATCTAATTTTCATCTATTTAACATTCATCTTGCGCCAAATCACATTCAAATTATTGCACCATGTTCTTTTTGTGGAGCAAAGAAATTCCAACATGAAATCCCCTCGTTTTGTTGGTCCTTGGGAGAAGTTCAGTTAGCTTGAAACATTGCACCTAAAGGTCTATATCATTTGTTCAGGAAAATAGCGATGAATCTGTGCAATTTCGTACTTTTGTTCGAACTTATAACAATACTTTTTCATTCACATCTTTTGGTGTGAAAGAAGACAAAAACTTATCTCGCCGCAACAAATGCATATATACATTCTGTGTTCAAGGACAAATCTATCATTTTATTAATCCCATTATTCCAGAAAATAAGAGTCCTTCTCATTTGCAACTATACTTTTATGATATAGACAAGCAATTATAGCATTGATTGCAGTTAATAGAAAGACTTTCTCTATTTGTTGTTTCAAAGTTAGTGCATATTCTGTAACGAAATCCATATGCTGTCTTTTTTCAAAGCTTGGCCAATAGATTCTGATTTGCCATTTTGTGTTATTTTGATAAAATCATATGCAAATTTTGATCAACGTACTTATAATACCTCTGACGCTTCTCAAGTTGCCATAGTATGACTTGGTGATGGTTCAACACTTGGAACATCCAATAGAGAAATTCTTGTATCTGCACACTCAAATTCAGTATACAAAGTTCACCATTATTATGGCTATTACGATCCTTTACCATATCCTTTGTTATTTTCTCATGGTGAAACTGGATGGCATCAAGGAATTCCTCAAACACATAATCACTTTTGCTCAAGTGAAAATACTCAACTTCTTGCCAATGTTTTGCATTTCACATCACCAGAAGAGTTATTACGTAAAGAAAATAATGGTGTGTTTCTCTTCTTTGTACATTACTTAATTGTTAAAGTTACATGGTGTTTGTGTTAATATGCTTAATTCTTTTTAGTTATCCAATGGGGGAAAAAATAAAAAATGGTTTCTTGTCGATAATAGTAGTTATACAAATTGCAAATTAGACATGGAGATTTTTCGTTTTTGTTGCAATCAGGGCGATTGCTACAGCAATATGTTGTGGACATGTATGTAAAAATTGAAACAACTTGCTTGGATTTCTTTCATACAAATCAAGCTAATATACGCTCAGAGCTTTATCAAAGTTTAGTTGATAGTATTAATTATGGTGAAATAGTAGCGGCAAATGTTGGATTCAAAATCATCTTACTAGCTACGTTTATAAAAGGCCTAAGAGATATGTGAAAACGTTACATGGATGCAATGTCGCTTGTGCAAAGATTTGAAAAAACCAAATATCTTTATAACAATAACTTGCAATCCAAACTGCCCAGGAATCAAATCTGAGCTACTTTCTTTTGAAAAAGTTCACAATAGACCTGATTTAATCGTGTGCATCTTAAAAGTAAAGTTAGAAGAATTAAAGATCAAATATTTAGCCACATAGCTGCGTATGTATATGTCATTAAATTCCAAAAGCATGAGTTGCCTCATGCACTCTTTTTATTGATTTTAGAACCCAATTCAAAAATTCTCTCTCCAAACTCATTCGATAATTATGTATGTGCTTAATTACTTGAACAATTAAAGAACCCTTACTTGTATACTATGGTTATTAAACACATGATACATGGTCCTTGTGGTACAACAAATCCTTTAAATGTTTGTATGAGTAAAGAAGGAAAATGTAAAAATAATTATCCAAAATCCTTTTGCGCTATTACTCGTCATGGAAAGAATTCGTACCCTCGTTATCTTCATCGAGCAGACAACCAGTTTGCAATAGTCAGAGGTGTAGTGCTTGATAATCATTGGGTCATTCCTTACAATCCTTATCTCCTTGCATTGTTTGATTGTCATTTAAATGTTTAAATTTGTTCAACTATTAAAGCAGTCAAATATTTGTACAAGTACATATATAAAGGACATGTCGTGTAGCATTTCAGATCGATGATGGTCAATCAGGCCCCTCAAATGATGAAATTCAAGACTATCAAATAGCTCATTGGATTTTCCCACCTGAAGCAATGTAGCGTATTTATGGATTTTCTTTAAATGAAATCTCCTCC
>CM039469.1:38878880-38987360 GCA_022433065.1 Begonia loranthoides
CCCTGGTCTGTACTCTCTAACTACACCTTGAGCATTAGCAACCTATTGCTTCTAGAGAGTCTTCTTCTCTTCAAAATATAGTCGTGTACGATTTTTTCTTAGCATCAATCGTATAGATCCATTGGCAAGAAACAAATTATACAAACAATTTCTAGAATATTATATATGGAATAGACGTGATAAAATGTGGGAAGTCAGAAAAATAGAAAAATCTATAGGGAGAGTTGTTTCTATTAGTCTTATTGAAGGAGAACGCTATTATTTGCTTTTACTTTTAAATCATGTTAGAGGTTCAACTTCTTTCGAGTCTTAAAAATTTTTCATGGCAACTTGGTCAGCACCTTTCATGAATCAGCTCTCTTGCATGGTTTACTACAAGATGATAATTACATAACTTGTTCTATAGAAGAAGCAATAACATTCCAAATGACTCGATTTTGCAAAAAATATTATCTAATGAATCTGGTGTGTTCTTTATTGATGGTCCTTGAGGTAGTGGAAAGACGTTTTTGTATAGACCGCTGCTTGCAATGGTTTGGTCAAAAACACTTATAGCATTAGCAACCGATTCATCAGGAGTAGCCGTGTCATGCCAGGGGGTCGAACAACACATTCTCGCTTCAAAATACCCCTTGAAATTGATGGCTTGACAACATGCTCTGATAGTAAACAATCTAATCTTGGTCAATTATTACGATTAGCTAGACTTATAATCTGGGATGAAGCTCCAATGTGTCAAAAAGAAACATTTGAAGTTGTTAATGTCATGCTCCAAGATATCAACGAAAATACAAATTTATTTAGGGGTACAGTAATGGTGTTTGGAGGAGATTTTCAATAAATTTTACCCATGATTCCAAAAGGTACAAGGAATGCAGTTATTGATGCTTGTTTAGCGAAATCATTTTTGTGGGACAAGTTTTCAAAGTTCTCCTTGATATCAAATATGCGTGCCTCCGTGGACCCCGAATTTGCAAAACTGTTACTTTGCTTTGGTGATGGAACAGAACCTTGTGACCATAATAACTATATCCTCCTACCTCATGATATTATCATCCCTTATATTGATGATTTCGGCTCAATATCAGCATGGTTAGATATTGTCTTTCCTTATTTCAATGGTTTCGAAGAAAACTTCAGTGAAATTATTCACAAAGGTATATTAACACCCAAAATGAATATGTCGACATATTAAACAACATTTTGATTGAGTGTTTTTCTAGAGAACTTATTCGCTATTATAGCTTTGATATTTCTTTAGAAATAACAAATGAAAATGATAATCAAGATTTTATCAATACTTTAGCGTCTTCCGGATTTCCTCCTCATGAATTTCTTTTAAAGCAAAACTATCTGGTCATATTACTTTGTAATAGCATTGTAACGACTCAGTTTTTTATTTACTTTAAAAATATGTTAAATTTAAAACTTTTATAAAACAACTGAAATCTTTATTAAAACCTTTTAAATTGAAATCAGAGTTCTTTTCTGAAAATCGAACCGTTAAAATCCCTTTTACTTTGACTCGTTACTAAAATCGTTATAAACAGTAGGAAAATATAATTATAAAATTCTTTTCTTAAAACAAAGTGGAAGCATAAATAATTCATTTAAAAGATAATAAATAAACTATTTATAATAATTTTACAAAACTCTTTTCTCTTTTATATCATTAGCCTAGCAAGCCACAAGTCTTGCCCGTGCAAATCCTTCATCAGCTGCTCCTTAATCTGTCCGTCATTTTCCCTCATACTCATACCTACATCGCAAGACCAAGCTATAAGTCTAATGCTCAATAAGTGATAGAACTTAAATGCTAAATGTGCATGCTGTCACTTTAAAATCATTTGCAGCTTCTCTTTTCTTTTCTTTCTTTTGTCTTTTATCATTTCATTCTTACGTACTTTCTTTTTGTTTCTGTTTCCATTCTTGTATCCATTTCGATATTCGTAATTGTACGCATTTCCGTATTCATTCTCGTGTCTATTTCCGTATCCGTATCCATTTCTGTATCCGTCTCCGTTTCTAGAAACTTGTTTCTATTTCCGTTTTTGTTTCTATTTCTGCTCCAATTTCTGTTTTTGTATCTGTGCTAGTACCTTTTTTGTATCCGTTTTCGTTTTCATTCCCGTATCTGTATCCATATCTTTTTCTCTTTTCATGTTCTTCTCTTTACTTATCTTTTCTTTGCTTTTATTTTCTTTCTTTTGTTTCTCGCTTTCTTTCTATTAGTGGAATCATGACGGTGAACTTAGGCCATCATGATGAACCGTTTTTCCTTTCTATTAAAATCTCGGAATGAGCGGTGAACTTAGGCCGACTCAAACCCCTTTCATATTCTTTACACATTTCTCTTTACTCTTATCTTTCTCATTTTCTTTACGTTTATTCGTATTTCATTTCCGTTATCGTTTTCCTTTTCAAAACTGTGCATAAAAACTATTTTTGTAGACTTTGAAAAACGTGATGCATGATGCTCGTGAATGCATACAATTTCTAACATATAATAAAGGAACCTAATAGTGCAACCAACATACAATTCATAAAACATGCTGTAAAAACAGTAACATGCTATAATACAATAAACGTGCTATGAAATTAAAACGTGCTATAACATGCTTCATAAAATGGTAGATATGCTGTAAAAACCGTAAACATGCTTTTAATATTGTAAACATGCTATAAAAACTGTAAACAACAAAACGTACATATCCTATTCTTGCGATGTAGGGCCCTAAGGACCAAACACATGCACTATCACTTACCTGCTGTCCGTGAGCGTTTAGCACTTTATTCTTTTCCCATTAATACCTTCAAAATAATTATCATTTGTTTATTAATATATTTTTCAATTATAAACCTCAACTTTGATACCGTTATCCTTCATTTATTATTTAATAATTTAATTACCACTTAACAGCTTTTCATTAATTTATCTTTATTAATTTCATGGTCAATAAAGGAGTAACCTTAATTTATACATTTTCCCTTAATTCACAATTGTCCAATTTATTAAGACCAACAGAACACAATTTCAAGCTATTAACAGCGCAATAACTATAACAGGTAAAAATCAACAGATCCACCATATTAGTAATTCACAGAGAAACCAAATCTAATAACCGTGTCGAACTCCATTTAGAGCAGTAGACCAATGAAAGGAATCCATTTTATACTCTTCAATTTATCATTTAATACCCAACATACATATCACAATTCCACAAGGCAATTACTGAACTATAATTACCTATTTTCATCAACAATCACCATTTAATTGCTTTTCCATCACATACATCAGGCAATAAATAATACAGAGAACCAGAGCAATACTAATAACATACCATAAGGTAGTTTCGACATCCATCATGACCAAAACCAGAATGAGCACGAATAACTAACAGGACATATATTTCGTCCAAATGTTCAATAATAGATTGCTTGGAGAAATCATCCAAACAGGGAAAACCAATCAAAGCAACCATAATCCCACGGACTATCACTTCATCAAAATTGTCCAATAATAGGGAAAGACTATTACCTGCAGAACACTTGGCCATGAAGGATTCCAACACATCACATTTACCATTCATTCATCGCAAACCATGGATACAAGACCATACCAACAGCAAGGAATCAGAGTCTGAAGAATCAAAGAGGACTCGAGAGCACATTAGAGCAGCTCCCCACTATTTCCTCTTAGTCCTTCGGAGAAGACACTTGGCCTTCAACTCACACTTCACCCGAGCTCTCTATCAATTTTATTTCATCACACCCGCCAACCTTCTTCATTTCTTCTACAGCTCAATTACTTCCTTGATAGCCTCTTGAAGATGAACGTTCAATGTCCCTTATAGTAGTTGTCTTATGCAAAGGAAAATATAACGCACTATTGTGTCGACAGAACAATTGAATAGTTCAACACATTTTTGTGAACCAGCAGGACCGGTGGAGTCCAACGCGAAGCATCCTGCCGCTAACATGCACAACCCAACACTTCACCCCTATAATCCTCGGCCACCCAAAAATGCCGAATCTCCCAACAAAAACACCAATCCCATAGAATTATTATAAAAAAAAATGCACTAGAGAAGAAACCATATTACAGAACCAAACTCAGTCCCCAAAACAAAACAAAAGATATCAACAACACTCGACAATGGGGATCGAGAATCAAAATAGGACACTTACCTCGCATTTGCACCAGAGAAGGTGCTGCCACAGTTGGAATTGCTCTCGGAAGCTTAGCCTTTCGCCACTGCTCTCACCCGACCGAAAACCCAACCATCCAAAGTCATGTCTCGCTCTCGGAGCTTCTAGAATCACCGAACCGCGAGTGTCATTTGTCCTCACGGCTTAGTCCTCATCGCCACCCTCGTGGTTCATCACTCTTGTTCCTCACTAACCCGGAATCGCCATCAAAGCTCGCTCGTCACATCCGTTTCACAGAGAAGGCCGTACCGCAGGGAGCTTTGCTCCTTCGTCCGAGTTCTCCCTCGGGCTTTTCTCCCTTCCTTCATAAATCTCTTCTTTTTATTTAATCTCCATCTCCTCTCACAAAACCGAACCAGCCAGTTCCAACGAGAAAAAATGGTTCAATAAACCGCAACAAACCGGTTCACCATCATCCTTTCCCTGATTTTTCCCTTTTTAATTTTAAACCCCTTTTTCACTCAATTAAATTCTCTTTTAATAATTTAATTAAATTCTTCATTTAATTAAATTATTTTCAACTTAATTCCAATTCTCGATTTATTCAAAATATTTTTTGACGATAATTATCAGTCCAATTTAATTCTTTGATTCGGTTTTCCAAATTAATTTTTCATCAAATAAATCCTCAATAATTATCCAACTATTCTCCAATTAAATTTCTCATCATCAAATAAATCTTCAATTATCCAATTATGCCCAAATAAGTTTATAATTATCTTTACTAAATTCCGTTACGGAAAATCGGGGTATTACAATCAATCCGTCAGAAAGACTTTGTAAAGGCACGCAACTCATATGTTGACATTTTCAAAAAAAATTTTATAGATGTAGAAATATGTACAGATGATTACAGTGGCAAGCGCATTTTCTTGCCTCGTATTCTGCTTCTTCTGCTTGAAAATGAAAGAATTGTTTATTCTTTCAAGCGCAGCAATTCGCTATACGCCTTTGTTTTTCTATGACAATAAATAAAGCACAGGGTCAAACAATGAATTTCGTTGGCCTTTATCTTCCAGAATCTATTTTGACTCATGGACAACTATATGTTGCTCTATCACGCGTAAAGAATTTTTCATCTTTCCGAGTGCTTATTACGCCTCCAAACATACAAACAATCTTACCAAATTTAGCTAAAAATGTATTCTACAGAGAAATCTTGGATGAAATCAATGACGAATCTTATTTTGTTGTATGAAGAAATTGGTTTTCTCAGTGTATTCACATAACTACGACTTTATAGGTACTTATTAATATTTAGCGTTCTTTTCTTATTTTTCTACTTTATTCATCTTTAACTCTGTTTTCAAAGTTTAATTTTCTTTGTTTTATTGTTGATTGTCTCGTTTTGTTTACATTGAATAATCAAATGAACATTATCTAAAAGATGAATCAACAAGAAGACCTTTTACAAATTTATCATTTTTTTCGAGCTGCTACTACATGCAACGACAACACATATATCTTTTTGTATATGCCTATTGTTTTTTTCCCTGGAAAGAATCTTGTTTATAAGTAACTTACTTTATTTTAATATATTCAATTTGTGAAACACAACTAACTTCATATATCCAAAAACTACTCTTAATCTTTTTACTTTAGGTTTATCCCATAACTTGCTCTATCAAAAAAAGAAAAATTATTCTGTAATTGTCATTTTTATAATAAAATTTATGTAACTAATATATAAGCATATATAGTTCATTTCTCTGTCTCTCGCTTTTTCTATATTTAACATATAAATAAATGAAAGCTTGAACATTATTAACTTCAAAATACTTTAACACTACTCTCTTATACTTTATTTTATTTGCAGGGCGTTAGAAAAATTGAATAGTTTAATTTTTCAATGCAGGTTATTGCAAATTATGCGTGCATATTAGAGGAACACTTATCGAAAATAGAGGTCAGTTACATTTTTTTACTTTCAAATTTAACCATATTAAAAGTCACTTTTAAGGTATAACTTACTCATAATTGTTACGTAGATTATCAAATTTTGTGTTGCTTTTTTAAATATAAATAAAAATGATCAGAACCAAACTTAAAAATGTTTTAAAGAAAGTAGGCTAAGGGAATGTAAGACATCATAAACAAGTGGAAACACAAAACCTTTTAATAGTTTGCTTGCAGTTAGTGATGGCCCTTACCATAACAAATATTAATACATTGTCTTTCGATACTATTAATTACAAATATAGGTAGAAAGATGTGTGTGTTTAAAGTATTCTCTTTGCCCATTTGTTAAGTTCCTTTTGCAGATCCCCATCATATTTTATCTACCTCAAATCACAAGATAACACTATGGTTGTTTGTTTTTCGTGTAAGTTTGTACATTTCTTTATCAAATATAACTCTACAATTTTTTTCATATGATTTTTTTGTTTTTCTTAATAGGTTGTTAACGAAGATTGATTTCCTTATGCAGAATGCAGATTATCTTTCTATACATATTTTTTTCAGAGAAACTAAGGTACTTGTTTTCATAAAAAATCTCATACCAATACTCGAGTTAATATAACAACATTATAACAATTTTTTAACAAGAAATCTAAATTTTTTCCTTGGTAGTTTTAGAAAGTTTGATAGTTTGGAAAAAATAATTCTTCCTACAGCAAAAATCTTATTGTTGGTAAACATTCGCTTTATACTTCATTTACAAATTTGCTTTGGAAGAAACAAAGATTTTGTTGTTTTTGTTAAAAGATTGTTCAGTATATTGCTAGAAAAGATAATGTCGACAAGACTGATTTGCGTTGCTTTAGCAGAAGCTAAGGTACTTGCTTATACTAAATATTATCTTCATAAAGCTAGAGTTAATATAGCAACATTAAAAAAAATTACTAATGCAAAATTTGCTTTTTTACGTTGCTAGTTTTGAAAAGATTGTTGCTTTGGAAAAAATAATTCTCCCTACAGCAAAAAACATGCCATTGGTAAACATTCGCTTCTTATTATCATTTCAAGATATTTAATGATGTATTGTTAGTTCTTATATCTTTCTCATCTATTTGGTTATATTCGTTTTATGTACATAAATATTTATATAATAAGCAACGTCTTTTTTTGAAAAATATCAAATGCCTATTATAATAAAAACAAATGAAAACGACTACTCCCTGTGATTTAAATATGCATAATGTACATATGTAAACATGCTGCTGATCTTTTTTATTTGAAAAAGAAATCATCAAAAAATTGGGAAATGTTAAAAAAGAAAATGAAAAAAAATAATAAAATCGTGGCTCTTATTATTGTTTTGATGTATTTTTTTGGAATGTTGTATTAGGTTTTGTTTCCGAATATCATTCGAAACTCGTACTGTCTTTAAGAATTTGATATCCAACAGATTCAGGTAATTATTTTTACTGTTGACCTTTATATTTCGTATAGAGTAACTAAGAATTGAAATTATATTTGAAGATGAAATTATTAATGTCACGACCCGCAAAGGACACGAGACAGAACGGGGAACGACCCAGCTCAAAAGAACTAAATCATCCAACTCATTTCCTTTGAATTTATTATATAGTAGCGGAAGATTAAAATTTATTAATTAAAAGCCAAGACCCAACATACAATGGGCTTAACAAGTCCAAAAGTGAAATCAGATAGTAAAGTATCATAATCCAAATAAAAGAAAAGTATGCGGAAAACAAAATTTGGAATTTAGGGATTATAGTTATCCAAATGAATGAGTATATCTCGCAAAGTGTCTCTCAAAGAAATTATTATTAAAATAATGAAATTAAATAAACTTTGCCGGATCTAATCCTGACTCGACAACTGGAAATCTGGCTAATAAGTTCTTGAAAGTTGTCATTATGGTGAGTTGACTAAACTCAATAGGGATTTACAAATTTTTAATTTAAAAGAATTATTGTTAAGCATGCATGAATTTAAAATCACATTTTATAAATTTATTTTTAAAAAATTGTACAAAAAGGCACGTGTTAAAGCGACCCACTAATACGTGGTATGTAATCAAAATAGGCTCCATGTTTCACTAATCAAAGTCACAGTGAAAATAGAGCCATTCAAGGACTCCAAGCACACCATGCCATAGGCATATAATAGAATAAAATCGATGCTCGGCGATCGCAAAAGCCAAATAATACCCTAATCAAGTTTAAGGATTCGAAACCCAATGACACGACACATACAACTGTCTTATTACCCATTTCAACTTTAGGGATTCGAAACCCAAGGATATGTCACAAATGCCCTATTACCCATTTCAACAACAAACAAATACATTCCGCATGGTAGAATGTGTGAAAATAAAATGGACCTCAAACTGGGCGATCAAACTTGGTTCGCACGACCAAGTTGATCCAGAATATTTAAATGCATACTTAATTGAAACGTGTACATTGAAAATATAATATAATATAAAAATTTGATGGCCATGAAATAGACGTGTCGTTTTAATATGAGATAAATCTCAAAATAATTATTTTAATAAAGTTAAGCAAATGCAGTGCATAAAAATAATCCCTACCTCGAAGTGGTTTTATTTTTGGTCCAAGCCCAATTACTTAAAATGTCCAACTTATAGAGTCTGCAACTTAAATTAATATTCGGGTACATAAAAATAAGGTTGGAAAATTATGTAAGTTAGTTTTTATTTAAATTCCAAACATTATTTAAATTTAATTGGTTTAGGGAAAAATTCAAAACAAGTCCAAAAACATACTTGAATTGCAGCCCAATAAGGCCTTGATCCATTTTGGCCACTTGACCCTGGGCTTAGGCCCAGCCCATATGCCAGACCACAACCCACGAGTCTTTGCGACCCTCGGAGAAGGAAATCACGTCTCCCTCTCAGCGCGGACAATTTTGTCATCCACACTACCAACACAGATGATTTTGATCCATTCAGTGAACAAACCGTCTCTGGCCGAGGCTTCCTGTCTCGGCCAGTCATCCACTAACTAGAGTTGATGGTTAGTTCATTGTGCATCGCGGCTCAGTGATAGCTGAGTTGTGACGACCCAGTTTTATAACCTTTTAAAATTTTTGTTAAAATTTAAATTTTTATAAAACAATTAAAATCTTTATTAAAAACCTTTTTAATTAAATCAGAGTTCTTTTTTAAAAGTCGGACCATCAAAACCTTTTCATTATACTTGTTATGAAAATCGTTATATATATAATGGAAAACCATAGTTATAAAATCTTTTACCAAAACATAGCAGAAGCATAAGAAATTCATTTAAGAATACTGAACAATTAATTATGTGTTAATTACAGATTACTTTTCTCTTTTATATTCCTTAGCCTAGCCAGCTACAAGTCCCGCCCGTGCAAATCCATCATCAACTGCTCCTTGATTCAGTCATCATTTTCTCATGTGCATATACATGTATGCCTACACCATTAACAAACTGTGAGCCCAAGACCCAATAAGAAATGAGCTATATAGTATAATCATGTCTCTCTTTAGTTCTTCTTGGAATGGGTACCGCCCCAAACCAATCTTTTTTTACATTTCATTCTTTCATTCATTTGTTCATAACTCGTACGTCGAGCGAGATATTGAAGGACCCATATGAGATGGTATAGTTGGTCGGATCTAACCTCCTGTGGGCAACTAAGTCCCATTCCTGACAAGGTAGGGCCATTGCCTAGCTGCCAAACTAGAACCGCTACCCATCTGCCCCCCAACTCCCCATCATTCTTTTCTTTCATTTCGTTTCATTCATTCATTTTCCTCTCTCAAATGAGTACCAACCCCAAAGGTGGTACTTCCTACTTGTTTCTATTATCATGATGCATGTACATAGAGAAAGCAATAATAACAACGATACAAGAGCATGAAATAAAAGCAGTAATCACAACCATATATATATACAAGTAAGAGACAGAATAGAATCTACTAACACCCTATACATAGCGATACATTATAACATGCTTGGCAATTCAAGGAAAGCGGTAAAAACACAGACATGATTGGCAATTCAAGGAAAGCGGTAAAGACATAGACAGCTTGGCAATTCAAGAAAAGTAGTAAAAAAATCAACATGCTTGGCAATTTAAACAGTAATCATATGCTAATATCCTTAAAGTGTGATCTTAAACATGGTCAGAAATTAAACTAATAACGTGTGATTGCATAGACATAATAACTAGAGTAACATGCTGGAGACGTAAACAAACATTTACAATAAAGACACAACTAATGGTGTAGGGCCTCCACAGACCAAGGACTTTACTTAATTTCTTACCTTAATTCTTTATCGTGTTTAGCACCTAATCGTTATCCATCTTCGTCTTTTTGATACCTTCACAATTAAAACATTATAACTTATCAATGAATCGTATTCTAACTTGTACAAATTCTAAGTACTTCTTCAATGCCTAAATGGAATATAACTTAGCCCAATACATTAATCCAATAACAATATCTCAATTCGAGTCACAAAACTACATGTATCTACCAAACGAATGTTCGATGACCTAATCAAAATATCCAGAATAAATCAATCCAAATGACGTATCCGAAACAAGTATGATATTAAATCCCTTATCAAAGTCGTGCCAAAATCCTATAATCCAAATACCTTGAATAACAATTCCCATATATTTTGACATCCAATTTCAACCTATAATTTCCATAAGATCTTATTCCAATTAATAAACCAAATCCAAAACCAACGTAACAGCAATTAAACTTGTCTAAGCGTGCAGAGCATAAATATAAGGTGCCGAATATTATTAAGTCTCATAATGCATGAATTTAATCTAACATACATGCATAATATTCCCAACAACCAAATCGATTCCAACATTTTAACATTCGGACAATCACCAACAGATTATCACATCCAATCAAAATCATTCAACAGAAGCATAGCTCTAATTATTATTAGATCTGTAATTAATTTTGCAGAATATTAACCTTCTCAACCAAGATTAGTGCCAACAGATTAATCCAAACAGTTAATCAATTCTATAGAGCATAAAACCCAATAGTGCACAACCAACGTACACACAAAGATTTCCATGGTGCAGATACAATTTCTTAAGTTCTTGAATAAATCTATAATTAGATTTGTACCTGAGTTCTAGTGAGTGAAGGAAGAAATCGCTAGTGGCAGTCGTTCGTCCACTGGAAACTCCACAGCTCAACATCCCCAAAATTACCCAATCACCAATTTGTTCCTAACCAAGAACAAGAGACCCACTGATTTTTTCCCTCTCCATCACGAAATATCTCTGCCAAAATCCCTCCTTCCTCTACAATTACCAGCAAAACAGAGGAAGAATTCCTCTTCTTCAGCACAACGCCTCACCATCGCACACTCTTAATCTCTCTCTGAAGAAGACAATCCCTCCAGAAGACTCGCATCTCTTTTTCTTCCTTTATTCTTCCATTTTCTCTCTCTCTCTCTCTTAATGTCTGTCCTATGAAGAGATATGTCAGAAGACAAGGACAAGAGACAATTTCCTCCACTTTACACAAAACCCACTCATTCTCTCTCATCTTCCTTCCCTTACGTACGCTCTCTATATTCTCTCTCTCATATTCTTTTTTCTCTCCTTTTCTCTCTCTTCACCCCTTTCTTTATGTACACTCTCTCATATTCTCTCTCTTATATTCTCTTTTTTCTCCTTTTCTCTTTCTTCACTCCTTCCTTTATGTGGACAAGAGACAAATTATACCAAACCCACTCATTTTCTCTCCTAGCTGCACAACAAACATGCGGAAGACAGGGAAAAGAGAAAGTCAAGGGTCATCCTCTATCCCCTAAATTTTGCTTCTGTCACTTTTGTCTGCCATCATTATTGAAGGAAAACGCCAAGTCTGCTAGAAAACCCATTTCACACTAAAACGCTTGGGTCCAGAAAAACGCATAGCTTCCAAGCCCAGACGCTGTCGTTTCCTTAACTCCAATTCTTCATTCCTTTATTTTCTAGTTCCATTTATATTTTATTTTACTTTTCCTTTATTTAATTATCATTAACTTTACTTATCTGTAATTAATTATTTAACATAATATTAAATTATTCGTATTGTACGTTCATTGACTCAATACCCAATTCCCGATTTAATTACTGAATATCACTCAATGATAATTATCGATCCAAGTTTAATTCTCTGATTCGGTTTTCCTAAATAGATTTTCCATCGAATAAATCCTTAATAATTTCATCGTCTCCCGCGGCTCCATCTTCCTCTGTCTAATTTCGGAACCGGACCGCCCAAAATCACTCACACACTTTTTGCCATATTCCACCAATTATGCATTATATGGCTCATGTTTTTCTTGGCCAACATCTCACTTTCTAATAAATTAATACATTTTATTATTAATAGATATATATATATATATATATATTTATGCCACTAACATATTTTTAATCTCATCGCCCAAACACTCCATATTGTACTTCACCACTGACATATTTAACTAACAATAAATCTTTTCTTGTCCCCTTTTGTCATGTCTTGTCCAACCACTCTCTTGAATGAATCAGCGAATTGGACTACATAAATCAACGTCAACCAAACCAGTCGGCATGAACTCGAACCAAACCGCATCCTGAACCGATTCTTCTTCTCAAATCTCCATTTTAATTTTTTAATCCAATCCTTCACTCAATATCCAATTAATCTCTAATTAATCACTGTCTAACATTTTAATTTCAACTAATCCAATAAATTTCATTTTATTCTTCTTACAAATTAATTCTTAATTATCATTCGATAATTTCCATAAATTATAATATTACTAATACGTCCTTGGTAATACCCCAATAATTATCCAATTAATACAAATACCCTCCAATTACTTTCCAATTATTCTTATTAAATTCCAATATAAAAAGTCAGGGTATTACATGAGTTACTGACTGAAGTTTCTCACCGACAGAAATACGGACAACAGAATTGCAAGGTTTCATCTATTTGTCTAAACAACAACCAATCCAAGACTTAATTGAAATGCCAATAATAGAGGATTTCCAGATGTAAAAGTTGAATTTTTATACCTCAAGCTTAACTCTAGTTCCGATTTGATCTCCAAAGAATTTCGACAACACCAAGATTTGTACTCAATTGAACACCAAACCTTACAAATTTACAACTCAAAATTTAGAACTCCATCCAACAATTGAATCTTTACAGAGAAGGAGGGAAGACAACGACTTACCGATAGTGATGAAGACTCAGTCACAATGTCTTGAAACTCCGTTCTAATTAACAGAATAAAGAATCATAGTGGAGGAAGAAATTCTCTGTGAGAGGAATGTGGAAACGGAAATTGGAGAGCGGGTTCTCTTAATACTAGAAAAAGGAGCGGTTGCCTAAGAATTGAAGGGGAAGGAGACGATTCGGGGGAAAAATCCATCTCACCCGTGGTGAATCCGCATCTACCATGTTTGGGAGATATACTTTTCTAGAAACGTATTTTTCCCCAAATAATTTTTTTTTGGATTGGACCATATATTGGGCAAGATATTACATTCTCCCCAACTTAAGCAATTTTGTCCCCGAAATTTAAAACAACCTCAAGAGTATCATTGAATAAATAAGGGTACTTAGCCATCAAATCTGATTCAATTTTCCAAGTGGCTTCTCTTTCACTATGATTCTTCCACTGTACTCAAACAAGAGGTATTTTATGATGACGTAGAATTCTGATCTCATGACTCAAAGTTCTTTCAGGTTCTTCTCATAAGACACATCTTCTTGAATAAGAACTTCAATCCAAGAAATAACATGTGAAGGATCCAGAATATACTTCCTCAGCAGAGAAACATGAAAGACATTATGAACACAATTCAATTGTGGCAGTAACTCCAATCGATAAGCCACTGGATTAATCCGCTCAATAATGCAAAAATGACCTATATATCTTGGGGCTAACTTCCCTTTCACACCGAAACGGCTAATACCTTGACGAGGTCGTACCTTTAAGAATACAAAATCATTTGCTTCAAACTCAACATCCCTCCTTCGGAGGTCTACATAACTCTTATGTTGACTCTGAATTGTACCAAGTCGCTCTTTAATCACTTGAACTTTCCCAGTTGTATCTTGAATAAAATCAGGCCCAAGAGTGACAAGCTCCTCTGTTTCAGCCCAACATAGAGGTGATCTGCATGGTCTTCCATATAAGGCTTCATACGGTGAAACACCAATACTGGTCTGATAACTGAATGAACTTTACTAAAGGCAAGTGATTCACCCAACTATCTTCGAAATCCAAAATGCAAGATCTCAACATATCCTCGAGAATTTGAATAGTACACTCAGACTGACCATCTGTCTGTGGATGATGAGCAGTACTCAAATTTAAATCTGTACCCAAAGCCTTTTGAAGAGATCTCTAAAATTTCGATGTAAATCTAGGATCTCTACCAGAAACAATACTTGAAGGAATACCATGAAGTCGAACAATACCCTCGATATACAATTGACCCAGCTTTGTCAAAGAGAAATCCATTCTGACTAAAATAAAATGCTTGGATTTCATCAATCTATCAACAATTACCTACACAGCATCAAATTTTTGTACTGTTCTAGCCAAACCGGTCACGAAATCCATTATAATCTTATCCCATTTCCACTCAGGTATAGGTAAAGGCTGCAACAACTCAACTGGTCTCTAATGTTCAGCCTTAATCTGCTGACAAGTCAAACACCTCGAAACATACTCAGCCACATCACGTTTCATTCCAACCCACCAATACTGACGCTTCAAGTCATGATATATTTTCATACTTCTAGGATGAATGGCAAATCTGAACTTAGGGCCCTCAGCTAAAACTGCCTGCCCCAAATTCAAATCAATGGGTATGACAACCCGATTCTTGAAGAACAGGATTCCATTAGAACTAATTTCCCAGCCGTCAAACTGTTCATTGGCTTGAATCTTCTTGAATCTTTCTTTTAACACATCGTTAAACTTCTGCAAGTCTTTCACACGTTGCAAAAGTGTAGGGGTCGCTATTAAGTTAAAAACTCAAACTGAGTGACCATCCTCCTGGTAATGTAGCTCATAATCTCCAATAATAAGATATCTCTTCCAATCATTCAAAACAAGACAAGAAAGAGACCCTTTAGGATAACAACTCAAGGCATCAGCTACAGCATTAGCTTTTCCAGGATGTTACTCCAACGTGAAGTCATAATTCTTCATATATTCAACCCAACGGCGTTGTCGAAGATTCAAATCACCCTGCGAGAAGAGATACTTTAAACTTTTGTGATCTGAAAATACCTCAAATTTAGCACCATACAAGTAGCTCCGCCAAATCTTTAGGGTGAAAATAATAGTTGCAAACTCCAAGTCGTGAATAGGGTAATTACGCTCATGCGTCTTTAATTGTCGAGATGCATAAGCTATAACCCTATCCTGCTGCATTACAACGCAACCCAAGCCAACTCCTGATGCATCAGTATAAACTGCATAAGATATACTCCCATCAGGTACTACCAAAACTAAAGCAGTAGTCAATCTCTACTTGAGTTCATCAAAAGCTTCTTGACACTTCTCATTCCAAATAAACTTCACATCTTTTCTAGTCAACTATGTTAGCGACATAGCAACAGAAGAAAAGTTCTACACGAACCGACGATAATAGCCAGCCAAACCCAAGAAGCTACACACACCTATAACATTTTTTGGTGGCTTTCAATCTAACGCCGCTTCAATCCTAGCTTAATCAACTCAAATGCCATTTTGAGAAATAACATGGCCTAGAAATTTCATTTTTGTCATCCAAAAGTTGCACTTTTCTCTCTTTTCATATAACTGATGTTCCCTCAGTGTTTGCAGAACAATTTTTAGATGCTCCATATACTCATTCAGATTCTTAGGATAAATCAGGATATCATCGATAAAGACGACAACAAACTGGTCAAGATATGGCCAAAAGACTCTATTCATAAGATCCATAAAAGTAGCTAGTGCATTAGTCAATCTGAACAGAAGCACCATAAATTCAAAGTGTCCATAACATGTACGAAAAGCAGACTTCGAAATATCTTCTTCATGTATCTTCGGTTGATGATAACCGGATCTTAAATCAATTTTTGAGAAGTACATAGATCTTCCAAGTTGATCAAATAAATCATCAATTCTCGACAACAGATACTTGTTCTTAACTGTTACATGATTCAATTTTCGATAGTTAATACATAGACGAAGTGAACCATCCTGCTTTTTAGCAAATAAGACTGGTGCACCCCATGGCGAAACACTATTATGAATAAAACCTTTTTGTAGTAAATCATTTAAATGGGTTCTCAATTCATTTAATTCAATAGGAGCCATGTGGTACAGAGCAATCAAACTTAGAGTAGTGTCGGGCATCACATCAATGCAAAAATCAATCTCGTGGTTGGGTGGCAACTCAGGCAGATCCTCAGGAAAAATATCAGGGTCATCAAAAACCACCGACAAACTAGAATCTCGTCTGACCTTAACAAAGCCACCGCTAATAGCAAAAATACTCCCGTAAGACTCCAATCTCCTCTGACCACCCAAACAGGATCACAAAATAGGATCAACAGGAAACATATGAGTATTACATGGATGCACCAAAACTTTTCCATCTTCCAATGAATGTGTTATATTCCTCCGATAATAGTTAATTTTAGCTTTATATAAGCTCAACCAATCCATACCTTGGATTACGTTAAACTGATCCATAGGTATAACTATCAGATCAACCGATAGTTCATGGCCGCTAACAATAAGGGCAGATCGGAAAACAAGATATATTTCATATCTCTTATTCAGGGGAGTACTCAAAATCAGGGAATTCTCTAGTTTCTCCACAGTCATATTCAAAACACGAACAAGTGATACAGAAATAAATGAATGCGTAGCACCAGTATCAAATAGTACATGCACCATAGTGTTAAATAAGGAAAGCGTACCATCAATGATGCCCTGGCCAAACTGATCAATGGGTTCAGATCCAAAAACTGCATAAGCTTGGCCAAACATCTTCTCTTTGCCCTTCTTGTTTCCACTAAATCCACCATTTGATGACCTAGGAGCAGCGCCAGCCATCATACTAGTAGATCTTACAGAAGTGGTACTAGCTGCATAACTCTACTGATATCCAGAAGGCCTATGACAATCAGTACCAGTTGGTTGATACTGCTGCTAAAATGAAGGTCTATAACCAACTAGCTACGGGGAAGCAAAGCTCTATGGTCTAGAAAAACTTCGGTGATTCTTAACAGAAAATCCTCTGCCATCTCTAGAACCAGGTCTAACAGAAGCTGACTGAGTAGGCACTGAATTAGTTTGAGGAGGTTTTTGATTCATCGGGCAGTTCTTCTTCAAATGATCAGGCTGGTTACAAGTATGACATATATAAGGGCATAAGCGCCCACAACAGAATAAGGTGTCACTGAATTGACTACCAGCTCCACTCTAAGTGTGTCTACCCTTGTTCTGATTCTTCTTTTGGTCCTTCTTAGTCATCTTGCCACCAACTTATTATTCCTTATTTGATTTACCCTTATATTCACCAAACTGTTCAACCAAAACAGCTTCAATACGTTGAGCAGCAGCAACGACATCCGAAATAGACTTATACTCCATAGTTGTTAGCTGATGTCGAATCTTAGGCCTCAGTTGCTTCATGAACTTAACCATTTGACCAACCAGATCTGCCTCTTTGATATACTGCGATAGCTCCATAAACTTGGTTTAATATTCTAGTACAGTCAAACCTTCCTGCTCCAAATCATAATAAGCAATGATCATTTTCTGGCAATGACCAATGTTGCAATAGTTATCACGAAACACCGTCTCAAACTAGGTCCAGGTCATCATATCTTGCAGATAATCCAACTAAAGAGATTTCCACCAGACTTCAGCCATCCTCTCAAAGTAAAATGTCGCAAGACCAACCCAATACTCTACTGGAACCCCAATACCAACCAGCTTCTTCTCCATTACTTGCAACCAATTCTCAGCACCATTAGGGTCACCTCCGCCCACAAATACCAGCTGGTTCATGCGTCCCAACTGCACAAAGAATTGCATGCATCACATCTCGGGATTCTGACTATCACCATCTTGGGATAAATTCTGTAGCACATCCCTCAAGGCTACAAGAGGATCAGTAGACTATGCCTCAGTAGATTGCACAACAGGTGCAGTAGGAACACAGTTTCTGGGTGCTCTTCTTGGAGGCATGTTGATAAATTGAAACATTTACGGGTATATTAGAATACGCTCATAGACACAGTATATTGTAAACTCTTGTATATTACTCCACTATCTATCTTATTGATATAACTTTTTAAGATAGAACCAAACTCTGATACCAAAAATTCTATCACGACCCGCAAAGGACCCGAGACAGAACGGGGAACGACCTGGCCCAAAATAACCGAATCATCCGACCCATTTCACTTGAATTTATTATATAGCGGCGGAAGACTAAAATTTATTAATTAAAAGTCAGGACCCAACATACAACGAGCTTAACATGTCCAAAAGTGAAATTAGATAGTAAAGTAACATAATCCAAATAAAAGAAAACTGTGCGGAAAATAAAACTAGGAACTTAGAGATTACAATTATCCAAATAAATGAGTATACCTCGCAAAGTGTTTCTAAAGAAATTATTATTAAAATAATGAAATTAAATAAACTCTGCCGGATCTAATTCTGACTCAGCAACTGAAAATCTGGCTGATAAGTTCTTGAAAGTTGTCATTGGGGTGAGTTGACTAAACTCAATAGGGATTTACAATTTTTTAATTTGAAAGAATTATTGTTAAACATACATGAATTTAAAATCACATTTTATAAATCCATTTTTAAAAAATTGTACAAAAAGACACGTGTTTAAAATGACCCACTAATCGTGGTATGTAATCAAAATAGGCCCTTGTTGCACTAATCAAAATCACAGTGAAAATAGAGCCACTTACGGACTCCAGGCACACCATGCCATAGGCATATGACAGAATAAAAGCGATGTTCGGTGATCGTAATAGCCAAATAATACCCTTATCAGGTTTAGGGATTCAAAACCCAAAGACACGGCATATACAGTTGTCATATTACCCATTTCAATTTTAGGGATTCGAAACCAAAGGACATGTCACAAATGCCCTATTATCCATTTCAACAACAAACAAACACATTCCACATGGTAGAACATGTGAAAATAAAACGGACCCCAAACCGGATCAATCAAACTTAGTTCGCACGACCAAGTTGATTCAAAATATTTAAATGCATGCTTAATTGAAATGTGTACAGTAAAAATATAATATAATATAAAAATCTGACGGCCATAAAATGGACGCATCATTTTAATATGATATAAATCTCAAAATAATTATTTTAATAAAGTTATGCAAATACAGTGCATAAAAATAATCTCTATCTCAAAGTGGTTTTATCTTCGGTCCAAGCCCAATTACTTAAAATGTCCAACTTATAGAGTCCACAACTTAAATTAATATTTGGGTACCTAAAAATAAGGTTGGAAAATTATGTGAGTTAGTTTTTTTTTTAAATTCCCAACATTATTTAAATTTAATTGGTTTAGGGAAAAAATCAAAACATACTTGAATTGCAACCCAATAACACCTTGATCCATTTTAGCCACTTGACTCAGGACTTAGGCCTAGTCCATAGGCCAGACCACAGCACACGAGTCAAGACCCGTGGGTTTGCTTTGCGACCCGCGGAGAAGGAAATCACGTCTCCCTCTCGGTGCGGACAATTTTTTCATCCATACTACCAACACAAAAAATTTTGATCCATTTAGTGAACAAACCGTCTCTGGCCGAGGCTTCCCGTCTCGGCTAGTCGTCCACTAACAAGAGTTGATGGTCAGTTTATTGTGCATTGCGGCTTAGTGCTAGCTGAGTTGCTGCCCGAAGTTTCTCACCGACAGAAATACACAATAGAATTGCAAGGTTTCGTCTATTTGTCCAAACAACAACTAATTCAAAATCAACAATCCAAAACTTAATTGAAACACCAATAACAAATTTTTTTTTATTGGGCCAGACATTACAGTTAAAAAGTTGGTCAATGGTAAAAAAAAACAATAAAGTAATAACTTCGATATTATCTCTTATGAATTGAACAAAAAAATATATCTAGCTTAACGCGACTCAAAACTAGTTTGCTAAACCATGTCTCTAACAAATCACCTTTGTTCCATTACTAGGGAAAAGTTTTTTTGGGACGAATGTTGAGTTATGGAGTCTAATTTGTTGATTAGGGTATTTCGGTATTTTCACCTTGTTTTCATAACCCTATTTCTTTAGGTATATAAAGATGTAATTGGGGTTTTGGAGGTTGTCTGAGAATCCAGAGAGAAGTAGAGAGAAATAGTGAGGGTGAGGCAAAACCAAGAAACATTTTCTGTAACTCTGTTCTTTGATCATAGTGAAATCTGTTGGCGGCCAGTGGACGTAGCTCTCAAACTGAGAGTGAACCACTATAAACTGTGTGTTTTCTATTTTCTATTTTCTTTGATCAATCGTTTCGATACAAGTCGGATTAGAGCGTCTAATCTCAACACCCTTTAATACCAACAACTGGTATCAGAGCTTCAGGTTGAAGTAGTTTCGATAATCAGGGATTGATTTGTCGAAAGTATCGAACGAAGTTAGGGTTTACAATTTTGTGAAAAAAAATTGTAAATTTGAAAAAAAAAAAACGAAAATTGGAGCTGCCCGGATCTGCCCGTCTGCCCGAAACCCTAGATCTGCCCTAAGTCTCCCTGCCTGCGCAGCTCTCCTTCTCCGACCAAAGCTACTGCCTGCAATCTACGTCTCCTCCGGTGAAGGTCTGCGATCTGCGTCTCCGACGAACGAAGCGAAGACAGAAGCCGCCAATTGTCTCCGCTCAGTAGCGACGAAGCCGTGTTGCGCCTGATCGGAATTCCGTGTCACCATCCGTCGATCCGAAGCTCCCACGCCACCGATCTGTTCAGCGAGAGAACAGAACTGTGCTGTTCGTCGATCAATCTGACCAAGAAGAAGAAGCCTTCGTCGGTCGTCATCTGTTCCGACGAAGAACCGTTTTGCTCCTCCGTCTGTCGTCGTTTTTCACTGAGGAGTCGACGTTGAGATTGTGAAAAAATTGTTAATTTTTTGCTGAATATTTTGGGAATTTTGGCAGGGTGATAAAGTTCAGATTTTTTGGTATTGATAAAATGACAGGTGAAGACAGTACATACGGTATTAGTAAATTTGATGGATCTAATTATGCTTTCTGGAGAATGCAGATTGAAGATTATCTGTATGGAAAGAAGCTTCATATTCCGTTGAGTGAGAAACCGGAAAAAATGGAAGATGCTGAATGGAATCTTCTTGATAGACAGGTTTTGGGAGTCATCCGATTGACGCTAACCAAAAGCGTTGCTCACAACGTTGCAAAGGAAAAGAGCACCGCAGGATTAATGAAAGCGTTATCTGATATGTATGAGAAACCATCTGCAAATAATAAGGTGCATCTGATGAAGAAATTGTTCAATCTGAAAATGGCTAAAGGCACTTCTATAGCAGCTCATCTGAACGAATTTAATACAGTGGTAAATCAGTTGAATTCTGTAGAAATCGACTTTGAGGATGAGGTGCATGCCCTAATTTTACTGGCATCTTTACCAAATAGTTGGGAGCCTATGAGAGCAGCAGTCAATAATTTAATTGGAAGCTCAAAGTTAGTATTTACTGATGTGAGGGATCGAATTCTAGCCGAGGAAGTTCGAAGAATTGATTCTGGTGAAACATCGACGAACTCAGCATCGAATGTGGAAAACAGAGGGCGAACTAGTAACAGAAATTCTAATCGGGGCAGAAGCAGATCAAAGTCGAGAAATGAAATGGGTCAGTCTAAATCTAGGAGAAAATTTGAGTGCTGGAATTGTGGCAAGCAGGGTCACATCAAAAGGGACTGCAAAGCACCGAAGAAGAACAATATTGACAAAAGTGATGGAGCAAATGCAGCAACTGAGGAAAACACAGACGCGTTGATTCTTTCAGTCGATAGCCCAATAGACTCATGGGTTTTGGACTCGGGAGCATCTTTTCATACCACGGCACACAGAGAATTACTTGAAAATTATGTAGCTAGACATCATGGGAAAGTCTATCTTGCAGATGGTGAGCCACTGGATATTGTTGGCATCGGGGACATTAAATTAAAGACAACAAACGGGTCAGTTTGGAGTATCAGTAAAGTGACACACGTTCCGAGGTTGATGCAAAACTTGATATCAGTGGGACAGCTTGATAGTGAGGGTTACCACGTCACTTTCGGGACCAATGTTTGGAAGGTAACTAAGGGAGCAATGGTCGTTGCTCGAGGTCAAAAAACAGGAACCCTATACATGACATCTACATGCAGAGATACAATTGCAAGTGTTGACAGTCAAAGCAACACAGATTTATGGCATTGCAGGTTGGGCCATATGAGCGAGAAAGGAATGAAAATTCTTGTCAAGGGTGGTCAGATTCCAGAGTTAAAGTCTGTTGAGCATCAGCTATGTGAGAGCTGTATTCTTGGCAAGCAGAAGCGTGTCAGTTTCCTAAAGGTTGGGAAAGAGCCAAAGAAGAAGAGACTTGAATTAGTGCACACCGACGTGTGGGGACCCGCAGAAGTTTCTTCTATTAGTGGATCAGTCTATTATGTGACTTTCATAGATGATTCAACAAGAAAGGTATGGGTCTATTTTTTGAAGAAAAAATCTGATGTTTTCAGTGTGTTCAAGAAGTGGAAGGCCCTGGTCGAAAATGAAACGAACCTGAAGGTAAAATGTCTAAGATATGACAATGGAGGTGAGTATATAGATGCAGATTTTAAAGAATATTGTGCTGTAAATGGAATCAAGATGGTGAAGACCATTCCTTGAACGCCTCAAGAAAATGGAGTAGCTGAGAGGATGAATAGAACGTTGAATGAGCGTGCAAGGAGCATGAGATTGCATGCCGGATTACCTAAAACGTTTTGGGCAGAAGCAGTTAGCACAGCAGCATTCTTGATCAATAGAGGACCCTCCGTACCTTTGAATTTTAAACTTCCAGAAGAAGCTTGGAGCAGAAAAAGGTAGATTTTTCGTTCATGAAAGTATTTGGTTGTTTATCTTATATTCATGTTGATGATTCTAATAGAAGCAAACTTGATCCGAAATCTAAGAAGTGTTTTTTCATTGGCTATGGTGACTCCGAGATTGGTTATCGTTTCTGGGATAATCAAAATCGGAAGATCATATGCAGTAGGAATGTCATCTTCAACGAGAAGGTTCTCTACAAAGATGCAGTTGGTAACACTTCAGATAGTGGGAGTTCAGTATTGAAAGAGTCTACTGTGGTCAACTTCAGAGATTTTTCAGGAGAAGATACTCCGACTAAAAAAGAACATCAGAGTATTATTGAAGAAGAAGTTGATGAAAATACAGCTCCAGAAGAAAATTAGCAAACGCCAATTATAGAACCAAGACGATCATCCAGAACTAGCAAACCAACTCAGAGATGGTCCCCGTCTCTAAATTATATTTTGCTTACTGACAGAGGTGAACCAGGATGTTATGAGGAAGTCAAACAGTCAGATGATTTGATTGAGTGGGAGGCAGCCATGAAAGAGGAAATGGACTCACTGAAGTCAAATGAAACTTGGAAATTGACTAAGTTGCCAAAGGGAAAGAAAGCACTGCATAACAAGTGGGTTTATCGGATTAAAGAAGAACCTGATGGAAGCAAGAGATTTAAAGCTAGATTAGTTGTCAAAGGTTTTCAGCAGAAAGAAGGCATTGACTACACTGAGATCTTCTCACCAGTGGTGAAGCTGACGACGATCAAAACTGTTTTGAGTTTGGTTGTGAAAGAAGATCTTCATTTGCAGCAAATGGACGTGAAAACTGCTTTCCTTCACGGCAGTTTAGATGAAGAAATCTACATGCGTCAACCACAAGGTTTTGAGGTGAAGGGGAAAGAGGAGTTTGTGTGTAAACTTAATAAAAGTTTGTACGGTTTGAAACAGGCTCCAAGACAGTGGTACAAGAGATTTGACAGCTTCATGAACAGTAATAACTTCGTGAGATGTGAAGCTGATCACTGTTGCTACATTAAAAGGTTTGATACTTCCTACATTATACTGCTCCTTTATGTTGATGATATGTTAATTGCTGGAGCAAGCTTGACTGAGATTGACAGGCTGAAGAGGGAGTTATCTGAAGAATTTGCTATGAAGGATTTGGGTGCTGCAAAACAAATTCTTGGGATGAGAATATTCAGGGATAGAGGTGTTCTCAAACTTTCTCAAGAAGACTATGTGAATAAAGTTCTTAGCAGGTTCAATATGCAGAATGTGAAACCAGTTACCACACCTTTGGCTAGTCACTTCAAACTATCTAAAGATCAATCACCATCGACCGAGGAAGAGAGGAGCTACATGGCCAGAGTTCCATATGCCTCTGCCATTGGTAGTCTTATGTATGCGATGGTTTGTACACGGCCAGATATTGCACATGCAGTGGGAGTTGTCAGCAGGTATATGAGTAATCTAGGAAAACAGCATTGGGAAGCCGTAAAGTGGATCTTGCGATACTTGAAGGGAAGTTCAGGGTTTGCTTTATGTTTTCAGAAGTCATATTCTGGTTTGGATGGATATGTTGATGCTGATAACGGTGGTGATATTGATAGCAGTAAAAGCAGAACTGGGTATGTTTACACTCTTGGTGGTACCGCAATCAGTTGGGTCTCGAGGCTTCAAGATGTAGTTGCTCTCTCTAGTTGTGAAGCAGAGTACATTGCAGTGACAGAAGCCGCAAAGGAGATGATGTGGTTACAACCTTTTCTACGAGAATTAGGCCAAAACTACGATGGGAGTATGTTGCATTGTGACAGCCAGAGTGCCATCCTTTTGGTAAAGAACCCAGTTTATCATGGCAAGACAAAGCACATACAGGTACGCTATCATTTTATCATATCCATTTTAGAAGATGGTGTGTTGGCACTTGAGAAGATATCAGGGAGTCGAAATCCAGCTGACATGTTGACGAAAGCTGTGACTAGTGAGAAGCTGAAGTTGTGCGCAACTTCAGTTGGACTTCTTGGATGAGATATGTGCATGATGCCGCTGCAGATGGAGAGATGATGTGATTAGTCTCCAAGTGGGAGATTGTTGAGTTATGGAGTCTAATTTGTTGATTAGGGTATTTTGGTATTTTCACATTGTTTTCATAACCCTATTTCTTTAGGTATATAAAGATGTAGTTAGGGTTTTGGAGGTTGTCTAAGAATCCATAGAGAAGTAGAGAGAAACAGTGAGGGTGAGGCAAAACCAAGAAACATTTTCTGTAACTCTGTTCTTTGATCATAGTGAAATCTATTGGCGGCCAGTGGACGTAGCTCTCAAACTGAGAGTGAACCACTATAAACTGTGTGTTTTCTATTTTCTGTTTTCTTTGATCAATCGTTTCGATACAAGTCGAATTAGAGCGTCTAATCTCAACACCCTCTAATCCCAACAAGGAATTCATCTCTATTAATTATTTAGAAGAATAGTCCTCCTGATAAGTTAAAAACATTTTAATCCATCCATTATTTAGAATGAATTTTATATTTTCTAAGTCACGATTTTCATGGAAGTTTGCTTGAAAATTCATATTAGTTTAGATTCTAACTGGACCGTCTATAATTTTTTATTTTTCCAAAACCAGAAACAATGAATGCATATGCTTGCAGAAAAATAAATTCTGAAAACAATAAGCCCATTCTTTTGTACTTATTATTTTCATATGAAGAATAAGCTCTTTCAAGCAAGTAAACAACACATTTTATGAGATTTTTCTAATATTTATACTGCTCACAAATAAAATACTTTTTTTTATCATAATTCAAGCTCAATGTTCTAGCATTTTCTTCATCAATACTCTTACTGTACAAAATAAGAACAAAGATGCGTTCGTCAGGAAGCTTACAAAAAAATAATTTTCAATAAAAAATTTCTACCTATTTCGAAAAAAGGTACTATGAAGTTTTTACAAGTCGAGTGTGAGAGATTTCGAGGATGGAGAGATTTCGAGTCGGAGGCTGGAGGGATTTGGAGTCGAAGGCAAGGATTTGAAAGTTTAACTGGACCATGGATGGAACTCGAAAGTCGTACTGCGAAGTGCGAACTTCTTAGCCACTGCCTTGTGTGATTTGCGCAACAACGATAGAGAGAGTCCTAAAGAAAATTGTACAAGCCCTAGCAAAGTTGGTTTGAGGTTTGGGCTTGGCTGGGTATGGTAAAATAATTGTAATTTTTTTTATCAAATTTTAACAAATCAGTGACCATTTTAAATTAATCATCAATTCTAATAATACTTTAGTTAGTATTTTTATTAGTTGATCATGTTAGTAATCTTTAAAATTATAAATTCTAATATTTTCATGAAAGTTTTGAAAATAAACTTATATTTCATTTTTGTACAATTGTATAATTAAAGAGTGTATTATTTTAATTATTTATAAGAAAATTAATACCGCAGACCCTATAGTTTAGAATCAACTATAAGTCAAATCCAAAAGAAATTTCACTAACAACTAAAATCCTAAACTATAAAAAATTCTCGCTGGAGACCTCATAGTCATGTTTTCCATCCAAATCTGTCAACATTTAACGTCTTTGTTTCATTAACGCCAAAGACCGTCGAACGAAGACGATAGACGTCATTTATCGGCAGATGAGGGACGTCCCTCCTGCTAGTTATCGGGCGTTAGAATGATTATCGAGCCATGGCGGATGATAGATGTAATACACCGATAACGTTTTCCCCGTATACGCGATGTAATCAATTTTTGAGATAATTAATATATTACATTGTGTGTCGATACATGTTAAATTATGACGTGTATTTATGGGATAAAAATTTGGTATGAAAATGCGAGGAAAAGTTGGAATTGACAAATTTGGATGCAAGCGAACGACTCAGGGATGAGGTATGTCGTCCAAACGCATGGAACGTCATCCCAACGTTTTGGGACGACGTAAGATGGAGCCTCTCATCCTAATTCATCCCTTGTCTTCAAACTCGACTTTTCAGACGCATGCGAACAAATACAGATGCATGCGGACACTGTGAGTTTGAATCTGTCCAATTTCTACATAGTTTCGGACGCACACGGACGCTTGATTCAGACGTCTTCCTTCGTCCGAATGGCAGATTCGGACGAACGCGGATGAAGGCAAGGACGCCATCCTTCATCCGAAAACGCGACTCTGTCAAAAAGAATGGTGTTTTCGGACTCACGCAGACAATGCCCAAATGACTCCTCTCATCCGAAATGTGCCAGACCTGCAAAAAAATTATGGATTTAATAATAAAGCTTCTTGTCAGTTTTCCATTTATTACGCACTCAAGAGACACGGAGTCGACTCTCTCACGCCTAGACCATGTCGAAGGACGCCCCTCCCTCTCCATTCAATGTACGAGCGTCCCTCTCTAGGTATGGCTTTCGATTTAAGCCATCTCCTCTGCATTTCCTGTCCAGTTTGCTTCTGGTGGGAGTGAGTCCCCTGAGTGAGATAGAGAAACCTTCCTGCGAACATGAGAAAAAGCTTCCCCTGTGAGAAATTGTGAGTCGATGTGTTACGGGGTGATTGCGAGGCTCTGTAAGCTGAGGAGTAAGCTAGGATTTTTGTTGTTCATGTTAGATTTCTTCACCAAGAGTAAGGATTGAGTAGTGTCTTGGCCAGTGGAGGCCCTACCCACAAGTAGTGTGCGTGCATTCTGTGTTGTTTCCTTTGTTGATATACTGTTGTTAATTTCCTACAATTTTCTTACTGCAAATACTGATGAAATGCTTAAAGAAGTGATGAATGCTTACTGCTTAAATGATAATTTCTGATGTTAAGCCCTGTAGTTGCAAAGAATGATGAACTAAGACCACACTACGTTATGTTAAGTAGAAATGAGCTATGAGTTACACCCTTGATGATGATTCTGTTATGTTGAATGTAATTTTATTGTCTTACTTGCTGTAGCGATAACTTCCATATATGTTAGTGTTAATTTTAGCACTTAATCGTTACATCCACGTCCATAAGCATGTGTTTACTATTAAGTTCGTTGTCTTGCCTATATAATATGAAAAGCATGTTAAATTCGCTATCACGTTCGTTGTTTAATTCGTTATTTAAAAGCATGATAATTAGCTGCTATGTTCGCTGTATATTTTCCTTTAGAAACATGTTAAATTTCCGTTTTCTTGGACTATTCAAGTATGGTATTCATATTTGTTGTATCAATGCGCTGCTATAATTGTCTGTTTGGTTAATGTCATTCCTTTATATGCACTGTTCAATTATAGTTACTTTCCTTTATATGCACTATTCAATTATTGTTATCATTATTTTATATTGTATCGACATGCATCATGATAATAGAAATAAATAGGAAGTATCACCTATGGGGTGGTACTCATATGCATTATATGAGGAAAATGATAAATGAAAAGAAAAGAAAAGATGGGGAGTTAGGGGACGGACGAGTAGTGCGGATCTAATCAGGTTGATTGGACAGGTCTCCTCCCTCGTCGGGAACGGGACCAACTACCATAGGTGGTTAGAATCCGCTCAGGACTATACCTCCAAAGGGATTCCTTTAATCTCCGGCTCGACGTACGAGTTATGAAATAAAGAATAAAAGAACGAAAGTAAAGAAAATACTGGTTTGGGGCGGTACCCATTCCAGAAAGAACTAAAGAGGGGCATAAAGCATACTGCATAACCTCAATTCCTTATTGGGCCTTTAGGCTCAAGTATTACTTGTGATGTAGGTACATGTACAAGAAAACGATGAACAAATCAAGAAGTAGGGATGAAGGATTTGCATACACGAGACTCGTGGCTGGCTAGGCTAAAGAAAGTAAAAGAAAGTGTTTTGTAATTAATATGTAATACTTTGTCTAGTATTTCTTAAATGAGTCATTTACGCTTCCACTATGTTTTGATAAACGATTTTATAACTATAACGATTTTCATAACGAGTATAACGAAAGGGTTTTGACTGTCTGGCTTTTTAGAAAAAGAACTCTGATTTTAATTTAAAAAAGTTTTTCACTGTTGATAAAAGAAAAGTTTTAAATTTCACGCTTTTTAATACAATAAGAAAAACTAGGTCATCACAATAGATATCGGAAGTTCGAGTTGGTCGGAGGAAGTCAAAATTTCTCTCTACAATATCTAGGGCACAGGACGTCCTTCGCGATTATATAGGCAGATTTGCGTCGTCCGTAGAAAGGAGAAATGTTGTCGTTTAGTGTTCAAAAAATGACATTCGGTCACACATCAGATGTCCTTCGTATTAAGATGGACGTCCGTTTCATATTGAACGACGACATCTTAACGTCTTAAGACGAGAGACGTCCATTGCAGGCAAAACGATGTAGTCTTGGTCGAGGGATGTCTGTTATAGAAGAGGGACGTTCGTTGTAATTGAGGGAATTCGTGCGTTTTAGAAACGCATGTGCCTTGCACATGACCCTTCAACTGAAAAGAATTTAGAGTCCATCCTGACCATCCATTCCAATTCAGAGATGTCCCTCACTCGATCCAACAGCCATAGATTGTCGTCCTCCATCGCCTTTGGAAAATGGCAGATTCAATCCTGGCCGTCAATCTCTATGAGGGACATCTCTCGTTCGATCTAACAGTCATGGAATGTCGTCCGCCATAGCCTTTAGAAAATAGCAAATTTAATCATGGCGTCAATCTCGATAAAGGGACATCCCACGCTCAATCCAACGGCCAGGGAATGTCGTCTGTCATCGCCTTTGGAAATTGATAGATTCAATCCTTGCAGTTGGATTGAGCAAGGGACGTCCCTCGCTCCAAGACTCGTCGAGAAACAAACATCCCTTGACCAAGACTACATCATTCTGGATGCAATGGATGTCTCTCGTCTTAAGACGTCGTCGTTCAATATGAAACGGACGTCCGTCTTAATATGAGGAACACCCGTTTTGCGACCGAATGTCATTCTCTGAATGCTAATTGACAGTGTTTCTCCTATCGACGGACGAAGCAAATCTGCCTATATAATCGCGAAGGACGTCCTATGCCCTAGAAATTTTGACTTCCTCTGACTAACTCAAACTTTCAATAATTGACGTCTTTCGTTTCTGTGTGACGGTTCTTCCCTTTAACAAAATGGAGGTGTTAACGTTGACAGATTTGGACTGGAAACGTAACTGCGAGGTTGCCGGTGAGAATTTCTCATACTTCATGGTTTTAGTTGTTAGCAAAATTTCTTCAGAGTTTGACTTGTCATTAATTAGAAACTGTAAGGTCTACGGTGTTAATATCCCTTATTTATAATTAGAAATAACTGTATTTTCATGTTATTTGCATAATATCTTTTACGGTTTTGTTTTTAACTATTTTCCCTGTATTTGCTAAAACATGTCTTTAGCAAAACTTTGTTCTATTACTGATGCACCCCAAGATCCTATCATCCAAACTCGAGCCAATAGGCTCATTGCTTATATAATTAGTTACTATTTTTGCAGGATTGAATAAACTAGAAGAACTTGAGCACAAACCAACGCGTGATGACAAGGAGGCTCCTAGACATTTAATCACAATTTGACCAAGGACAATTAGGAATTCACTTCCATGAAGGCTTGGAGAACGGCCCAACAACCATGGACTTAGATAAGCTCACACACTTAATCAAATGGGTGGGACCAAGTATAATTGGAGAAGAGGGGAAAGCACACACATACTTGGCCCAATTGCTCTCCTTAAATGTATTAGGTGGCTTTGGAATTACTAAAAGAACTTTATATCTTCCTAGGTAAGCTTTGGCTCACCAAAGAAGGATCTAGATATGGTAATTCATATTCCAAGATGCACTTATGGTTTTCTAGACTCTGTTCATTTCCCTATGTGATGAATCTTCCCTCTTTCTCATCCCCCTTCTTTTAAGTAATTAATGTGTGTCTTGGTTTGCTAATGACCTTTCCTCTTCCTAGGTGGTTGGTTATTAGCATCTATTTATTACTTGCATTGTAACTTATGTCCAAGATGGGTTATATATACTCCCTTTTGTAATTCAAAAGACAATCAACTTTGAATAAAAAACTCTTGTGTTTAGTTTGTGAAAGTCTTTCACTCTATTTTTGCTATCCCTTATTTTGGTGAGTCATATCCAAATTGAGTGCTAGTAGGTTTGGTGAGTCATATCCAAACCGTAGCTTGGTGAATCATATCCAAGCTAGCCTCTGTTTTTTTTTTGTGAGTCATATCCAAGCAAAGTGTGAGTGTACATCAATTAACTTGATCCTTCAAGTTAATCCTCTCTCTATCAACTTAGCAAAGCAAACTAAGTCCATTTTATCAAGAATAAGTTCGAGCACCCCTACGGGTCTCCCTTGTTCCTCACATCACTTCCGCATTGTTCCAAACCCCCGTTTGGGACACATCAATCACTGGGAAAAAGTTTTGTGGGAGGAATTCATCTCTATTGATTATTCAGAAAAATAATCATCCTTATAAGTTAAAAGCATTTCAATTTAGAATGAATTTTATATTTTATAAGTTATGATTTTTATGAAAGTTTGCTAGAAAATTCATATTAGTTCTGATTGTAACTTTACCATCTATAATTTTCCATTTTTCAAAATCATCTATAATTCTTATTATTTATAATAATTATTATTATATTTCTTCTTGTTATTTACATAATATCTTTTATGTTTTTGTTCTTAACTCTCTCCCCTATATGTTTTTGTGGGAAGAGCTCAACTCTATTGAGGTTAGAGAGATTTGAAAGTTGTTGTGTAAGACGAATGGAACTTGGAAGTCGAACCGAACTTCTTTGCTACTAGCTTGTGCCGATCAAGAAAATTGCACAAACTCTAGTAAAGTCAGCTAAGGGTTGGGTTGAGTAGGGTAAAATAATTATAATCTTTGATCAATTATTTTGGCAAATATTAATCAATTCCATTAATACTCCACTTCATATTTTTCCTAGTTCATCGTGTTATTAAGCTTGAAGAATATAAATTCTAATGAAAGTTTTTTAAAATAAATTTTTATTTTATTTTTGTATAATTATATAACTAAAAGTGTATTATCTATAATTTATATTGTTATTAGAAGCTCATTTTAATCCTAATCTGGAATTGATTTTGATGAGCATAGTCTTGTTTCGATATTCAAATTGGTAGTAATTGTGGATGGAGTTTCAAGTTTCTAGAGACTGCAAAGTCGAATCCCATTGATTGCTAGTTGCTACAAGGTGTTGGTCAGAACAGGAGAAAATTGCATGAAACTGAAGCTATTTACATCCAACAGAAACTCAAAGCCAACAAAAAAGGAGGGTTTTAAAGAGTTCACACGTGCAACCGAGTGGCAGCCATGATACCTCTCTCCAATTCTACTTCACTGACCTTATTCACTGGCTTCACCTGCATTTTCTTGCCATTATCTTCTCCGCCATTCTTCTTCTTCTTCCACCCATTATCTTTTCCGCCATTTTTATTACTCCTCCATCTCTCATTCACCCAAACGTGACAAACCAGTGAGATTCTTTCTGACATTCCTCATTTTCATTTCCTCTAAGTTCTGCCTCATTTCTCTGTTTTCTTTCTCCAGCGTCTCTAAATCCCTTCTCATCCACAAACAAATGCCCTTCAGAAATTCTAAATCACCCACGTCATTTTCATCACTCTTCTTCTCCACTGCTTTCATCTCATCCACTCTCTCGATTGTGACCTTGTTGACCGTCAAATACGGCATCTTTGCAGGAAAATTCACCGGAAAATTCACGCCCCAACGGAAATTCATAGCTACCCGCTTTGTAACTGGAAATAGTGTTCTCGCCATTACAGCTATTCCGGACAGAAACCCACCTTTTCCGCCGCTCTCTTCGAGTAATTGCCTGTGTAAAGCACTCCCAATTCCGCCATTGAAAGAATCCCCACTAGCAGACTCCAATTTCAACTCTTGCGAACCCGTAGAATCCTCCTGCAGAAACTCACTTCCGAATTTAGAAATTGAAGGAGACCGAGAATTCAAATCGATTCCATCGCTGGTGCGAGACCCAGAAACCTGAAGGGTATTAGGGTTCGAAGAGGTACACTTTTTTAAACAAAAGTTTCCGAATTGGGGTTTAAAGTGGAGAGAGAAAGTGGGAACAACGGATCTCGTGGGGGAGAGAGAGAAATGAGCCGAAAATAACAAAGGGGAGTTTCTCGGAGAGCCAAATACCCCAAGGCCAGACTTAAGGAGGAGAGAGAAAGGAGCAGAGGCCGACGACAACGCAGCGGATGGAGAATAGGAGAGCTTCATGGAAGGGCCAGAAGGGAAATCGGAAGAAATAGAGAAGGAGAGGTCGGAGGCGGAGTTGACAGCGGTAGAAACGGCGGAAGTGAAAGGCTGGCTAAATATGGCGACGGATATTTTGACCTTGAGCAGTGGATTCCGATGGCATCTATTGTCTGGAAGCTTCAAGGAAAACTTCATTTCGAAGAGAGAGGTTTAACAATGGAAGTGACTGAAATGGAAGTCTGTACACCCTCGAAAAAAGCCTCCTACTTTTTGCTTCTTCCATAAACCAGTCCTCTGTAAAGCCTTGGATTTCTGCCATGGTAGCCTTAAAGTTGTTGAAGCAGTGTCAGTTGTTGAAGCAGAGTCCATTGTTGAAGTTAATCCTAACTTCCTCTTTGAAAAATGCGTTTTTTTGAGTTTTCAAAAAGAAAGTAGCATTCTAATTATTGTAACCATAAAAAAAAAATTAGGGTAAAAGACAAATCAACCAACGTGGATTGAGATCAATGATAAATCAATCATTATGGTATTTTTTTTAACAAATTTATTATTGAAATATGTAAAAATAACAAATCTCACATCGCGATAACTTTCTCCGTTACTAAGTTGACAACAGACACGTGTCTCATACTAAAACTACACACTAAAACTACGAAAAAAAGGCACTGACCGCATAAAATACGATCTCTCTACGTAAAAACGCGGTCTCTCGAGTCAGGAGAGACCGCATTTTTACGCGGTCTCTGGGCAAGAGGAGAGACCGCAAAAAAATGCGGTCTCTCCTGACTCGAGAGACCGCACAATAATGCAGTCTCTCAAAAGAGAGAGAGAGAGAGAGTAATGCAGTCTCTCTCTCTCTCTCTTTCTTTTTGAGAGACCGCATTATTGTGCTCTCTCTCTCTCTCTCTTTCTTTTTTCTTTTGAGAGACCGCATGCGGTCTCTTACACAATAATCTCTCTCTCTCTCTTTCTTTTTGAGAGACCGCATTATTGTGCGGTCTCTCTCTCTTTCTCACTCTCTCTCTTTTTCTTTTGAGAGACCGCATTATTAATGCGGTCTCTCACACAATAATCTCTCTCTCTCTCTTTCTTTTTGAGAGACCGCATTATTGTGCGGTCTCTCACACAATTATTGTTCTCTCTCTCTCTCTCCAGACGCCGCACAATTGTGCGGCGTCTCTCTCTCCTGACTCGAGAGACCGCGAAAACGCGGTCTCTCGGGTCCATGAGAGACCGCATAAAACGCGGTCTCTCACATAAGGAGAGACTGCCCTTTACGCGGTCTCTTGGGTCCATGAGAGACCGTGTTTTACGCAGTCTCTCGCATAAGGAGAGACCGCGTAAAAACACGGTCTCTCATGGACCACTCACTCCAGAGACCGCGAAGGGAGGTTTGTTCAGATTCTTCTGGTGATTTTGGTTGTGTTTTGGATCGAGTTTCAGCTTGTGATTCTGATTTTAGAGGTTTGCTCCTATTTTGAGCTTCTTCTTCTTCTTCTCTTCTGTACCTTTTTTACTTTCTGCTACTGGGTTCACTTCAAGTCTCATTCCCCAATCTCACAGTTTCTATTTGTTATTCAATAACAGGGATTGAAGAGCCATGTGAAGCAAGTGAAGACGAAAAGCAAAGAGCTGCAAACTCCATTAACAACATCTTATCTGTTTTAACTCACGACAGTGAAGTAAAAGGAAGATGAGTTTGTGAGAAAATCACGGTGTCTCCCCGCCGGCGTTCTGATTTTATTCGGAACGCCCCGCGTTGGGCGTTCTAAATTCAGAACGCCGGAGATGGGCATTCCGGTGTTCGGCCGTTGGCAACCAGCTTTTTAACGGTAAACGTCTACGGATGTTGGATTTGTTATTTTAACATACGTGAGTGGTTAACTTGTTAAAAAAAATACCATAGTGGTTGACTTGTCATTGACCTCAAACCACGATGGTTGATTTGTCATTTACCCTAAAAATAAAGGTAATTAACAAAAATAAAAAAAAATAAGAACTTTGGATTAGCAATCCGTCAAATCTTAAAATAAATTTGCTAAAAATTACATATATCTTTCTTATTTAACGTTCACAAATGACAAACATATTTCATAGGTAACAGACATGTGCATATACCCATTCACACTAAAGTGGACATTCATCACCTATGAAGGACGTCCGTCATCTGCAAACGTTAATAAGAAGGACGTCTGTCATCTGCAAACGTTAATAAGAAGGATGTCTGCATTTTCAAATATATAATTTCCCGTATTTTGTATAAGGGCAGACGTCCACACATAAAGCGAACGTCTGTACAACTCCATCTATATATTTGAAACGTGAAAGGATGTCTGTCCATCTGCGCAAACCCTAAATCCCTAAACACCATTCAAGAGTGAAAGAGTAGTAGAAATAAAGTGTTTGAGTGTTGCACATCAAATGGTGTCGAGTAGAGGAAACATCAATCAAGAATCCAACGATCAAGAATTCGTTAACTGGAGAATGGAGGTAGAGCCTATTTCAACATAGGCCGATGAGTTTTGTGCGTTCAATCATGAAGCTGTTATAGAGGTGCATTCGATCTTGACATCTCTAGATGATAAGTTGCATTCATTATGCGACTCAAAAGATGAAGATGAAGATAGAGGGGAGAGTAAGCCTCCTCCTCGGGAATGTTCGACTTCCTCAGATCTTTGGTTGGGGAAGAAATATAGTTCGTTGAATGTAGTTAGAAAAGAAGTTGTGGATTATGCGTTGAAGAATGAGTATGAAATAAAGTTCATCAAAAGTGTATCTCATCGATTGACGACCGTGTGCAGGGAGGATGCAATTGACGTCTTCACGCTTCAAAAAAGTATGGTGAACTTACGTTTCAAATAAAGAGCTATAACGATGTTCACACTTGTTCACGACAGATGAAAATCCGCCGTACTTCTCTCAAATGGGTGGCAATCCAATATTTGGACAGGTTCAAAAGTAGCCCACATGGAACGTTCCTTCCATAATTGAGATAGTCATGAATGATTTTAACGGCAACATTACTCCTAGTATTGCCAGAAGGGCAAGGAATGAAGCTCGAAAACTGAATGAAGGGGATGACGACAAATAGTATAAGTAACTATGGTCGTACGGAGAGGAGATTTGCAGATCCAATTGTGGCAATCCATTGGTTGTTAGCGTAGATAGGAACAATCTTATGCCCTATCTGATATTTCAAAGGAAGTACATGTGTTTGACTGCGTGCAAGATAGGTTTGTTAGAGTGTGATAGACTTCTCGTTTGCTTGGATGACTGTCACTTGAAGGGCTTGTGCCCAAGCCAATTGCTTATAGCCATCAGCGTTGACGGCAATGATGGAACTTGTCCACTTGCATTGCAATGGTTGAAGCAGAATGCAGAGATTCATGGTCTTGGTTTCTGCAATTGTTGTTCATGGATATAGACAGTGCTTTGGGCAAAGGATTGACATTTATTTTTGACCGACAAAAGGTATGGTGCATTGCCTTTATAATGTATGTTTGTGTTATGCATTATATGGGAACGGTTGTTTATTATGCCTAATTATTTTTGTTGGGGTTGGTTCTTGTCATCGAAGAGTTTACACAGTTAGTTGAGTATCGCTTCTACCTAAGACACTTGTATGTCAACTTCAAAAAATAATTTCAAGGCAAGTTGTACAAGGACGCAATGTAGAGTGCATATAGGGCCACAACATCAACACACTTTGAGAGAGAGATGAAGAAACTATTTTTGGTTGACCAAATAGCACACATATATCTATGAAACATCAATCCAAGATTCTGGTCGAAACATGCTTTCAGTTCAATCCCAATGTGCAAAATAAGTCTCAACAACTTGAGTTAGTCCTTCAATGCCTCCTGCATCCTACTAGCCCAGGAAAAATTGATTCTAACTATGGCTGAGATGATAGGAAAAGGCATCATGTGTAGGATTGTCAAGAATCATCAAAAATGGCTGAGGCAATGGACCTATTGTGTCTACATATCAAGAAGAAGCTTACCAAGCTACAAGATGCATCTCAAAATTGGTGTCCAACATTTGCAGAAGCTGGTCGGTTTGAGGTCAATGACAAAAATGAATAGTTAGTGGTCGATTTGGATAGAGGTCCTTGTAATTATTATAGGTGGGAACTAACTAGAATCTCATGCACGCATAGAATCCTATATATGTATTTTATGAGAAGGATAGTTGAGGATTACGTTTATGTATGCTATCACCAAAAAACATACATGAAATGTACTCCCACTTTGTTCAGCCCGTCAGTGGCTACACATGTGGCCTGAAACGAATCAGGATCCAATTTTTTCACCACCAATAAAGAGCCGACCAAGGATGCCTCGAAGACAAAGAGTGAGGGATGTTGATGAGCTCTATAGTCGAACAGTCCTGAGCAGAAAAGATGTCACAATGACATGTAGCCTATGTTGGGGTGTGGGACATAGCACCCACACTTGTCAAAGTAGAGACTCAGCCACTAGCGAAGCAAGTGGTAGCGGCAGGATCAGAGGTCGAAGTGACAGTGGTGGAAGTGGAAGCTCATATGACACATTTATGGGTTTTACCACTACTCTTGGGAAGCAAGTGAGTACATTGTTACTTTTTCAAATATTATTCTAACTATATGGGCCTTTTATGACACAATATTGCATTTGTCATGCAAGAGTCCACCGTGCCAGGTCCACATCTTTAACTTAATGAATATTGCAATTGTTTTATTATGCGCATTTAGCCTCTTTCAGAGCACGATATTACATTGAGGAGGAGTTATTGGAAAGTGACACAGTATTGCATTTGTCATGCAGGAGTCTGCCGTGCCAGGTCTGTAACACGCCCAATATTTTTAAGTCGGATAATTATTGGAGTATTACCAAGGACACTCTAGAACATTAAGTTTAGAGGTAATTCTGCTAATGTTTCCCTCGTATACGTGATGTAATCAATTGTTGGGAGCATGAGGGTATTGCATCACATACTTATACGTGTCATTTTATAATGTGTATTTATGGGAAAAATATAATGGGATAAAAGTTAGTGAGAAAAAACGTGGGAAGAGCTACACAGAGTGTTTCGGACGACTCTGTGGACAAGTCATATTGTCTGCAAATGTGTGGAGCGTCGTCCCGAGAGCTTGGGATGACTTGGGGACGCGATGTCTCGTCCTGACTTCACTGCATTGTGAAGTTTCGGACGACATGCGAACGATACTGTGTACGTGATGTATCGTCTGCACTCACGTTGCACACACAGGGGAAAGTTGGGATGAGACTCAGGACGTGATTTGGTGTCCTGAGTACACTATGTCGTAGTGTTGCGGACGAGGGTCTAGACGATGCGGACGAAAGGAGTAGCGTCCGCATCAAATCTATTCTAAACCTGGATAGTTTCGAACGAGTTGGGACGCTGCGGACTAGTTAAGGTATCGTCCTTTTTGCCTCTGTCCATTTTATGGACACTTTCGGACGACACACGGATGCCACGTGCGGAGGTGATATGGTGTTCGAAACCCACCTGCGGACGGTACGGACAGGACGGGGACGTGTTCTCTCGTCCGAAGTCTCGTTCTAGCCAGAGTGATTTTAGCCTTGCGAACGACACCTATGCATCCGCACTCCTCCGAATTAGCCCAGACCTATGAAATAAAATAAGAAGAAAATGATGGAAATCGTTGAATAACCCAATTTTCCGACAAAGAATCGACCCTCCCCTCTCCATAGGTGACGAAAATCGTCCCCTATGCCCGTAACTGGCCTCCCCTGCCTTAGGCCATCTTCCTCTCTACTTTAGGGCACTCATGGTGTCCCTCCCTTCATCCCAAGTAATACCTCCCTCCCTTCCTTCAGTCTTCATTTCCCCTTCCTTGCGAGGAGCTCTCTCCCCTGCAAGCTTCTCTGTCTGTGAGTGGAGGGTTAAGTGTGCTGTAAGTATTGAGAGTAAGTGAAGAGAAGTGAGGCTGTGAGGTGTGTAAACATGAGTGAGCTAAAGAGATAGGAGAGAGCTGTGGGTTTGGGGCTAGGAGCTGGAACTGCCATGAGCTGGGGGAGCTGTCTCTGATTTTAGTTCATCAAAATTGGTAAGGATTAAGGGGTGTTTTGGCCATTGAGGCCCTACACCACAAGTATGGGTGTGTGAGTTACATTAGTTTTGAGATGTTTACTGCAATTGTTGTTAACTAGTTTAATGATAAGTAGTTAGTTGTAAGTGCTAGTTCCTTGAATGAATTGCCACTACTGAATGTTAATTGTCTTAAAATGCTCATTGTTAGTAGTTGAGTAGTTATTGATAGATTATAGTTTTCATGAATTGGTTATGATTATTGTTGTTGGTTAGTTTTAAGTAATAAATTTCCTCTGTGCTTGTATGTTTTACCTTGTATGTCTTAGTTAAGTTTTGTGGTGAAGTATTAAATGGGTTACAGTGAAATAGAGGTGAAATAGAATGTTGAGGCGAAAAGTACGTGTGGATGAGATGAGTAGGAATGAACTACGGTTTCCTTGGCTTATGTTATGTCATTCTGATTGTTTCTTTCATTACTACTGTTGGTTAACCCTCTCTGTTTATGCACATATGCATAGTTCCCACTTGTCGTTACTTATTAAGCATGTAATTAACATGTTTAATTAGCTTGTGCAAATCAACTAAACAGCATATTAGAAACCTAGCGTAATTAACCTGATGAGAAATTAATTGAACTAACATGTTAAATGTCAATCCATAAACCATAGAAGTTAATCCCTTGAGTGTGCTAGCCACCTTAGTTATCTAATTCATCTAGTTCAATACCTAATCAAGCATGTTAATAACTAGTCTAGCATGTAAATCAATTAGTTAAGTATGTTAACTAACTAGGCTAATATCAATGCGTTGAGTAATTAAAGCATGTTAATTAACTAGAATGATCAACTAAACAAGTATACTAATTAACTTAACTTAACTAAACAAACATGTAAAATAAATTAACTAGAGTCGGTAATTAGTTAGTTGAGCATGTTTAATCAACTAGGATAATTAACGATAATAATTAGCTCGACTCAAACATGATCAATTAATAATCGAGCATGTAATTAACTAGAGTAATAACTAGGATTAGAATGCTAAATCAATTAACCCCAAAAGCATTTTTAAATCATCTAGGATAAAAGCATGTAATTCACCTTAAGCACGTAATTAATTAATTAAAGCATGCTAATTAACTAGCATAATTAACTAACGAAATCAACTGAGCATGTTAATTAATTAGAACCATTAACTAAAGTAATCAACTTGAGCATGTAAATCAATTAGGATAACTAATCAGAATAATCACGCAAAACAATAAATGTAAGAAGCATGTAAATGGACTAGGAAACTAACTAGAAGAACTAGCATATTAATTAATAGTATTGTAATTATCTTAAGTCAAGCATGCTTTCCTTGTTAGGATTATTGTCTATTGTCCTGATTAAGTGTTCAATTGAGGTTACTTATCTTGGTGTGCTATTCCATTTCAGTTGTTTTGCTTTCCATACAGCTGTTGTTTACTTTCTTTATGCACTTCTAATTTCAGTTACTTTCTTTTAATGCGCACTTCAATTCTTATGAATGTTATATCCTTACGCATCATGCATCACGATAGGTTGAGAATGTATGAACATGCATCATGATAATAGAGACTAATAAGGAGTGCTACGGGGTGGTACGCAAACATGCATGAGTGAGGTAAAAAGTTAAGAAAAAGTAAAGAAGAAAAAGGGAATTGGGAGTGGATGGGTAGCGGATCTAGGGTACGGGAGTTCTAGATGCGAGGAAAAAGGCTAGATCCGACCACTATGCCATTGCACAAGAAAAACCTCCCAATTCCAGCTCGAAGTAAGAGTATGGAATAATGGAATAATAGAATAATGGGTCCCAAGGGATCAAAGTAAGATTTAGTAAAGAAATAAATGGATTAATGACTTAATGAAATGAATGGTTTAGGTGGTCCCCATTCCAAAATGGACTAAAGAATGACATTCATAAGCATTAAACCTTTTTTCCTTACTAAGCCTTCGGGCTTACAGTTGTTTGTGGTGTAGATGTAGGTACCCGTATGTAGAGTTAATGCACGGACTAGGAGTAGCAAAAGATGAACAACAACATAAAGAGCAGTGGATGACGGATTCGCACCCGCGAAGGAGTTCGTGGTTGGCCAAACATAGAAAATGGTTGAAAGAGAAACTGTTTTAATTAAGTTAAGTTTTAAATGTTGTAATGATCAAGTAGTGAATTGTATAAAAAGCGGTATTTCAATGGTTTAGTATTTCTTCTTTAAATTAGTTATTTATGCTTCCGCAAAGGTTTAAATAAAGAATTTTCATAACGCTTCCGCATAGTTTATTAACTGGATTTTATAACGAGTTTTACGAACGGTTGGTAGCGATCCAGACTTAGGCACTCTCTGATTTGGTTTCAAAAAAGAAATTTCAAATTTTAACGTATTTTCGAGGATTTATGAAAATCTGGGTCGTTACAAGGTCCACATCTTTAACTTGATGAATGCTACAATTGTTTTATTATGCGCATTTAGCTGCTTTTATAGCACGATATTACATTAAGGGAGAGTTATTGGAAAGTTGCTCAACACGTGAAGGCATGACCGGGGAGGGCCCTCTCCTTGTCATTAAAGACAATGTGAAAAAAGTGATGTTCTATTGCTGTATGCAAGTAGACTTTATATGTTCTTACAGGTTTGCTTTATAAACTTCCAAGGATTGCACATGTACTGAAAGTGGTTCAACACGTGGAGGCATGATCGGGGATGTCCGGTCCCATTTATCCATTTAATTGTACTATTTTATTTTTTACTAACTTAATTGTACTGATGTCTTATTTGTTCATCATGAAGAAAAACCCAACTTGGCTAACTAGTTGTATTGTGATTTCAGTAACTTTATATGTTCTTCCATGTTCGCTGTATGAATGTCCAATGATTGCACATATAGCAAACAATCAAGAACATATGAGGTTATTGGAATCATGACACTTCCAATTTGCCAACTTGGGTTTCTCTTGATGCAAATTATTTTAAGATAAATGATTGAACACTATGTTTTAATGCACGCATTATTAACTAATTGGGCAAATGATTTTATCTATAATAATTAATCAAAAAATAATGTTAGATCAATTCATTAATCAAAGAGAAATGTTAGATCAATTAGAACAATGTTAGATCCATGTGTAGCGTCAGACATACCTAGGCTTTTTTCAGACATCCTAAGCCAGCCTCGGACGTTCTAGACCTCATTGAGACGTCCCCCATCATTAGGGGATGTCTAAGGCTCGGCTTCTATCAGAGGTCCTAGGCCATTTTCTAACGTTCCTTGGCTTTTTTTGGACGTCCAAGGCCAGCCTTAGACATACAAGACTTCAATCCTTGGACTTCCCTCAACTTTTGTTGGACGTCCCTCATTGATCTAAGGCTAATCCAAGGCCAGTGTTGGACGTCCCTTAGATTTTTTTCAGATGTCTAATGGCAGTGTCAAACGTCCCTCAACTTTTGTCGGACATCCCTCAGATTTTTTTAGACATCCGATGCCAATGTCAGACGTCCCTTGGCTTTTGTTGGACGTCCCAAACCAACCTTGGACGTTCCTCAGCTTTTGTCGAGTGTCCAATGCTAGCGTCGGACGTCCCTCAAATTTTGTTTCTCGACCTTTGTCCCTTGGCTTTTTTCGGTCATCTCAGGCCAGCCTTGGATGTTCAAGACCTCAATCCTCGGACGCCCCTCAATGTTGGAGGACGTCCTAGGCCAGCCTCGGATGTCTCTCAACTTTTTTTAGACGACCCTAGCTAACCTCAAACATCTAAGACCTCAAAATACCAACCAGACTAACCAATCAGAATACCAACAACAAAATAACAATGAAGTAAAAAAGATAACTAGAATAACCAATCAGAATATCAGATGTAACAATTATATTATCAAATGCAATTACAATAGTAGAAAAAAATTGTACATTAACAAGTTACGTTAATAACAAATGAAACAATTGCACTTGCCATCAACGACGTTAAACACCAAATTGAGGCTCGTATATACATGTGAGGAGTGCTCAAAAAGGGACTAGAGGCTCTTCGTGAGGGTGAAATCTGTTCTATTGACATCTATGAATCACCAACAAACCAACAGGGTCCGAGATTTGAAATATGTCATTTTGGCTAAAATAGGAAGAACTAAATTAGTATGTAATTTAAAAGTACAATAATTATAACCGAGTGTGAGAAAATATACTATTTTTTTTATCTATAGAGGCTATGATAATTGCAATTGCTCTCATAACATCACCTAGTAAGCGTAATGGGTGTCAAGTCAACATATGACACAAAACATATCTGTTTTGGGTGTGTCTAAATTAAAACCATATATTATAAGTGGTTTGACTAGGGAAAAAATATTGCATAAATGATTAAAAGTGACTTACATGGATCCACTCAAGAGTCACAAGTGAGTCCCTCACTTGGACGTCAACTATCTTTTCCTCATTCAATGTGTCGCACTGCATAAAAAGAAAGCATTCAAAAGATTTATTTAATATATTTGCTTCTTATGCATTGATTAAACATTGATAAAAATTTATTATCACTGAGTCAAATGTTGACTTTTGCTGGGGAATGATGAGAGTTGTGGTAAAATCTGAGATTTTTGAATTAATTTTAAAATGACAATTTTTTTGTAAATTTTTGCTCAAATGTGGAAGAGTTTACTCATTTTATTGCTTAGCGACCACATATTTTTTTTTCCGTCAAACGATCAAATTGAATTTTTTCGAATAAAAATTTATTTCGGGATGTTTTTAGTCAATTATTTTGACTAACAAATTATTTTAAGTTGGCGTTTAACCGAGCCAGATTTAATCAGGATAAAGTGAAATACAATATATGGTTTTAAATATATATTATATAATTATAAATTATAAATGATTATTATTATTTTTTTTTGTTAAAAGAGTGCAGAAGAAGCCGCTTCTTCTGCTTCTCCCTCTTCTTCGACAGACATCCGAGCGAGAGAGGAGACGACGAGCAAGGGCTCGTTTCTGGCCGGCGATAACTGCTTTTGTCGAGTGTTTCCTATCGCGGGTAGTGGTGCTATCCGTCTAAGGATCCTTCGCGAGTCGGGGCTTGGACGGGGAAGCGAACATCCCGAGCCTTTCCCTCGATCGATGGTAAGGGCAACGAAACTCTGGTATCCAAGCGTCGGGCGATTTCTTCGGCCGAGCTGCGAATAGACGGTGGCAGATGGTCGCGGGCGGTTGTGGCAGCTCCGACCGAGCAGGTTCCAGGGCGAGTTATCCCCTGTTTTCGGTGAGAAATTCCCATGCTCGGTTCTGTTTTGCTCTCGATGATGAATTACTAGTTTCCTTCTGTGTTCTTCCTACTGTCATAGTTGATGAAACCCAGTGTTATGGTTGACGGAATGATTGAAGCAAAACAGGATTTATAGAACTCAAGAAAGGTAGGAATCTGGCTATTACAGATCTCTCTCTCTATTAGTGACACATGGATGGTGGATTAAGCTCCACGTAAGCAAGCTGGCTCTCTCCCTGTCTCCCACTTTCCCTTCTTTCCCTCCACTCATGTCCTCATAACAGCACTCCCCCTTAAACAAACCTTGTCCTCAAGGTTTGAAAAATCTCTTGTCACCGCTTCTGATGCTCCAATGTGTAGCAGCCGATGCCTGTGGTGGAAGTCTGAGCGCCCATTGTCGGCCAATTTAGGGTGATGAATACTGGTGGTGAAGAAGACGATGGTCCAGGCTTTACGAGGACCTGTTTCTACTTTGCGTCAGTCCGGTCAGCCAAGGTCTGGTCCTTGCTAGCATGGACACGGTTTACCTCCAGTTCTTCCTCGGCTGTTTCCGTGGCAGGGAGATCTGGAGCAACAACCTCCATTTCTGCAACATCCGGTTTGGCAGCGTTCTCGGCGAGTGTGTTCTCCTGTCGCTCGGTAGGCTGGAGAATCTCCTGTCGCTCGGTAGGTTTGGTGAAATCAAGAGCAAAATTCTCCACTTCGTCCACTTCCGTTTCACCGTCCATAGTGCTGTACTCTAGAACACAAGGCTGAGTTTGCCTCTCCTCTGCTTGCCACTGTAACAGTTGATGCAATGCCCACATAATCTTGTCATGCACTACATCATATCATGCCATGCGTTGTCTGTGGTCTTCATCCATATCAGAGTAAAAGTCCGTCATGCCGATCGTAGTGGCTTGATACCAATTGTTATGGTTGTAGGAATGATTGAAGCAAAACAGGATTTATAGAACTCAAGAAAGCCAGGAATCTAGCGATTACATAAAAGGAAACATACAAGAAAGAATAGACAAATGAAATACAGAGAATAGATTTCAATTCTTCGACAATCCCCATTCCCATTTCTCTGCCCTTTTATCTTCAGCAACTCTCTCTCTCTCTCTATTAGTGACACATGGATGGTGGATTAAGCTCCACGTAGGCACAACTGGCTCTCTCCCTGTCTCCCACTTTCCCTTCTTTCCCTCCACTCATGTCCTCCATAACACCCTGTAGATAGTGGTATGGTTTCTGTGATTCTTTTGTTTCTGTTTTAGGGTGTTCTGAATTTGGATGGCGGGTTTCCACATTTCTGTTTTGGGTTTTAGGTCTGTTTTGATGGAAGGAAATCCCAAAGTTATACCCTATAGTTTAAGCCCTGTCCTTGTTGCAGTTTATGCATGTTGAATTTCAAGTTTTCATTATGTTTCTTCTGCTGTTTGCTGGAGAGTGTTGTGACCTAGTTTTGTTTTGGTTCTGTTTTCTACCCGATAGAATCTGTGAGTTTCCCATTTTGTTGATGGCTGTAGATTATACTGATTTGTTCTGATGGAAATAAAAAAAAATAAAAAAAAAACTTCAATGATTTAAGTTGCCACTGTAATGCACAGTAGTGTCTGAGTGAACTCAGTTATTGGCTCTAAGAATGGAAGATTTTGTTCCCTGTTTTATTGTAATGAAACCATAGGGATAAAGCTTGGAAATGTTCTCTGTTGTGTTTTTCTGTTGATGGACAATGTTGTGTTTTTCTGTTGATGGACAATGCTAGGAGTAGCTTTCTATTAAGTCGACTCTTTTAGTTATTTCGCATACTGTTTAGAACCACTGTTGAGAAACATTGTTCACTGTTATTGAGCTGCAGTTACCAAACTAAGAATGTGATGTCTTATTGAGGCATTGTTATGCTTGCCGAGGATTTGAAAACTTGAGAAATTGTTGTGGGTCTTAGATGAGGTCGAGTTAAGTTAAGGAATGTTTTCAGGGCATGTGTTGTTCCATTTTTGTGAACCATGGGTAAAATGCTAAGTGTAGTGTTGAAACGTTAGGCTAAATCCTGTATATATATTGTATTCCTAGATTTGGTTTCTAATTTGGGTCTCGTGGTTGTTCCTAGAAACTATCGTGAGTTCTGGTCTTATGTAAGACTTATATGTTATCCCTTGTATGTTATTGGAATGTTGACATTGTTTTTGTTGTAGGTTCTGGAGGTGTCAAGTGATTCAACTTTTCGCTAACGACAGCACGTGGAGCTGGGTTGTTGGTAAGTGTGTCGTGGTCGCCATCGAGATAAAGATCTTTATACTTTTTGCACTGCATTGCATCATGGTTTCCAAAACTGCTATTTTGTGGGATAGCACACCTGGAAACTCGATGGGGATGTTCGACAACACGTCAGTTTTTACGTATACGTATGTTTTCTCATATTTAAATTCTGTACATGATATTTTGCTAATATTTGTACATATTGATGATGTGACCTCTGTGCATGTGTTTGGAGGATAAATTCTCTTGACACTTTAGGCACTCTAGTGCTAAAGCATCACGAGGCTATCCCGTCAACCTTCTACTATGAAGAGGTTTGATATTGCTTACATACATTGGGAGGATGAATCCTTTTGTTGTTTTAGGCATTCTAGCGCTAAAGCATCCCGAGGCTATCCCTGAAATCTTCTACTGCAAGAAGATTTGATATGTACATCGAGAGGATGAATCATCTTGATGTTTTAGGCACTATAGTGCTAAAGCATCACAAGTCTATCCCCGTCCAATCTTCTGCTGCTTGAAGATTGGTCGTTTATGTACGAAATGGCGATGGGGTATTCATGACATGTCCTCAGGTTTTGAGGCGTGGAAGTGGAAAAAGAGGATAGGGCATTAGTGACGTATCCTCAGGCCGAGAGCCCTGAAAGTCGGAAATAGGATGAGAGGGTGATGACGCCTCCTTGGGTCGAAAGCCCCTAAACCTAGCCAGGGTATTTGTAACATGGAGTGGCAGGTTGTTCGTTGCGAAGATTAGCCTATTCTAGTACCATTCCATTTTGCGGGTGGCTAGATGGCTTGAGTTTGCTCGTCGGCAACACTCGTCAATTTGGGACACGGAGGTATCCTAGTGAGAAGCGGTCTATCATAAGCAACTTCCTCTGTTACTACGATTATAAGAGTTTTATCGGCACGGAGCTTGGCTCGCTAACAACTCGGGTGACGTGGTGGGTCTTCGGATTGTCGTCAATGATATTCTTTCCTGTCTCATGAGATGTTGCTATTGGTGGATAGCCACCTTTCTGTGACCTGTGATGGGTGGTTACACGAGTTGTGTCATCGCTGACTGGTTCGCCGGCAACTCGGGTAATGTGTTGGACCTTTGGATTGTATCGGCGGTGGCTACAACCTGTCAGCACATATGGGCGGTTAAACGAGTTGTGTCGTAGCGAAGCTTGCTCTCTGACAACTCAAGTAATGCGCTGGATCTTTGGATCGTATCGGCGGTGGCTACAGCCCATCGGCACATCCAAGAGATTACACCACTTTACGATGATGAGTCACGGATGGATCTTTGTGTGACCATCCTTTTTCACGGATGACATTTTCATACGGAAAACGATGTCGGCATATTTTGCGAATATAGTTGTCTATGTATACAACGAGTTTTGATAAAGTCACATTGAGGGCCATGGGCCCGTTTTGTTAAAATGATAAAGAAGTTTTAAATATTTAAATCCATGTACGGTAAATGAGAAGTATGAAATGGTTTTCAAAAGATGAAGAAAACGGTTTTAGCATACATTGTATTTAGTATAGATTTTCCTATTGAGTTTGTCACTCACCCTTTAGACTATATTTTTTCCTTGATTAGGGTGTAGGTTCGATGCACTAGATTTGTACAAGTGGTAGTGGGCGATGATAGAGATTCCCAGAGGTGCTTCGATCTTCCTATAGATGGATGGAGGTTCATCAGTTCAATCCTTTCGTTCTTAGTATGTTGGGATTTTAGTTTTGGTGTTGTTTGATTTAATTCCTGCACAGTACTTGCCTTTATTATGCTATCATGTCTTTAGTTGATCACTCTGTGTATCCCAACTCATGTGATTTGGGTTGGACTTGATATTATTCCCGTTAAGACTTCCGCATAAAAATTCACACCTTGGGTTGGGTAACCGGGTTCTCTCTAAGAATTGGGTCGCCTGACCCAGCGATTCTGTCTAGCCTGCCTCCGGGTCGTGACAGAATTTTATAGTATCGGAGCATGGTTCCGCATTTCCTAGAAGTGATCACTTGAGAAATTGATAGTGTAATGTGTCAGTCATGTGTCTATTGTGCATGGAATTATCCAATACCTAGTTAAGTTTTAAATGAATCAAGATGCTACTAGGAAGGTATTTGGGGGTTGTTTGTTGGATGATGATTCCGTCTTTCCCCTATCCATGTGCAGTGAATAAAGGGATGAGCCAAAGGCACAAAAATGACAGTATTGAAGGATCACCATGATACAATTAGCGTAGTAGCACAACAGAATGATGTTGTGCGATGAATATATGTAAGTGCAAGTGTGCACTATAATAACAAGTAATAAAGTGATTAAGATCTAGTGTCGGACTCATAAAAACAATATATAAAAGTTTTTTTTATATAAAATCTTCCCGTAAAAAGTAACCAAATATTTTGATTTTTCTAATTGATAAAGAGTAAATAAATAAAATAGAAAATTAAATTAGTATGAATAACAAGTTTGATGTAATTCTACAAAATATAAAATTGAGAATCAATTTTCCTTCTTTTATAATTTTATGTGTTACAACAATGCTATAACAATATCAATTAAGTAACTATAAATTTTAAAATATATAATACAATAATTTGTTGATTTATTATATTATATTCTTTTATTTATTTTTTTCATATGTCTATGCAAAGATTTAATAAAAGGTAAAATTGAATTACAAAAGAGTTAGGTGATGCAACCATATATGTCTATAGTGATTGTATTTAAAATGTTAACTTTCTGTTTAAAGTTAACTAACTCACATTATTCAATACAAGTTATAAATTCAAGTTATTGTTTGACATGTATGGAAAGTGATATTCATGATTCATGTGTTCACCGTATTACCATGAATAAAATTTAAGCACAATATTGAATAAGCTAATTGATAAAACTAATAAAAAAAATTTGACAATATGCAAACATATATTATAAAGTCAGATACTTTATTTTCTCAATGTAAAGAAATTTATTTCATAATGTTTGACATGAAAAACACAACTTTAGAGTTATACATTGTTTAGGAGATGAACAAAAAAAAAAACAGAAATCAATCTCCCTCCATGTTCAATCGCGGAAATAGTTTGCTGCAACAGATGCATTCTTCTCTCTGTGTTCTTCTTCGTGCGGAAAAATGGTGCCATGGATGTTGTGGGGTTGGAAGAGGCTAGAGCAACCTAGGGTAAGTGACATGCTCATCATGCTTACAACGCTATAAGTGTCACAATTGAGTACTAATGCCTTGATTTCTTTTGGATACTCAATGAGTGGAGAATGTATATTAAACAAGGATGACAAAAACAACTCCTCCACAAAAGTAAAATTAATATATATATACACACACATGCGTGCATGCGTTTGTGTGTGTGAAAAAATTATTATAATGGAGAGTGGTTTAAAAGGTTGTATTAGAAGAGTGCTACATATCTACTTAGGTGTTTATAAGTTTATACATTGTTAGAAATATATGGTCTGGAAACTGTAGTCGTTCGATGGGTGTTCCGGAGCCTTCAGCGGAGGCTTCCTTGACCAAGGCTCATTTTGTTTTCGGTTAGAAATGAATCATCTTGTCATGATGGTCACGCGTTCGCTTCCTATGACCATCACGTCTGTTCTGCAAGTTGGAGTCTGACTGATAGGACATAAATGCTTCACAGTTGACATAGTTAAAGGAAAAAATAATGTCGCCACAAAATCAACTCAAGTTCAACCTTTGCTTGATCATGAAATATGCAAAGAGCAGTAGATTATCGATTCAGGTTGCTCTCATCATGTAATTGGGAATGATTCATTACTCTCTGAGGTACGACAACACAAAGGAGAGCGAGTCATTGTTATAGTTGATGATTTAGCTTATCCAGTAGCAAAAGAAGGAGTTGGGAAGATTGGCTCAAATGATAAAAACATGGTCGAATTGAATGATGTCTTCCATGTTCCTGGTTTGAAGAGACATTTAGTTTCAGTTTCTCAAATTACAAATTCTAGAAAATATGCATTATTTGGGCCAAATGATGTAAAAGTTTTGGATAATATTAAAAGTATGTTTGTTGATGTTGTCATCTCTGGTGAAAGGCAAGGTTCCTTGTTTGTGATGTCATTAGATGAAGCCTATGTAAAAAAGACAAGCCAAGCAGATAGCATAACAATTTGGCATGCAAGGTTGGGTCATTTAGGCTACCAAATGTTGTAGCAAATTTCCTCCAGAAAGTTGGTGAATGGCATCCCATCTTTACAAAACATTCATGAAGATGTAATTTGTCAAGGATGTCAATTTGGTAAGTCTCCTCGTCTCCCTTTCATTAAGTCGTCAAATCGCAGATCTACCATGTTTGAATTAGTCCATACAGATTTAATGGGACCAATGAAGACACCAAGCTATAGTTGTAACACCCTGACTTTTTAAGTTGAACAATTATACGAGTATTACCAAGGCGTGTTCAGAATGCTGAGTTGTGGGAGAATTTCAGATAAGGTTTTCCCCGTATACGTGATGTAATCAAGTGTTGGGAGTATGAGGATATTACATTGTGTATTTTTACGCGTTAATTGTGACATGTAAATATGGGGAAGATGTTATCGGATAAGGGTTAAGTGTGAAAGTATGGAGAAAAGTGGGAATTATGGAGTTGCGGACGCATGCAGACGACGTGTAGAGGAAGAAATGTCGTCCGCATGTGTATAACGTGGCTGCCTTGTAGATTGGGACGAACTGAGGACGAGAGGATGCGTCCTAATGTGTCTGAATGTGGACTTTCGGATGCATGCGGACGAGAAGTGTCATCCACAAGTGCTTAGCCACGTCACCCTTAAGCTTAGGATGAGTCAGGACGCGATCTTTCGTCCTGACTTCACTGTGCTATGAAGTTTCGGATGAGGTCCCTGATGATGCGGATGAGGAAGGCTGCGTCCGCATCGAATCTGTACAACTCTGGGGACTTTCAGACAAGTCCGGACGGCTACGGACATGGAGTAGCCTCGTCCGTTTTGCCTCTGTCCATTTTCTGGACATTTTTGGACACCTGCGGACTATACTTTCTAACGCCATTTCTCGTCTGAAGCCACGATTTAGCCTATGAGATTTCAGCCTTGCAGACAAATGCGGACGAGACTATCACGTTCACACTCATCCAAATCAACCTAGCACTGCGACATTAGTGATTTAAAATCAGAACGAAATTGACCTGTAGCCAATAGAAATAGGACTCCCCGACAATGAATCCCGGTCCAGAGCACGGGAGCCACCTTTTAGAGCCGACCAGCAAGAGTTGCCTCCTGCCTCTCCCTGTCCCTATGCCTATGGTCGTCCCTCCAGGTATGTAAACCATTCCCCCTTCCTCATTCAGTCTGTTTTTCCTTCCAGAAAGAGGGAGAGCTGCAAGAGAGAGCTCCTTTCCTGTGAGTGGAGAGCTTCTGAGAGTGAGAAAAGTGTGGGTTAGTCATGAGGGGTTGAGTGTGAACGTGAGTGAGCTGTGTGCTACTCCCTATTACCATTCGTGAGCTGAGGAACCGTGAGGCTAGAGTGTTGTTGTCCCTGAGTTAGTTCTTCAACTTAGGTAAGGAAAATGGGTGTGTCTTGGCCATTTGGAGGCCCTACACCACAAGTAGAGTCATGCTTGTTCTTTTGTTTGAATTCTTTACATGTTTCATTCTTGAATTTCATGACTATGACTCTCTTGATAATGTGTGGTTTGGATAACTCTCGTATATTTATTACAGATCTTTTAGAATGTTGTTCGATTATCCGTTTAGTTCTTGACTTATACTGCGTGTTCATAATCTATATTAAATTATCATTTAATTATATTTCAAAGCCATATGTTTGTTTCCATCATGCTATTATAATTCGTTATTTAATGTCATAATGTAAAGCATGTTGTACGTTTTACTCACTGTTATATCTTGTTACTTTTCTGCCAAATCATGAAACGTGTGAGCACGTTTTATTCGCTGTTATATTTTACAATATCCGGTCGAGTTCTAAAGCATGTTAGTTGTTTTATTTGCCGTTAGAATTGTCATTATTTTCTGTTAGTTTCCGTAACTACCGGGCACGTTTTGCATGTTTCATTTTATTAAATGTTTAGTATGTTTCGCTGTTATTCCCTGTTACAAATCCAGCATGTTAGCACATTGTTGTTCACTATTATATTCCATGTTTGTTGTGGAATTACAAAGCACGTATGCACGTATTAGTTTGTTGTCGTATTTCGTATTAGTTGTCAAATTATAAAGCATGAATATTGTTTAATTCGCCGTTACGTTTCAGAATATATGGTCAAATTAGGATGCACGTATGCTAGGTCAATTCGCTGTTGTGTCCGTATATTAGTTGTACTTCACTGTTAGACTTTGTATCTTACAGTTAGTATCAAAGCATGTTGTATGTTCTATTTGTTGTTAACTTCGCTGTTGTGTTGCCGTTATTTCCAGCTTTAATTCAAAGCATACTAACTGTTTTATGTCGTTATTAGTTCGTTGTTATACGCTGTTAATTCCTAGCGAATCCTGGAGCATGTTAGACATTTTATTCGCTATTAGAACTGTTGTTCTTTGACTGTTAAGTTCCATAAATTCCGATGTTCGTTAGAATGTTTGTTGGCTTTTTTATTCAATGTACACATGATTATTTTCTGCTAGTATGAAGTGCGTTAATTTGTTGTTTGTTAGTTGTTGTAATTTTGTGATGGACTCCCGTAGTTATTCCATTGATATTCTGGATGTTGGTAGTATAGACTTGTGAATTCATTGAATGAATGATAATATTCGTAGTTATATTTTCGTATTGAATTTACATGCATCATGATAATAGACATCATAGGAAATACCACCAAAAGGGGGTTGGTATTCATGTGTGAGAAGAAAATGAAGAAAAGAAAAGAAAGTAAGGGAATTAGAGGTTGAAGAGATGGTCCGGACCTAACCGATATACTCGAAACCCCTTTTACCCTTCCCTACACAGGTTGTGCGAGCTTGTCTACCGTAAGGTGTTAGGTGCTGGGTACCCGCCATGTCTCCACCAAGAATCTCCAATCTCCCAACTTGAGCTACGAGTTTATGATATATGTAACTGTGAGTAAGGAGCGGTTTGGGGTGGATCCCATTCCGACATAATAAGTTAGAGGCATTCATGTTGCATTTCTCATTTTCTTACTAAGCATTTGGGCTTACAGTTGCTTGTGGTGTAAGTATAGGTACGTGTGCGTGAAAAAAAATGCACAGACTTAGGAGTAAATGCAAAAGACGACGAACAAATAATTAAACAGAGATGAAGATTTTGCACGTGAAGGAGGTTGTAGCTGACTAGACTAAGTGAGTAAGAGAGTAAAATGGGAAACAGTTGTAACTCAATTAAGTTTTATTGTTTTGAATTTAATTATCCAGTTTCTTTCATTTAATCAATTACGCTTCCGCAATGTTTTAAATGAATGATTTTTACTTACGCTTGCGCAGTTTATTAATTTGGTTTTCATATCATTTTTTTTAGTGGCTTCATAAAAGTTTTAAATTTCTCGTATTTTCAAGGATTTACAAAAAATCGGGTAGTTACAATAGTGGAAATCATTATGCCATGGTGGTAATAGATGATTTTTCAAGGTATACTTGAGTAAAATTCTTAAAGGAGAAAAATGAAGCACTGTCAAAGTTTGCTGAATTTAAAAATACAATGGAGAGTGAATTTGGAAAGAAGATCAAATGCTTGTGGAGTGACGATGGAGGTAAATATATATCAGAAGATTTTTTTCAATACTGCAGCAAAAACGGTATTCGACTGCAAATGACATGTCCAAATACACCCCAGCAAAATGGTGTTTCAGAAAGGAAATTAGCTCATCTAGCTTCTATTAGTCTCTCCTGGCTACATGTTTGATATGATTCATGTAGGAAATAGTGGAGATGTATGGATCCGAAAACAAAGAAGTTTGTTACTTCTAGAGATGTGGTATTCAATGAAGTGAAATCATACTTCTTTGCCCAAAATTCCTCAAATCAAAAAATCTCTCTAGAGGATGATCAAAGAATTATGCCGTCGTATCTTGAAAATAATGTGGAGGCCTCAAATAATGATGAAAATTCAACTCCACACATCATAGATGCTATGGATGGTGAACAACAAGTTGAAAGAAGATCTACAAGGGAGAAAAGACAACCAAGGTACCTCCAAAATTATGAGATGCAGCTAAATCAATGTACTGTTGTTTCATGCTTCTTTACTAGAGTAATAAATGAAGAACCAGCAAGTTATGAAGAAGCCAAAGTTCATCCAGAATGGAAAGTAGCCATGCAAGAAGAAATTGAGGCTTTAAATAAAAATGAGAGATGGGATTTGGTTCCAAAACCAGAACACTGCATACCTATTACTTGCAAATGGGTCTACCGTTTAAAGAGAAAATCAGATGGGTCTACTGAGAGATGCAAAGCCCAACTTGTTGCTCGAGGTTTCTCTCAAAGCTATGGCTTGGATTATGAAGAGACATTCAGTCCAGTTGCAAAAAAGGTAACGATAAGATCAATTTTTTCTCTTGCAGCTTTTAAAGATTGGAAATTATGGCAACTAGACGTAAAGAATGCATTTCTTTATGGAGATCTAGATCGAAAAGTATTCATGGTGCAACTAGAAGGCTATGTTTCAAATGAATATCCAAACCATGTGTGCCAGTTGAAGAAGGCTTTGTATGGCCTAAAATAAGCACCCAGTGCTTGGTATGGTAAAGTTGCTCAATACTTTATCTTCTGTGGATTTAAAGTTTCTGATGCAAATTCTAGTTTGTTTGTTAAAATACAATCAAACATGCATTTGTTGATGCTACTGTATGTGGATGATATGATAATTACGGGAGATAATGAGGTTGAGATTTCTATGCTAAAAAATGATCTCTCCCTTTGTTTCGAAATGAAGAATCTAGGGGAAGTTAGCTGTTTCATTGGCTTAGAAGTTCAAAAATCAGATCAAGGATATTTCATTTCTCAAAAGAGATATGCAAAGAAGCTTCTGCAACGTTTTAGCATGGAGAAGTCAAAAGAAAAAGCCACTCCCATGGAGCCATATCTAATAGGGGTGAAATCGGTTCGGTTCGGTTCGGTTCGGTTTTTGACCAAATTAGAACCGAACCAAGAAGAGTGGAAAACCGAACCTCGATTTTGGTTCTAATCGGTTTGGTTTTTTCATGTCATTTTTTATGTGTTCGGTTCGGTTTTTTGGTTTTTTACTCAGTTTTTAGGTCGATTCGGCGGTTTGATTCTTTCAGTTTAATTTAGCAAAAATAATTAAAAATGAGACTACAGCTTCACTCCACTACAAACATTCAAACTTCAGTTCACTCCAGAAAATAAATACCCAATACATTGAACATAAATACTCCAGTGGTAGAGTCATCAAACTTCACCTTACTTCAATTGTTGAAGTAAGAATCGATGAAGAACAAACCATCATCAGTCATCAATTCACAGAGTCATCAGTTCATCAGTTCATCTTCTCCCTGAAACAGCTACAGAGCGTGAAGTTCAACATGAGACTTGAATCTTGACTCTTGACTCTTCAGATTTATCCAATGCTAAACCTAACAGATTTAAGATACAAACTTAACAACACAGTAATTCAACATTTATGCAACAAAGTACAAATTTATCCAATTCACAACAGACAATCGTAATAACAAAGTGAAAATTTATCCAATTCATAACAACACTTGTGAACTAGAATAAACGACCTGTGAACTGGAAGCATCTATGAATAAACGACTTGTCACCTGAAAACAATGATTTCGAAATGGGTGTGAAGACTGTGAAGATTGAAAAAGTCGAACCTGTGAAGTTTGTGAAGATTGACAAACCCGAACCTTTGAACTATGAAGACTGCATGGTCAGTCTTCGACCTTTGCTGGGGTGGAGACGATGGTCACTGAGTTCAAATCGCCGATGTTCGGCTAGTGAGTATGAATCATCGACGTCCAGCTAGAGCGTCTGACTCTACGAAAGAGAGTTCGTCGTCTTCGTCACTCGTTGATGTCCGCCTTCAGCTAAAGCGACTGAGAGAGAGAGCAGGGTCGGCGATGGAGAATGGAGAGAGCTGCAGGAGAGACGCTTGACCTAGAGACTGACTCGACAGAGAAGTGAGAGGGAGAGATCAGATGAAGCCTAAAGGGAGGGACAGGTTTTCGGGGATGGGTAGGTCGAGGATTGCTAGTCTTGATAGTTTGATTTCAGCCTTTCAAGGTTTCTTTTCTGGTAGGGTTCACTGGCGCAAGGCTCGAAGTAAGGAGAGAGTCAGAGCTCGAGTCAGTTCGGGTTTCACGATTTTTCACTTTGCATAACCTAGAACTGAACTAACATTTTCGGTTCGATTTGATTCAGTTATGACCTAATTTTTTTACTTATTAAAACTGACCGAACCGAACTGACCAAATATGTTTGGTTCGGTTTGGCTACCCTGTTCGAACCAGACCGATTCCCACCCCTAATATCTAAAGCTAATGAAAGATAATGGAGAAGTATTAAAAGATGCTACAAAATTCAGAAAGCTTGTTGGTAGTTTAATTTATGTAACTATAACAAGGCCTAAAATTTTTATTTTGTCAATATCATCTCCTAATTTATGTAGTGCCCAAGAAGCTCTCACTTAGATGCAGCAAGAAGAATTCTATGTTATGTAAAGGGCTTCCTTGACCATGGTCTTATGTATGAAAGGTCTGAAAATTTAATTCTTAGTGGATTCACTGATGCTGATTGGGTAGGTGATGCAAGCGATAGACGTTCAACTTCTGGATATTGTTTCAACATTGGTTCAACAATGATATCTTGGTGTAGCAAGATGCAACATGGGGTTACTTTTATCCAGCACTGAAGCTGAATATGTGGCAGCAACTATGACTGCACAAGAATGTACGTGGTTAAAGAGGTTAATTGGAGATATAATATGTGAAGTTCAATATGCTGTACAGATTAAATGTGACAATGAAAGTGCAATCAAACTTGCTGCAAATTCAATATTCATGGGCGAACAAAGCATATCAAAGTGTGCCATCACTACATTCGAGAAAATGTACTGTATTAAGAAATTGAGTTGAAAGGAATTTCTACAAATGATCAAATTGCTTACATATTTACAAAGACCTTGGGAAAGCCTAAATTTGAATATTTTAGAAATGCTCTTGGAGTTGTTGATAGTAAATATGGACTATGGGTGAGTGTTGAAAATTAGTGTATTCTGTTTAATAAGTCAAATAATACAGTTCCTATTTAATAGGAAGACTGAGTCATGTTGGTATAGATCTGTTAGAGATCTTTTAGCAAGTTAACATTAGGAGCTCTCTTTAAAGAGGTTATGCGTTTTATCTTTGTAAGTTATGTTTTTATAGCATCAATAAAAAAAATATTTTGCTATCTTTTATCTCTATTTTATTACAACCTAATAAGGAAATAAAAATAATTAAAATTATTAACAGATTATTACACTTCATGTCAGGTCCAGGAGGTCGTCAAGATTGAATTATAGGTGCATCAATGTTAGGATCAAAGTCTCAAAAGGAATATCTCCGACGCTATGAGAGCAACACTGGAGACGAAAAAAAAGGTAAGAAGAAGAAGAAAAAGAAGAAGAAGAAGATCAAACTTGAACCATTAGGTGTTTTAGTTGTAGATCAAGACCCTGTATGGTAGAAATATCACGACCCAAATGAGACCCAAGACAGAATGGGAAACGACTTGGCCCAAAGGATCAAATCGTCCAACCATTTTTCTCTTAAATTTTATAATTGCAATGAAAGACTTAAAATGTTACTTAAAAGCCAGAGCTTAACAAATAAGGGCTTATCAAGTCCAACAAATGATATAGGATAGTAAAGCAATATAATCCAAAATGAAATAATTGTGCAAAAATTAAGAATAGGGATTACAATCATCTAGATAAAATATACCTCACAAAAATCTCTCAAGGGAGAATACTAAAATAAAAATAAAACCTCGCCAGATCTAAACTTGACTTGGCAACTGGAAATCCAACTAATAAAATCCTGAAAGGTGTCATTGAGGTGAGTTGATTAAGCTCAATATGGATTATGTTTTTTTAAAAAAAATAATTAAAATGATGTTTAAGCATGCATGAATTTAAAACTCGCATTTTATAAATTCCTTTAAGAAAAAATGTACTAAAGGGCATGTCTGTGAAATCGCCCACTAATATGTGGTACGTAATTAAAATAAGTCTTTGTTATATAAATTAAAAATCACAGTGAAAATGGAGGCGATGCTCGGCGATCGCAAAAGCCAAAGAAATACCCTGATCGAGTTTAGGGATTCGCAACCCAATGACATAATACATACAACTGTCCTATTACCTATTTGCAATTTAGGGATTCGAACCCAAGGACATGTCACACATCTCTCATTACCCATTTCACAACAAACAAACACATTTTGCATTTTAGAATATGTGAAAATAAAACAGACTCCAAACCAGGTCGATCAAACTTGATTCGCACGACCAAGTTAATACAAAAAATATTTAAATGCATGCTTAATTGAAACATGTACAGTGAAAATAAAATATAATTTAAAAATCTTAAGGTCATAAAATGAACGCGTCATTTTAATATGAGATAAATCTCAAAATATTCACTTTAAAAAAAAAAAAAGAATTATGCAATGCAGTGCATAAAATAAATCCCTACTTCGAAGTGAATTTATATCGACCCAAACCCAATTATATTAAGTGTCCAAATTTTTGAACCCATACTTGGAATAAATATTTGGGTACCTAAAAATAAGGTTATAAAACTTGGTAAGTTAATTTTTAATATTACTTAAAATTAAATTAAAATAAATTGAGTTAGAAGAATACCCAAAACAAATTTAATCTGATCAAAAGAATGGCCTTGGACAGACCTAATTAGGCCTTAGATTAGGGCTCATGGGTCTGGTCTCTATTTTGCAGACCCAAACCAAAGTCCAACCGAAATAGACCAATGCACATTAATGGCCTGCAGTGCCACTCAGGCCTCTTAATTACAAGAAACCTGTGAATCTTGAAGAAGAAAATGCTGATGATTCCCCCGGTAAAAGATGAAAATAATTATGTTTATGTATTACATTCTTGTTTACTTTTTTCTGTAATATAGTTTTTGAAGTAGTTTTTCCTTCATATGGACGAGTCATTGACGAAGGTACTGGGGTCAAGAGAATGAGGAGACTGATCAAGAGCTGATGATATCAACTCTCAAAAAAATGTTGAGTTTTGCATATTATAAACCAGACAAATCTTATTTTTAATCTCAAAAAAATTATTTTTGAAAATTATATATTTTTTAAAATACGTGTAATCCTTATTCTATGTGGATAAATTTTTCTTTATAGGACCCGAAATCTGGAATAAAAGTCGGGGTTGCAGCCGAGATGCCTGTAGTGGAGGTATCGACGACAAATCACAAGCGTTTGCTGATGGAAGCGTATTCGACAATCCTTCTAAAAGATTATGAATATTCCAAGTCATGGTAGGCTGTGGGACTGGGAGAGCTTCACGAACCAACTAAAAATTTTAGGGTTTCTTAGCTGGTTAAAAGATGGGCACATGCTTTTATAATCATAATTATTATTTAGAGGTGGAAATAGGTTGAACCAAAATTGAACTTGGTTCTTGTTTCGGTTCTGATTTTGGTTCTTTATTCTCGGAACCAGGAATCAAACGATCGGTTTTGAGAAGTTTGGAACCAAAACTGATAATCGATTTGTACACCCTTAAAAATAGGTTGGGCTAGTACCGACCGAAGTCACTCATTTGATTCGGTTGGATTCGATTCTATTTTTTAAAGGGAAAAACTAAATTAAAAATAACTGAAATATTTAGCTCGGTTTTTGGTTTAATGGAGAAAAATCGACTAAAATCAAATTGAACCTAACCAAAATAAAACTAAACCAAACATTTAACCTAATTCTTAATTCCCAAAATCAAATTCACTCGAGCTCTCTCACTGCATTTAATTTCAGAGTTCAGAGTCTGAACTTCAGACTTCTTTCTCTTCGCGGCGAGTCTCTACTCCTGCGAACGGAGAGGCAGGCGAGCGCTGAGAGGCGACGATTTTTTTTGTCCGCAGAGGCGAGCTCTTCGTGAATCAGGTATTTTTCTCTATCTTTCTTTCAATCAAAGTTTTAATCTTTCTTAACGTTTGTTGTAGTCTGTAAACTTTTTGACACTGCGTCTGCGAATATGTCCTGCGTTTTTGGGTTGAAAATTCAACTATTTAATTGTTATCACATTGAAAATCGCTAATTGATTTCTGTTGCCAAAATTTGTTGAATCATTGCAGTTCTTTGTTTGATTTTCTACCCAGACCACAATTTGGCAGATTGAATCAGTTGTTTTTAGTTTAAAAATTCGACAACTTCAAGTTTTATTGGGTTGGTTTAAAGGATGGTAATTGGCATCGATTTGGCCAGTATTAATGACGTCATTCTGTCAAGTTTTTTCTTCACAAGGAAACAGGTAAAGATCTGTTTATTGAAGCAATTGCTGCAATTGATTCATGAAGATGGGTGGTTGTCTAGAAGGTCAACATAGTGGAAGCTTTTCACTGCTAAGTTATGAGTGTGAATTAAAAATCATTTTCATTAGGAAGGATTCTTCTGCAGAAGGGCCTTCTGTTTTCAAAAATAAAAAATCGTTTCTGTTTTAGACGTAGCTTCTGTTTGTAGGTGGTGACCACTTTTAGGGTGGAGCACTTTCAGTTTTCCAGCGTCATTTGCTTTTGCTTCCAATTCAGCAAATGCTTGAATCATTGAATATTGGACAATGGAGATTGGATCATGGATATTGACAATTGTTTAGTTTGTATTATTGGAGTTTTTAAGTGGTAATGTCGAGTTATTGAATTTTTTTTTTTAACTATTCTGTGTGCATTTTTTTAATAAGGGGTGGAACGGGAACTGAACAATTTCTTGATGCCCAGTTGTAGCTACATTTCTCCTCCTTGATTCTGTGCTTCTCCGCTGAGCATCCAAAACCATATAGTAGGTTTTTCATTTTCGAGCTACCCCCACAATTACAGAGGATGACGAAGTTTCGGAAGCTTGGTCGTCCAACAGGTCACCGGATGTCGATGCTTAGGTTCTAATCATTATACTTTTTAATTCATTACTTTTTATATTTTTATCATTTATATAATATTTAACTAATCTTTGTTTAAAACTCTTAAAGATTATAAAATATCTGTTTTCTTTTTATTTTAATTATTTGCAGAACAATGGTTTCACAGCTGGTGAAGCACGAGCGCATTGAGACCACTGTTGCGAAGGTACACTATTTTAATCTTTTGTCTTTGCTTATTTTCATCATTTATCAGGGTTTCTGGGTAACTGAATTCATGATAAATTCGATCCTTTAATCCTTAGCAAGGAATGACATGATAATTGAATTCAATGAATAAATGAGTGTAAAGAACAATAAGTTCTTTTGCTGATTATGGTTTGGAAGTGGAAGTCTTACCTTAGCTTTTACCTTTGAAACCATGGACATTGGATGACGGATGTGCAGTTCTGAAATTTTTTTTTTAAAATATCCGATTGAATGGTTGGATTCACCTGTCTAAAGGTTTTTACTTTGAATTATAAAGATCATCATAGCTTTCGACATGCATAGTTTAAAGGAGATGTTAATAATAGCAAAGAAGTCAAATATTTGGTCTGCAACAAGATTAGACAAAATTTTGAGAGATAATCATGATTTCCTCATGGAAGAGTCTAGTCATTTTGGAAGTCACGTGAGAATGTTTTATCAACAAAATAAGTCTTCTTTCCCCACATGCATTTCAAGCTTTTAAACAATACAAATTTGATCATATTAAACAATACAATTTTGATCATTTTCTTTGTCTTTTTTTTTACCAGTAAAAATGAAATATATCGATGCTTAGAGCCAAGAAAAAAAACTGAACTTTGAAAAAATAGAACTCCACAATAGTACCCCTCTATTCCTCCCCCAACAAAAAAGTGTATTACAAAAATTGAATTTGAAGGCCTTCAAGTTAATCGACTCTTCCTATCTGATATTTCCTGGACCAAGTACAGAAAAAAAAAAAGAAATTAAGTCAGCCACTTTTATCTTATCTTCCCACCCTATCCCGCTCCATTCATCCAAAAGATTTCCATTAGTTCTTGGTGTAACTGAAAAACATAAAGGCCTCGAAATAAAGATATAGATGGTTCACAGTCACACCCTCTCCCTCCTCTGCACATATCACACATCGATTAGGGATAAAAAAATCTTCTTATTTTAGATTATTGTGAAAACTGCTCTAGGAGAACCGTCTTCTTAAAAAAACTTAGTTTATAAAAATCTTGGACTGTATTTTTTTGGTGTTGATATTATTTGATCATTGTCTATAGTGCATTTAATTTATCTTTTATAGTAAGAGCTGATGATATAAATATAATGCATTTTTCCTATAAAACCAAGGAGTTGGATAATGAATTTGATACATTTTGAATTCTTATATGTTGTTTATTCATAGGCTATCTTTACATTTGTCTTTTGCAATATTTCTAGGCAAAGGAAGTTCGACGACTTGCTGACAACATGGTTCAACTAGGAAAAGAGGTGTGTAATGCTGCTTTTATAATCTCTCATGCTCTTTTGGAATTCTTTGGGCTAATTAAATTCTTATTTAAATTACTGATTCTTTTCCAATCCATCTATCATAATGCTGCCTTAAAAATGTTAATGGGGGATTAGTCAGTGAAAGAATAAGGACATTTTGTAATGTCTTGGAACTTCAAACCGGGTGGCACCAAAATGGGGTTGGGAATGGTGGGTTGGGGGTTGGAATAACTGCCCCGCCACCCAACCCTTACCTTTTGGTAAATCATCAAAATTCCACAAATGGGGAATCGAATCTGGGATTTTGGAGCATACAAGACCTAAATTCGCTTTACCACTTGAGTTGGTTCAATTGGCATGGCACAAGATTCTTATCTGGCCATATTCTTTCAGTTCTTCACCAGATGTAGAATTGCTCAGACGAAGGAACTTGTATTTTTTCATTTTCTAAATTTATTGGATAATATTGCATGACAAAATCTGGAACAGTGTTTGATTGAAAATATTGCTATTGCTGAAATTGCTTCTACTTGCCAAATATCTAATGAAGCAGTGGAGAAGTTACCCTCATATTGAAGAAAAAATTTAACAAAAAAATATGTATGTCTTAATATTTTAGATAATCAGGTTTAAGGATAGACAGACAAATTGTGAAACTGATATTGCTATAACTGTAAACCTAAACAAGGTAATTTCTGTCAGATTAATTATAATTTCAATAATTTGCTGCTTGGTATGGTTTCCTTTTTTACTTTTATATGCTACTAAACTTAAAGAATAAAAGTTACTACGACTCACAAATGATCTTGGTATGGCTCATTATGCCATCTAAGAATCTTGCATTAAGATTGTTATCATCTTCATGATGCTGTAAGCCATATTCGAAAGTCTTTGTAAGTTTCTAGTTTGATGTTCTTAAATTTGTTTCATTTTTAATTGCTTATCACTTTGATATTAATGTTACACTTTAAATTTGTTTTGTGCTTTAAGTTTCTGACTGTAACTTTCCCGAAGTTCTAGTATTCATTTGATTCGATAATTGCATGGTGAATGAGTTGTGATTAACTATGTTCTCTTTATCTGATCTTTCCTTTGAGTTTATTCCAAAATGTGAATGGTAAAATGCATTAAGATTTACCTCTACCGGATTCACCGTTTCACTGACCAGTAACAAAATGATTGATGTAAATGCTTGCTATGGAGACTTTTAATGCTTTTGAGGTTTGCTTAGTAGTATTCGCCTTTGCAGGGTTCCCTCTGTGCTGCAAGGCGTGCAGCTGCTTTTGTGCGAGGCGATGATGTCATCCACAAATTATTTACTGAATTGGCTTATCGATATAGGTGAATACTTACCCATTGTAAAGACTTTTTTTTTGTTATATCATAGTTTTAGTAACATTAGCCATCTACTTTATTTACAGAGATAGAGCTGGTGGCTACACCAGATTGCTGCGAACTCGAATTCGTGTAGGCGATGCTGCTCCTATGGCCTACATTGAGTAAGTCCTCCATATCATTTGAAGGAAGTCTACCCATGTTGTTGTTTGGCGCATTTTAAGGAAGTCTGCTCATTTTCTATTCAAATTGCCCAATATTATCCAGATGCTCTTATATTGTGGATCATAGAATTCATGTATATTTCTCTTTTTCTGTACGAACAGATTTATTGACAGAGAAAATGAGTTGAGACAATCAAAGCCCCCAAATCCTCAACCTCCTCAAAGAGCACCGTTAGATCCTTGGACAAGATCTAAGCTCACCACCCAGTTTGCACCTCCCAAGGACAATATTTCTGACCCTGATGCATGATTTTTCTTTTTTATTTGCAATAATACTCACATTTTGTTCTCATAAATTGATCTTCCAGCCTTGTTTTTTCCCGGTGAAGCTGTTTTGTATACAAATTAAAGTACAAGGGAGTGTCTTTAGTTTTTTATGGTCATTCTTTTGCTGTTTTTTCTTTTTAAGATGGCAATGTTTTGTTATATGCTTGCTCTAATTACAAAATGGTAGCATTAAGCACAATCTAATTAGAATAAGGATTATAAAGTCTGCATTTCAATTTTAACAAAAATATCAATTAATTCGTTTTTAAGTAATGAATTGTAAGAGTAGATCGTATAATTTGTTGTTGGATATTATTATTGGTGTTTTATTGGTGTAGACTGTAGAGCTCATGATTAGAAAAAGCATCGACATGGCTGAGACCACAAATATTAAACATTTTTATTACTAACTAATATCTTAAAAAATAGAAAATCATAAATATTTGAATTCTACAAGTGTCATATTTTCAAATTATTTTACAATCTCCTACAAACACTCAGCAAATCATCTAGCACTCTAAACAAGAAGATTATATTTGTTTTGAATGTTAATTTCAATAATTATCAAGGAAAATCAAATGAGCCTTGACTAACTAATTAACTACTCTTGTTAATCACACACTTTGTTTCAATCCCACCAAAGAAAAAAGATCGACCACCATCATATACCGCTGGTCTTGCCGTTTCAGCTACCCAATACTATTTAACGGCAACCATTATCGTCTCCGGCACGAGAGGGCCGTCCTCGTGATCCATCATTTTCACGTCCCACTGCATGGCTGATGCTATTTTCGCAACCTTTGCCAAGACATCGACTTTGTCTCGAAGAATGACCGTTCCTATCCATTTCGAAGAGAATGTCCTCCAAATTGCATATGTATAATATAATTCAGTACATGTCGGATAATAAGTTCGATGATTTCATTTTGTTGTGATTATAAACTCCTGATTCTAGCTTACTACTTTTAGCAAACCAGATAAATATCATCATCAAATCATAGAAAAACTCTGTGAAAAACTAAAACAAAAAAAAAAGGCATAGTAATCTAATCCTTAGAACTTTTGGGTATTTCATAAAATTCATCTATTACACTTAATGTGGGTTTTTACTATCATGTGAAGGCTGCCACTTTCCAGTTTAACACTCTTGTATTTAAGCATTGGGTGTCTTGAGTAGCTCAAAACTCAAATAAGCTTAAACATTAAAGCTCCACTTAATTGAAGTTATAAGCAAATTACCTTATATTATGCCAATCAAGGACTATATGTTCGATGTGCAATAAGGTCGTGGCCGTCGTGAATTCCATTTCCGACACTACGACTGGAGATTTGTAGGGAGTGTAGGAAAGAATTGGAAGCAATAGAGTGGCAATCGAGGGCGAAGAAAATATGGAGGTTACTTGTCCTCGTATAAGCTGAAGATGCCACTCCCGTGAATAAAGTCGTATGTTGTCGGGTAAGTAGAACTAGAGAAGCCTTCACACCTGCATAACTATATCAGAAATCATCGAACTCTTCAATACATCGGAAGATTATGGAGCAATAGATATGAGGAGATTTCTCACAAACATAGACCGATAACATGTTTTCAAAAAAAAACATGAAGTAGTTGAAGATAAGACAGCCAAATTCCAAACATACTAACTATCTATTGTTAGAGTTTAGGAGAAAATTGAATAGATAAAAGATATTCTCATATTATTCTAAATTAAAAGAGATGCCTTGTTATAGGCCTGATACATAACCATAAATATCACAAAATAAGGACACTACCCAGAACGTGCAGATCAACACATCTGCAACTAAAAAACAAACTCCTAAAAAAACTGATTAAACTTAGACTTGATCTACCAACAGTTAAATACTTTATTTCAACACCCTCCCTTAAACTAATGTTAATAACATATGTTTACTAATATTTGACTTCAAGTCATCCTTCTTTGCATACATTCTTCCATGCTGCACACTCCAAGCAAACTTCTCAGCTTCTCAAATTGAACAGACTTGAGTGGTTTTGTGAACATGTCAGTGACTTGGTCCTCACTTCTGCAATATACGAGATCAACTTTTTTATCTTTTGAAAGGTCCCGTAAGAAATGAAATCTTACATCAACATGTTTGTTCCTTCCATGTAAAACTAAAATTTTCAACAACTTGATAGTCGAGCTATTGTCACAATAAATTATAGTAGAACTTTCTTGATGAAAGTGAAGCTCCTCGAGAATATTTCTAAGCCATATTGCATGACAAGCACATTCAATTGTGACTACAAACTCCGTTTTCAGTAGTTGAAAGAGTGACAATACGCTTCTTTTTTGACAACCATGAAATAATTTCCGATCCCATCATAAAAACATAGCTAGACATGCTTTTCCTATCATCTTGATCTCCTGCATAATCACTATATGTGAAACCCAACAAATCTGATTTTTCTGCTTTCTTGTATAATATTCCATAATTTGAAGTTCCTTGCAGATATTGTAAAATTCGTTTTGCTGCCATGAGATGCATAGTTTTTGGACTTTCCATGAATCTATCGATGAGGCTTACAGCTAGCGTAATATTTGGTCTTGTTGCTATCAAGAACATTAAACTTCCCACCGTTTACTTATAAAGTGTAATGACCCGGTTTTTTGTAAATCCTTTCAAATGCGTGAAATTTAAAACTTTTATAAAACCATTGAAATCTCGTTTTAAAACGATATCAGAGTGTGTCTAAACCAGACCGCTACCAACCTTTCGTTTTGAAAACCAATGAATAAAATGCGGAAGCGTTATAAAATAATTTGTTTAAAGCATTGCGGAAGCATAAATAATTTAATGAAAGAAACTACACAATTGAATACAATTTAATAAAACTTAATTCAATTACAACCATTTACTTTTTACTCCCTCTAGCCTGACCAGTCACGAGTCTCGCACGTGCAAATCCTTCATCCATGCTTTTTATTATTTGTTCTTCGTTTTCGCATTGATTTCTAATTCTGTGCATTTGATTCATGCATACAAGTACCTACACCTACACCACAAGTAACTGTAAGCCCAAAGCCTTAGTAAGAAAAAATTGTTTAATGCAACGTGATATGCCATTCTTTAGTCCATTTTGGAATGGGGGTCACTCAAACCAATTCTTTCATTAAGCCATTCGTTCGTTATTACTTTACATTAGTTCATTCGTTCATTACTCGTACATCGAGCGGGAGATTGGAGGGTTTCCTCTGTGATGGAATAGTGATCGGATCTAACCTTTTACTTGCAATTAGAACTCTCATACCTGACAAGGGAGGGGCTTCGGCTAGTTGCAGACTAGACCCACTACGCATCTGCCCTCCAACTCCCAATTTCCTTCATTTTCTTTAACATTTTACCTCACTTATGCATGTGTGAGTACTACCACCAAGGTGACACTCCCTATTAGTTTCTATTAACATGATGGATGCCCATACATTCTCAACCTATCATGATGCATGATGCTTTATAACGTACATTAACAGAAATTGAAGTGCGCATTGAAATAAAAGTAACTGTAATTGAAATTGCGCATAGAATGTATAACAGAAATTGAAAGCGCACACAAAGAACAATTATAATATTGAATTGGAAACAACGAAGCACATAAGGAGATCAAACAATGAATATTAAGGAAAAACATGAATTACACACACATTTATCAGAACACAAATATCACATTAAAATAATGAATGGCATGCTTGAATGAAACATGTTATTGATTTACGTGCTATTTATCCTAGTTAATTTCCTAGTCAACTTACATGCTCCCTACATTTATTATTTTAGGTAATTATTCTAATTGGGTATCCAAGTAAATTAGCATGCTCAAGAGTTGATTACATGTTTTTATCCTAGTTAACTAATCATGCTTTGGTTCGATAGAAAATAACATGCCAAAGACAAGCAATTATAAGCAAGATTATAAACAATACCAAAAAGATAATAACAAAGAGAACATAAAAACATATATCCGCATAGTTAATGAAATTCTTGATTCACTGATGCTTAGTCCCTCTTTCTTTCATCTTCACCATTATTCTCTAATAAGGTAAAGCATTAGATGGTGGGAGTTACAATGAAGAAAATGGCAGGAAAATACAAAACAGAATGTCAATTGATTAATCAACAACTTAGCTAATTAACATGCTTAAATTAATTAACATGCTTAAATAAATTAATAGGTTTAAGCCTAATTAATTATTTTAGTTAAGCTAATTAACATACTTAAATAATAATTAACATGCTTCAATTACTTAATACATTGGTATTTGCCTAGTTAGTTAATTAAGCATGCTTAACTAGTAAATCAATTATTGTTGTCCTAGTTAATTGACATGCTCCTATAAGGACTTCGATTATAATTCTAATTAGTTATTCTAATGGATTATCATGCTAAATTTCTAATTAAGTTAACTACTCTAGTCGATTAACATGCTCAATTTCTAATTAAGTTAATTACTCCATAAAGAATTTCAGTTATTATCCTGGATGATTAGACATGCTTTTATGCTAGTTGGTTGATTAGACATGCATCAAAGGACTTAACATATGCATAGTACTATCAATTCACACAACAACTTAACCTAGTTGATAATTACGCATGACATGGTTAAGTTAATTGACATGCTAATATCATTCTAATTAATTACATGCTCAAGTTTAGTTAATTAACATGCATGGCATACCTAGTTAATCCACATGCTAGTTAGTTCATTAAATATGCTAATTATTCTAGTTAAGTTAATTAACATATTTAGGTAATTACTCTAATTAGTTAACATGCTTAGACATAAGGATTTGACGTAGTTATTCTAATTAAGAAGTAATTACAATTCCGAGTTTAATTTACTAAACATGCTCATGATTTAGTTTATTAAACATACAAGGATTCTAGTTGGTTAGTTGTCAATCATGCTCAAGGCCCAGTATATTAACGTGCTAGTTAATTTAACATGCTCGTTTAGTTGCTTAACATAGAGTTTTGTTAACATTTAGATATCAAACGATGGTGATGATAGAACAATATATAAAATGATAGAGCAATATATATGTTGAGTAAAGGAAATGATAGTTTATACTTATCACATAGGGATTTAAACTAAACACAGCAGAACAATGTTAATTTAACGTAAAACTACAGTAAGTAAAGCAGTGAATAAAATCATCGTCCAGAAATTCTTAGCTCATTCATCATTCTCGCAACATCCATCACATTCAAAGTATTTATCACAACATTGATCTCTATCAAGTAACACATTCACAACAAGGGCAATAAGCTAACAATCAAGGAAAGTTACACTATCATCAAAGGAAATCCACGCCAATTAAAGAAAACAACTAACACTAAAGAAATCTACACTATCAACAACTAAGGAAATATCTATAGCAAGGAAATCAACAGAGGAATAACAACAGCAATTCATTCAAAGGATTATCACCTACAAACCAACTAACAACAATTAGCAGTAAGCATTTCAGGGACACTAACATAAAACTCACACACTCTACTTGTGGTGTAACGCTTCCACAGGCCAAGACACCCCTAGTTTCTTACTTAAGTTGATGAACTAAACAAGGACAACAACTCCAGCCCCAGCTCACATGGCAGTAGCTCCAGCTCCAAGCAAGAACAGTAGCTCCAGCTCTTTCCGCTCATGCCACAACTCTCTCTCTCTCTCTCTCTCTCAATTCACACCTCACTACACTCACGTATAATGAAGGAGAAATTACTAACTCACAATCCCTCTCTTGCAGGTCTCACTCTGACTGGAAGGAAAGCTCTCTCGCAGAAGGGGAGAGCTGAACCGTAAAAATGGAAGAATGAAAGGGAGAGGTAGCTAAATCATACCTGGAGGTGGAGGGGACAAACTAGACGCCTAAGGGAGGTAGAGAGGAGGCGACCCAGTAGGGGGAGGTCGGTGCCTACGCGGAGGGTGGGGGAGAGTCGCCTCATGTCGGGGGAGTTAATGGCTACACGACAATTTCCATCATTTTAACTCTAATTTTTTGTAGGTCTGGGCTATTTCGGACAAGTGTGGACGCATTGGTCTCGTCCGTAGTCGTCCGGAAGAGAAAACTCCTGCAGGTAAACTCGCATTCTTGGACGTGGATTGGGGTCCTATTTCAATTCGTATTGTCTGAATTCAGAATTCGGACGAGATCTGGCGTCCGCGTGTGTTTGAATTCATTCACAAATTGGACAGAGTCAAAACCACCTCATCTGCAAGTGTCCACCATCATTCGATGTCATCCGCACACGTCCGAACTCATTCGAAAACTCGTAGCATAAGTGAATTAGGACGGGAATTCGCATCTTGAATCGTCCCAATTCTCGGGACGGTCGCGTCCGAAAACACCCAGAACAACACTTCTTCACCTTTTTCCCACTTAATTTCTATCCCTCAATATTTTCCCCATAAATACACGTCATAAAATGACATGTGTAAATACGCAATGTAATATCCCAACAATCCCAACACTTGATTACATCACGTATACGGGAAAAACGTAATAGGAATACCCTTAGACTTAACGTTCCAACTACATCCTTGATAATACCCCGATAATTCTCCAACTTAAAAAGTCGGGGTGTTACATAAAGAGTATTATCAACTCTTTCACTTCCAGGTTCTTTAATAAGCTTCATGCTTGTTTCTGCTGGTGTGCCCACAGAATTGCAATTTTCCATTCAAAACCTTTTCAAGATTTCTTGCAAGTACTTTTTCTGAGAGATGAAAATACCACCTGGAGATTGAAAAACTTCTATACCAAGAAAATAATGCATTAAACCAAGATCAGACATATCAAACTTAGACATCATTGAATTCTTAAACTGTCCAATCATTTCTTCATCATTGCCAGTATAAATTAAATCATCCACATATAAAGAAACTATGAGCAGCTTATCACCTCCTTCAAATCGCATAAAAAGCATATGTTCATAAGAACATTTAAGAAATCCTTCCTTTAAAAAATAAGCTTAAATGCGACTATACCATGCCCTTGGTGCTTATTTTAGACTATACAAAGCCTTTTTTAATTTAAATACCTTTTCTTTTTGTCTGCCTTCAACATAACCAGGAGGTTGATCAACATATACATGCTCCTCCAAAATTCCATGTAGAAAGGCTGACTTGACATCTAATTGAAATACAGGCCATGAATAATTTGCTGCCAATGCAATCACTAACTTGATTGTATCATGTCATGCAACTGGAGCAAAGACTTCAATATAATAAATACCAAATTCTTGTTTATAGCCTTTTGCTACTAAGTGTGCTTTAAACTTATCCACCTCCCCATTTTACTTTAGTTTTGTTTTGCAGACCCATTTCAAACCAATGGTCTTTTGTCCTTTTGGAAGTTCCGTTAGCTGTCAAGTATCATTTCGTTCAATAGATGCAATTTTATCATCCATTGCCTTTCTCCATTTTGAGTGTTGAACAACTTCGTCAAAAGTTAAAGGATCACAATTTGAAAATAAAGCAAAATTTATGAGTGGATCTTCACTTTAATCAAATGGTGTTACATCATAATCATCCATCCATGCAGGCCTCATTCTAATCCTTTCTGAACATCTTTCAATTGTGGGTGTAGATGTCTCTATCACTACTTCTTCCTCAAGTTGATGATGTGGATGCTCATCATCTTCAAGAACAATTGGTATGTTCTGTTGAGTACTAGCTGCATTCCATTTCTAGAAAATTTCTTCATCAAAGATTACATCATGACTAATGATGATCTTCTTAGTGAGAGGGTTATACAGCTTGTAAGCTTTGGAATGATCACTTATTCCAAGAAAAATATATTTCTCACCTTTGTCATCTAACTTCTTTCTCTTCTGGTCTGGAATATGGGCATAAGCTATACACCTAAAAGTTTTGAAATGATCAACTGATCGTTGATGACCACTCCACTCATCTTCTGGTGTCATATTTTGAACTAATAGAGTTGGGCTTCTATTCAAAATGTGGAGACTCCAATTAACAGCTTCGGCCAAAAACATTTTTGCATCCCGCTCTTCGCCAGTAGACTTCTCACCATATTTAGGATTGTGCGGTTCTTTCTCTCGCATACACCATTTTGTTGTGGTGTGTAAGTCGCTTTTAATTGACGTTTAAGGCCATGAGTATCACAAAAATTTGCAAATTCATGTGAGTTATACTCGCCACCTGGATCTGTGTGCAACACTTGTATATAACAACTTGCTTCTTTCTCAACAAATGCTTTAAAACTTTTGAAAGCTACTAAAGCTTAAGATTTTTCTTGTAAAAAATATGCCCATGTTTTTCGACTCATATCATCAATAAAAGTGATAATATACTGTTTACCTCCATTCGAAACTAGATTGATTGGGCCACACATATCAGAGTGCACAATCTCCAACAGTTTTCTTGCTCTTTGTGTTTTTCCTTTTGGGAATGGATCTCTGTTGGAAGATCAGTCACCATTTTCTTTTGTTGTAGTATCTTCAAACTATTGAAGTTTAGATGATCATATCAAAAATGCCATAACCACACATCATCTTTGAGTCTTGTTGAGAGACAAGTTTGTGAAATATTCTGCAAATAGAGAGGAAACATCCTGTTTGTTGTCGTTTTAACTTGAGCAATTAAACTTGATTTATTAGGGGTGTGCAAAACCAAACCGGTCCCGAAGAACCGGACCGAAACTGGCGGTTTCGGTACCGGTTCAGTGCTGTTTTGCATAGACCGAACCAAATTTCGGTTATGCTTGAACAGAACCAAAATTATCGGTCCGGTTCTCAGTTCCAGTTTCCCAGAACCGGTATCGACCGAGAGAACCGTGACTGGGATTTAGGGCACCCAGCTCAGCTCCTTCTCGTTCAGTCGTTCGCAGTTCTCTCTCACTCTCAGCTGCAAAGTGCAAACCCGACAGGCGACAGGCGATAGGCGACACCCCACTCCCGAGCTCTCCCCTCCGGCCTCCTGACTCTCGAGTCTCCTGATCCTCCACTCGAATGGCAACCGAATGGAGTTCCAGGCGTTCCTATTGACGTCTTCCATCTTCTAGCATCTTCCAAGTTTCGAGTTTCGAGTTTCGACTTCCGACTTCCTTCCACCGACTGAGAGATCGCGAATCTTCAGCTCGGTTCGTATTTCTGTAATCTGATCGTCTACCCTTTGAATGTTCTGTTTCATCTGTCTTCCGTCTTCTGTCTTCCGTCTTTTAGTCTTCTGTTCTGTCTTCTGTCTTTGACACTTTGATTGTTGATATTTCTGATAAACAAGTTTAGTCTTATGTTAAATAGGCGAACTGCTGCTGCCACTCCAGTGCCTCTGCCTGCTACCAGTGCTGAATCGAATTCGAATCTGATTTTTGCTGCGGCTTGCGAGGGTAAGATCCACTTATCCCGCATAATGATATAATGACTTATGATTCTGGAATTTGGACTGTCTACCCTATTGTGATTTGATTAATGATTTTGTTTGAGTTTTAGATTATGATTATATATGCAGTGTTTAATTGTTCTTGATTATGAGATAATATAATTGTTATATCAACAATTATATAATTGAACTTTCTATGATAATATAATTGTTCTTGATTAAAGTCATTAGTGTGGGTGGAGGTGGATCAAATGCTGTTAATTGCATGACAGAAAGTTCAATGAAGGGTGTGGAGTTCTGGATTGTCAACACAGATGTTCAAGCAATGAGGATGTCACGTTTCTATCCTGAGAACCGTCTTCAAATTGGGCAGGAGCTTACGAGAGGTCTTAGTGCTGGTGGGAACCCCGAGATTGGCATGAATGCTGCCAAAGAAAGTAAACAATTTATAGAAGAGGCACTATATGGATCAGACATGGTTTTTGTCACCATAAGTTCACTTTGATCGTTACAATGCTCCAGTAGAAACTACTTGTTATATTAATGTTATGTTAATTTATTAAATATATTCTATGTACTTTCTGTAATTCGTATTCTGTCTTACTTTTGCGATGGAATTATGAATCTTTTGAAGAAAAAAAATTGTTGAATTTGCTAGTAGATAAGTTTATTGATTGATCAGCTCCATCTTAGGAAAATGATAGTTAGTCTTGAAGTCTTGTCATTTTGGATCATATGGAACATTTCAAATAAAGCTAGGATAAAGTGCTGTTTTTCCATAATTTTTTCTCATTTGTGGCGTTCAAAATCAATGCTTGATAAGTTGGAATGGGTGGAGGAAGCGGCACTGGCGGTGCTCCCGTCATTGCAGGAGTTGCAAAGTCAATGGGTATTTTGATAGTTGGTATTGTTACTGCCCCTTTTTCCTTTGAAGGAAGGAGGAGGACATTTCAGGCACAGGAAGGAATTGCAGGATTAAGAGACAGTGTCAACACGCTGATTGTCATTCCAAATGACAAGTTATTGAGGGATGTTTCTCAGTCTACTCCTATTACAGAAGCGATTTTTATTTTTTTATTTTTTGCATTTTTTTATAAATTTTATTATAATATTAAAAAAATTATATTTTATATTCGGTACTGAACAGGTACGAACCGGAACCAGTACCGAATTTCCAGTTCGATACCGATTCGGTACCGAATTCTCATGGGACCGGTTCTGGTTTTGGATTTCCATAACCGGAACCGACCGGTTCGGTGAGGTTTCATTTTGGAACTGGACCGTGAACACCCCTATGATTTATCATCACGAACGTGGCATAGACCATCTTTGATTTTGATCTCATAGCCCTTTTCTTGCAACTACCCAATACTCAATAGGTTAGTTTTCAAACTTGGAACAAAAAGCACATTAGAAATTGTGTGAGTTATGTTCCCATTAGTCTTTATGATAATTTGACCTTTTCCTAAAACTGAAATTGTAGTGTTGTTGCCAAACTTCGCAGCATCTCTATATGGCTCATCCAAGGCAGTAAAATTTGCTTTATCACCACACATGTGATTACTGCAACTAGTGTCTAAGTACCACAACTGCTTGTTGGTTTCTTCATTGGTGTGACAAGCCATCAATAAAAGTATCTCCTCTTGTGCTTCTGCAAAATTAGAATTTTCTCCAGCAACATCAGGTAAATTAGTCCTACATTCATTTTGATAATGTCCATACTGTCACGACCCGGAGGGGGGGCCGGACAGAAACGCCAGGCCAAACGACCCGATCTTCGTAGAAGACCTGATCGCCCAGCCCAAGGCTTGTTAATATGTTGCGGAAGACTTGTATGAATACCCAGCCGTAACCCACTTGGAATGGGTCACGGTCCATATAGTAATTGCGAGAATTATAAATAATGCGGAAGTAATAAACCTTTACGTCCAAATGATACTGTGCATACAATTCAAGAAAATCCAACAACTAAGTTTAGTATTTCTACAGTCAACCAAACTAAAGATTATACAATCATCCCGAATATTTCTTAACGATTAATAAATATTTAACTAGATGAAACATATGAAATAGAACAAAGTCCTTACTCTAAATCTCTCTCAAGTTTAATTAACCTTCTCTTTACCTGGAAAAATAAGTTGATTGGGGTGAGTGACTAGCTCAGTATGGAACCTATACTAAATGTAATGTACATGTAAAACTTGTTTTACTGTTTTTCTTGAAAACCATGAATTTTGAGAAATATGCACATTTTTCGAAAACATTTGAAATTCATTTTCTCTTTTAGAAAATCTGGCCCCAAGGCCCCGACGAGATATTTAGAAAACATGGCTGTATACAAAGACAACTATATGTTAAAACACTCTCGTCGTGTTTTATATCAGAAACTGTAATCTGTGGAAAGGGAGGAACACCATGGAATCCTCCGAACAAACGCACAGAAAGGCGGCGACCGTTTCCGGGCAGCACCTCATGAGCCTGGTGGAAAGAGAAGAGAAAAATGATGGTGGTCCGTAGACTCGACTCGTCACCCAGGTTGTCGTGCAAAATTCCACTACGACACGCCCGTAATATAAACAGATAGAAATATAACACCCTGATCAGGTTTAGGGATTTGCAACCCACGGAAGCATCGTCACCTTCCCAATGTCTCCTATTTTCACACAGCGCGCAAACAAAAACATCCCCACGTAGCAGGAGATGTATCGGGGATAGCCTCCCAATACTCTGACGCCGCGGTCGTGCAGAGTGCCAAGAGGATCTATCAATCTCGTAACAATAACTAGTATATCACACCATGAAATTAAATGCACGAAAGTAAACATGTAAAACCTTCGTACATACATAGTATAAAAAGCTGACGTACTGTCGAACAGTCCCCGTCAGGTTTTTCATATGTGGTATCCCACAAAATACGATTTTGAAAACGATGCAATGCAATGCAAAACAACTCAGTATAAAACCCCTACCTTGATGACGGCCTGCCTTACCGTCCGAAGCAACCAATCACGCAAAAATCGTATCACACTCGCTGGAATCATCCAAGCCTGGCAAATGTACCAAACGTGAGAATTCATAAATTAATCCCAAAAAAGATAACGGAGGGACCTATACCAAAATAGGAGTTCAACCAATCCTATTTTAAAAATTCCAATAAAATTTCCAACTCTACCTAATAACACCCTTTAAACTTAAAATCCAACTTTAACCAATATAGAACTCAAGACCAAAATTCAATTCATACTCCTTGAATTACTTACCTTCAATTACAATTAAAATCCGTCATTCAAAATAACAACCCGATTTAGGATCACAGCAGTAATGAAACAATGCATTTATCTTTTACTCTTTGACTTCAACACTTCAATTATCCACAAACAAAACTAAGTATATTTGGAGGCTAACAACCAAACTCAAGGAATAGCAACCTGGTAATATTCAAAGAGCTATTACCTAACCAGAATAATTTACCAAAATCGAGAACAAAACAGACCGTAAGTCCAACATAGCAATATTTCCCCAAGACATAACATATATCCCTCATAGCTTTCATCACAATTAAATTAGGACATGAACATTTCTCTTGAAATAAAAGTATCTCCTCTTGTGCTTCTGCAAAATTAGAATTTTCTCGAGCAACATCAGGTAAATTAGTCCTACATTCATTTTGATAATGTCCATACTTATGACATCGATAGCATTCCACATTCGACTTGTCTGCTGACTTTGATTTATTAGTTGTTGATCGATGGCTTCCACTTCCTCTTCCTCTTCCATTATTTCTTCCTCTTCCTCTTCCTTGAAATACAAAATTTTGATTAGTTTGAAATTGTTGTTCTCGTGAGCATCTTCCTATATTGCTGCCTTTACCTCAACCTCAGCCTCATCCTCCTCTTCCTCTTTTTGAACCCGGATGATGATTAATTGAGGCTTGTAATGCTTGCTCTTCTTTCTCTTGTTGTTGATTCATTTTTTGTTCATAAACTAACAAAGATCCTTGTAGTTCATCAATAGAAAGAAGATCGAGGTCCTTTGGTTCTTCAATTGAGCAAACCACATAGTTGAATTAGGGGTCATTGAACGAAGAATTTTCTTGACTACAATCACATTTTTCATCTTTTCACCATGAATCCGCATCTTGTTGACAATTGCCATTGTTCTGGAGAAGAAATCAAAAACTGATTCTCTCGACTTCATTTGGAGAAATTCAAAATCTTAGCGAAGCGATTGAAGCTGCTGCCTCTTAGCCCTTTGTGACCCTTGGAATTTCTTCTTCATAGAGTCTCAAATTTGCTTCAATGTGTCATTGGAAAGAATAGCTTCCAAGATTGGACGATCAATTGCTTGGAAAAGATAATTCTTTGCCTTAAGATCATTTATCTGGAGCCCTTCAAGTTCTGATCTTTGAGCATCTGTCATTATTACACCTGCTATTGGTTCAATAATTCCTTCAGAGACTACTTGCCAGTACTCTTTAGATCGCATAAAATTTTCCATTAACATGCTCTAATGCTCATTTAGTGACCATCAAAACGAGGAATCGCTGCTTGAACAAAGCTTTCTGTTGCCATAATTGTTGCAGAGTAGTAGTTTTGCTACTGCAAAAAAAAAAAAACACTTTTGCTCACTGCCGTGGCTCTAATACCACTGTTAGAGTTTAGGAGAAAATTGAAGAGAAAAGATATTCTCATATTATTTTCAACTAAAAGAGATGTCTTGTTATAGGCCTGATACATAACCATAAATATCACAAAATAAGGACACTACCCAAAACGTGCAGATCAACACATCTGCAACTAAAAAACAAACTCCTAAAAAAACTGGTTAAACTTAGACTTGGTTTACCAGCAGTTAAATACTTTATTTCAACACCTATTTCACTGAAAACTATGAAGAAATGTGACAAATTCTTCTCTGTCACGTTCTTATGGTCGTGATAGATGCCAGTAAGACCTCTCTTGAAGTGTTGTAAGCAATCGAGTAGTTCTAATAATTTTATTGATCTTTTGGTAGAAATTTATAGGCTTTTCCAAAGATAATTGTCTTCTTTGTCGATTCATTTGTAACTCCGTCAAAGAATCAAATTTATCAGGAATCACAGCATGTTCGAATCAGGATTTTGGCCTGAGACTGGATAAAGGCGCATAATAATGGGTACCTATCAGTTTGCTACCATCTTCTCATAAAGATGGCGTCCCTTACGGAGAGTCAAGCTACATGCTTTAATGGTCATATGTGAGAGACTCGGGGCTCTTAGCTCCATTAAAGAGTTATAACTCTGATACCAAGTTTTCTCTGCGGAATACAAATAGAATTATTTATTACTATTCTAGTTTTCTTAGTGTTAATCGTTATCGTTATTGAATTCTTCAGATTCAACTTCTGAATCAGATTTTTTCGGTTTTTCTGGACAATCCTTTAATTGTATATCTAAAATTTGTTTGAATCTATATAAAAAACTTTCTAGTGCTAATAGTTCGAGTCGTGTATGATTGATTTCTACTTGTGGGAGATTTGTTTCTACTAGATTATTTAATCTTTCATCTATTTCTCGAGGAAAATCCATTAAATATTTTGTTAAATATTTTATCATTCCATTGACTTCACTTTTATTGTAAAAATTGATATATTCTAATTTTCCTATTACTTTTTCATAATTTCTTGTCATTTTATCACTGCATTAAATATCTCTGTTTCAAAGGTTTAATATTTCTAATATATTTAAGATTATATGTATATAAATATCAGTGTTTCATATTAATTATCTGGGTATAGATCGAAATAATAGCCATTGTCCGATGAGAAAAAATAATAATTCAAGAAATCAAGAAGTTGTTCTAACATTATATAATTTTCCATATATAGCATATTTTCATTGTTGAATCTAATCCCGTACAATGACATTTTTTTTAATCTATTCGTGTGCTGAGTGATCTGATTACTGTTCGTAAGGATTTTATGGTTAGTTCTTTATTTTCTTCTTCTTTCTCTTCTTCAAATAATCTTTTAACCAAAGGGGTTGATTCTTTTATTTGTAATGATTCTAGAAATTCATATACTAAAGATTGTCTAAGAAATTCGTATAGAATAAAATTACTGTTCCAAAAAAAGATATACTTCTTTTATGATGTCTGTCATCTGTAATAAATCTTTGTTCAAAATTTTGAAGAAATACTCTTGTTGGTGTTTCTAGTTTTAATAATGGTTTAAATAATTTGTCTATCAATATTTTTTCATCTTGTCTAAATATTAGACTGTGATGACTATTTGTCAAGGCATAATTAATTTTGTAAGTTACGGTAAAAGGATGATTTTTATTTTTCATGAAATTTTTTCTTTTTTAATTCATATCGTAAAGTTATAGATCTGCATAGATCGTGATCTTTTAGGCTTAATCCTAATTGAATATTTATATCAAATTTAATTTTTCCTTGTGATAATTTACCTAGTCCTCGTGCAATAATACACACGTGATCATCAAGTATTCTATCATCTTTTATTTCTAATTTAATTGGAGTGTTAATTCCTTCCATAAAAGTACTTTTAAAAAGAATTTGAATTATACTGCAATAAATATAAGAAATCTTTAGTGATTCAGGTTATTTCATTTTATTTATTCTTTCATAACTTTGTCGTTTATTAACAATAAGGATTACAATATTTCCTTTTATTTGTTCAATAGGTATAACTTCTTCTCCTATCATAATTCCGTATTTAATTATATTTTTTCTTAAAAGTCTTTGTTTAATACTTTCAAATAGAGATATGTCAAAATTATATTTTTCTGTTAAGGATAAATCAATTTTCCTTATTTTCTTTGTATCAATAATGCCATGAAACATATAGCCTAAATGTTCGTTTTCTTCATAAGATTCAATCATCATTGAATGATTAGTAGAAGTAGAAGGTAACTGGTATGACATAATAATGTAATAATGTACATGATATGTTCTTGATATTGATGCTAATGTTGTAATGATTCCTCCAGAGAATTACTCAAGGATCGTTATCAACCAGAGTGCGAGGATGGTTGAGAGAGATATCAAGCGAGACTTACACCAACTGCTCTTAGATAAACTCTGAGTATTCTCAAAAGAAAATGGTCTTATTTATAAGAGGGGGTTAGGTTCCCTACAGACCCTCAGGGAATATATTTCCTGACACACCTTACATGATTTTACATAAAGAAAAGTAAAAGTAGATTCCCGATAGTGGGAATCAAAGTACAATAATTTTCATGGAAAAGAAATAAAGTGAAAATGATAATTCACATGGTACTGTGGTGAATGGAGCTGCTTGCTAGAAGATGCTCCTTGTCTGATGGTGGTGATGCTTTATTCTATATTATTAATTCTTTGTCGTTTTGTTGGTGGCTAGTTTTATTGCTTCTGGTAAATATCTTGTCTTCGTTGCTAGTGGTTGACATCATTGCTTCTTGTGATAGCTTTCATTTGTCAAAAAGATTGTAGGCTTATGGATGGCTATAATGGCATAATACTGTGGATTCTTTTTTCTTTTTCTCTGCTAACTTCTTTTTCATCAAGTAAAATTTTTTACATGATACCCGATATTCATTATATTTATCATATGCTTCATAAGATGATCTAGCACTGATAAAACGTCTGATAGCATTTATGATAACTCCTTTACTTGCCCATGGGTTGCTCTTCTTGGCCAGTGAGATTAAACAGTCGATATATATGCCTTGATTGGTATGGATAAAATGATTAATGTGAAAAGAATCAAAAGCTGAAATTTTGACCTTTTTGACTTGTCGTCGAGCTTTTAATCCAAGATAGTATCCACTGCTTAATTTTTTATATGCTTCATCATAATTCCTTCTGATCCATAGATATTCACAGAATAATTTTTTATGTTCCTTTCCAAGTGCTTGAGAGTATTCTATGAGATCGTTGGGATTGAAAAGTAATTGTGATATGTCTTCATCACTAAGGTATTGCTTGATCCATGACGTTTGAATAATTGGGATTTGTATCTCCATGTTGGGATTGAAAAGTAATTGTGATATGTCTTCATCACTAAGGTACTGCTTGATCCATGACGTTTGAATAATTGGGATTTGTATCTCCATGATGAAGTTGACTGCGCTCTTCTTTCTGATATGCTCTGATGTCGGACCAATTTTTAATAGGATGACTGATATTAATGTTTTGATAAGATTTTTAGAGTGGTGTTTGATCGCATCACTCCATTAGGAAGCTTTGATAATGTTTTTTAGAGTGGTGCTTGGTGCATCACTCCACTAGGAAATTTTGATAATGTTATTGAGTGATGTCTCATCACTCCACTAGGAAATTTTGATAATGTTTTTTAGTGATGCCTCATAACTTCACTAGGAAATTTTGACAATGTTTTTTTAGTGATGTCTCATCATTTCACTAGGAAATTTTGATAATGTTTGTGAGTGGTGCTTATCGCATCACTCCTTTAAATAGGTAATAGTGATCGTATTATTTCGACTATTTCCATTTTCTTGTTAAAGTATCAGCAAAGCTATTTTTCTCTGATTTTATGTATTTGATATACGGTTGATATTGATAGAGCTGAAGCTGCCATCTGATTAATCGTCATTTTCTATAATCTTCTTGTAATTTATATTTCCAAAAACATGTAACATATTTCGAGTCTGTACGTAGTTCGAATCTTGTCCCTAATAATTATATTTTCCATTTTTTAAAAATTTTGAGACAAGCATAAGTTTCTAATTCTTGAATGGAATAATTTTGTTCAGTTTTAGTAAACGTTCCAGAGATATATTTACATAATCTTACCGATAATTTTTCTGTTTTAAGTAGAGGTTTAGTTTCACGTTTTACACCATCAGTAATAATTATATTTCCTGTAGAATCAAGGTTAAGAATATTTTTTCTGTTTATTATGGCAAGCATACATCCTGCCCGAGTGTCTTGAGATGCGTTTGTTTCTATGATAAGGAAATCTTTTATATTAGGATTATATAATGTTGGTAAAACTTGACATTGTGTTTTGATTTTCTTTACCATTTCTGTATCTTCATTTGTCCATATCCATTTCATTTTTTCTGATAATTTATTTTGTAATTCTTTTCTTTCTTTAGCTAATTCTTTTAAAAAAACTTTGTTCTGCGATGTAATTTAAATATCCTAAAAATCTTTGTATTTGTTTTCTATCTTGCAATTTATCTGGAAATTTATGTAAATTTTCTTGTATATTAGAGGTTAATTGGATTTCTCCATTATGATTTAATTTCAAACATAAATATTCTACCTCGGTTTGTAATAATTTGGATTTCTTTTGAGAGATGATTAGTCCTTTTTCTTTACACCTGTTTAATACTTTTAAAACTGCATTAATGTGTTCTTCTTTACTACCAAATGTAAAAATTATAATATCGTCGATATAAGATAAGCAAATGTCTTCTAATCCTTCTAGATTATTGTCCATAAATCGTTGATATAATGAAAGTGTTTGATACATAACCATAAATATCACAAAATAAGGACACTACCCAAAACGTGCAGATCAACACATCTGCAACTAAAAAACAAACTCCTAAAAAAACTGGTTAAACTTAGACTTGGTCTACCAGCAGTTAAATACTTTATTTCAACACCTATTTCACTGCAAACTATGAAGAATTGTGACAAATTCTTCTCCGTCACATTCTAATGGTCGTGATAGATGCCAGTAAGATCTCTCTTGAAGTGTTGTTAGCAATTGAGTAGTTCCAATAATTTTATTGATCTTTTGGTAGAAATTTATAGGCTTTTTCCAAAGATAATTGTCTTCTTTGTCGATTCATTTGTAACTCCGGGAATTGATCCTGTAGATATTCTCAGAGGCATCGAAAAAGGTCTCATTAGAAATCTATGTAATTCCCCTCCAGAAACTTCATCCTCATTAGTCACATCGAGGAATGGAGAAATACACATCTCCATTTTCTGGTACCTGCAATTCAAAACTTCAAAATTTTAAGTTCAATTTGGAGCGGAAAATTTGAAGTCAATGATGGCGCACCAAACATCATCAGAATCCTTTTATTCGCAAATATTTTGAGACTCGCTTTGGCAGGATTTATCGTTTATTTTTTTCTCCAGATTGCCAAATCTCCCTTCTCGTACTTCTTTTCCCAACAGAGAAGCTTGGCTAGATCTTCTATCTTCTTCTGCTCTGCCTTGAGATCCTCCTTCGTGCACTTCCATCTCAAGTTAATCGGAGGACCCAATAAGATCCAATATTTGCCAGGTCTAAGGACCTGATCGACCTCACAGAGTTACATACCATCTATCAACAAAAGTTTATATCTTTAAATGTACTCAATTTCTACGAATGACATTCACAAATCTAATAATGGAAACATTTCCTTAGCAATAATCACTTGTAGTTCATCGCTGGACGGCGGGAGACAATGTATTCAGTCGGAAGCCCACACTTGAGAGTTGTTTTGAGTCTTAAATTTTTGGGTGCCCGGTCCAAACGATGGACACCCACACATGCGAAATCAAGTACTAAACAAGACAAAAGCCCATTCTGCGGACGCCTACTCCTTATAGTTATTTTGACTATTCCATTTCTAGGCTCCCAGTCCAACCAGCGGATGTCCAGCATGGACACCCTAACTTAAAGCTCAGGTGCCCACTATCGAAAGCTATTTTGACTCTTCCCACAATGGACGCCCGCAAAGTCACCTATGCAAAGAGTCAAACACCCGCACTTAAGCATGGGATGACCATGGAAAAGGCTTTTGTCCTTTATACATGTGATTGCATGGGCGTCTCTTGTTTAAGTGCAAGCGTCTGACTCCTTGTATAGGCAACTTTGCGGGTGTTGTTTTAAAGTGCAGGTGTCCGTTGTGGAAAGAATTGAAATAACTCTCGTGAGTGGGCGTCCAGTCTTAAAGTTAGGGCATACATGGCTGACATTTATTGGTTAGACCGAACTCCCGAAAATAGAAGAGTCGAAATGACTCTGGGTAGTGGGCTATTGGATTTAAGTGTAGGTGTACACGGAAGGAATTTTTGTCCTTTTAAGTACTATATCATTTCTTGTTATTTTTCTGTTTAATTCTACCATCATAGCAAAAAAGATTGGGTAATCAAGAAGGGAGGTACATAGAACCTGAAACTTGTGAGGTACGTACTTGATGCATCAAAAGATCACTCACAGTATTTGAGATTTGTTAAAGTTAGGGGTGTGCAGAACCAAACCGGTACCGAAGAACCAAACCGGAATCGGCGGTTTTGGTACCGGTTCGGTGCATTTTTGGTGGGTACCGAACTGAAGTCGGTTCTGAGTGACCAGAACTAACTTTAGCAGTCCAGTTCTCGATACTCGGTACCGCAGAACAGTACCAATCGAAGAATTAAAGTTACAATTTAGGGCACCCATTCATTCTATCGAACGAAGAACGCAAGCGCTGCTTCTCTGAGTTCTCTCTGATTGAGATGTACTCTAGAGAATGGTTTCTTTCCTGATTTATCTGCAATATCACGACCAGATATTATCTTTTTCTGTTCGCCAAACAATCCTACCGGTTCTGCTGCAACAAGGGAACAACTGACGCAGTTGGTGCAATTTGCAAAGGACAATGGATCAATTATAGTCTATGATTTTGCATATGTTATGTATATTTTTTAGGATAATCCAAGATCCATCTTCGAGATTCCTGGGGCTAGGGAGGTAATCCATATTCATTCAAAAAGTAGTAGATCTAGTGGTTTTCTTTTGTTTTCGGTAATTTGTGCATATCCTCCAACCGATGACAGTATTAGTTGGAATTAATTCATTGTTATTGTTTTGAAACACATTAACTCCACCCTTCTTTGGCACACACTGCAATGGTCTAACTCATGAACTATATGAAAAATGATAGATAATCCCTGCATTTGACCATTTTATTATCTCTTTCTTTAAAACTTCCTTCTTGATCGAGTTAAGTCTTCTCTACTATTCAAAGAATTTTCTATGATTTTCTTCCAGTAAGATTTTATGCCTGCATATTGAGAGGCTGATACTCTTCACATGTCTGCTAATCCAACCAATGGCTAACATCATTAATAATTCCACTTCCTATTTTTCATTAATTGTTGGTGACTAGTAAAGTATTATTCTACACAAGAAATGAGTATTTCAAGTATGAAGTTAGAGTTTTCAACTCAAAGTTAGGTGGTTCTTCAGTTGAAAGGTTGAATTGTTTTCTCCTTTCCAGATAATTCTAAAGATCGATTGGTAAGCTGAAGTGTCACGGTTGTTGACATTATTTCACCAATACCAAGCTATTTAAAAATTGACATAGACATTTAATTAATACTAGCTTCCAAGTTACAATGAGCTTTTCTAAAGTAGTTGTTTCCAATCACACAAGGTATTGCAAAGCTTCCTGGGTCCTTTAATTTTGGCAACAGTACATTTAGCAGAAGTGCACTGCTTCCCTCAATATTTGTCATAAGGCATTGGGTGTCGTAATGTTACGGCAAATAATGAAGCAAGTCAAAGAATGGGAAAGAGATCAAGAAAGAAGTCAATATGGCTCAAAGACTTTACTGAGTAAAAAGGAGTTATACAGCTAATAGTAGTATAGTTGTAAGAAATTGTAAAACAGTTGTTGTATAACCGGTACAATTCTGTATAAATAGAAATTGTAAACAGAGGAAAGATAACAATGAAAAATCTTCGTCTTCTTCTTCAGTTTTCTTCTCAGCTTCTTTTCTCTTCTTGAATTGCGCTTCTGAGCAGGGAACCTCCTGCATCATTGGTGCTTTCATTGCTTTTTGCCGCCATGGCAGAAGGTACTCGTTCTCAATCTATCCAGAATCAATTGCTGGAAGAATGCCGGAATTGATTGTCGTCTCATGATCAACAAATGAATGATTTCTATACACTTTTGAAAGAAATTAGCATCAAGTTAACATCTATGGAAGGCCGGATTGAGCAACACATTCGCAATCCTGTAATTACGCCACTGGAAAATTCTAGCAGCAGAGGAAAACAAGGTGAGAATTTTGTGGACAGTGTCTATAAACCTTTTCGTTCGATTAAACTGGACGTACCAAGGTTTAATGGTGATGATCCAAACTATTGGATTTTTAAGGCCAAACAATTTTTCGATTACCATGAACTTGATGATACATAGAAATTAAAGATTGCCACCTTTCATTTGGATGGCGTTGCTTTGCAATGGCTTCAATGGCTTTTTCGCAATAACATGATTACTACTTGGCGTGCTTTTCTACAAGCGTTGCTTGTTCGATTTGGGCCATCAGAATATCGTGATGTACAAGGCGAATTGTCAAAGCTCACTCAAACATCAACTGTTTCAGATTTTCAGAACAAATTTGAGGCATTGATGAATCAAACGGTGGGTGTTTCTTCTTCATTTCTGCAGAGCTGTTTTGAATCAGGTCTTAGAAATGATATTCGGAGAGAAGTCAGGGCACTTAAACCGCAGTCTCTTGATCAAGCTATCAATTTGTCAAAATTAATGGAGGATAAACTAGATGACACGGGTAATAGAGTGAATTTTTCTAAAACCCAATTTCACCAATCTGTTAAAATGTCAGAGTCTTTGCCTCCATTATTACCTACTCCAAAATTACAGCAGTCTCAACAATTATTGAATGTTAAGTCCTCAACCATTCCTGTTAAGCGTTTGTCAACAACTGAAATGTTGGAAAGAAGGGAAAAAAGTGTATGTTACAATTATGATGAGAAGTTCAATCGAAACCATAAATGTAAGTCCAAATTGTTTGTACTAATGTTAGAAGATGATGATTGTGGGGTTTCTAATCTACTACGTGATAACAAGGAGGAAGCTACTGCTTTTGTTGGTGAAGAGCAGATTGATCTTCTAGCCATTAGTTTACATGCATTAGCGGGGCAACAATCGCCAAGGACTATTCGATTTGTTGGGTATGTGGCACATAAACCAATCCAGATTCTAATTGATGGGGGTTCAACACATAATTTCATTCAAGATAGACTGGTTCATCATTTAAATTTACAAGTTCGTCCTTCTCGACACTTTAAGGTGTTGGTTGGCAATGGGGATGAGTTGGCTTGTACAGGATCTTGCTTGGATTTGGAAGTTCAAATTCAAGGGCAAACATTCTTGATTGATTTCTATGTTTTGCCAATACAGGGGGCTAAAATGATTTTGAGAGTTCAGTGGTTAGAACTCCTTGGACCAGTGCTGACAGATTATAAAAATTTGACTATGCAGTTTTCTTGAAATGGGCAGCCAGTTTTGTTACAAGGTTCAAAGCAACTAAGTTCCAGTTCAATACAGCTGCATCAATTAAAAAAATTGCATAAAACAGGTGCGATTTCTCATTATTTTTGTTTCCAATCTGTTTTTTTCTCCATGGGACCACCAGTGCAAACTTTTCCTAAAGATATTCAATCTTTAGTTGCTAAGTATCAATCTGTCTTTCAAGTTCCTGATGGTTTACCATCGGATAGGAGAATTAACCATCAAATTCATTTGCAAGCAAATGCTCCCCCGGTGAATGTTAAACCGTATTGTTATCTTTATTTTCAAAAATCTGAAATTGAAAAGTTAGTTGCTGAAATGTTACAATCTAGAATTATTAGATCGAGTCAAAGTCCTTTTTCTTTCCCAGTCTTATTGGTGAAAAAGAAAGATGGCACTTGGCGATTTTATGTAGATTATAGAGTGCTCAATAGTTTTACTATTCCAGACAAATTCCCTATTCCAACAGTGGATGAGTTGTTAGACGAATTACATGGCCCCATTATTTTTAGTAAGATTGATCTACGTGCTGGTTATCACCAGATTTGAATGGATATGAATGATGTGCAAAAGACCACCTTTAGGACTCATGAAGGGCATTATGAGTTTTTAGTAATGCCATTTGGGCTTACTAATGCTCCAGCCACTCTTCAGGCTATGATAAATGATATTTTGAAGTTGTTTTTGCGAATATTTGTCATTGTATTTTTTGGTGACATTCTGATTTATAGTGCTGCCAGATCTAACCATCTTGTGCATTTGGAAGAAGTTCTTTTGTGTTTACAGTAGCATCATTTGGTAGCCAAATTGAGTAAATGTAGCTTTGGTCAAAGCTCTATGGAATACTTGGGAGATGTGGTGTCTGCGGATGGCGTGTCTCCTAAACAAAGCAAGATTGCTGCAATAGTTGATTGGCCAATTCTGAATACCCTTAAACAACTGCGGGGTTTTTTGGGATTGTTGGATACTATCGTAAATTAATTCGAAATTATGCTACTATTGCTAGTCCTCTAACATCTTTGTTGCAGAAAGATGCTTTCAAATGGACTTTAGGTGCTGAATTTGCTTTTTGCAAATTAAAGGAAGCTGTGGTATATGCTCCAATTTTAGCATTGCCAAAATTTTCCAAGCACTTTATTGTAGAAACAGACGCTAGTGGAGTGGGAATTGATGCTGTACTACTTCAAGATAACCACCCAATTGCTTTTTTCAACAAGAAATTATGCTGTAAAATGCAGAATAGCAGCACATATATTAGAGAAATGTTTGCAATCACTAAAGCTGTTAAAAAATGGAGACCATATTTGTTGGGCAATCGGATTATAATTAAGACTGATCATAAAAGCATAAGGGAAATGCTGACTCAAGTCATTTAGACTCCTGAACAACAACATTTTGTAGTTAAGTTGTTGGGTTATGATTTTGACATTGTTTATAATCCTGGCAAAAACAATATTGTTGCAGATTCCCTTTCCAAAACTTTTGAAACTGATGATGCGATTGTCTCTTTTTTTGCCTCGAGTAGTATTCATTCCAGGTTATTGGATAGGCTGGTAGAGGAGACTACAACTCTATCAGATTTGGTAGATTTATGTTCTCGTATTCAACATGATCCTCAATTATATTCAGCTTACAAATTACAAGGTGGCCTTATTGTCCATGATGGCAGGATAGTCCTTAATGATGCATCAGTTTGTAAAATTGGCATAATCTGTGAGTGTCATTCTTCCCTACTTGCTGGTCATACTGGTATTTTAAGAACCATTAAACGGGTCAGTTCTCAATTCGAATGGCCTGCTTTGAAGAAAGATGTTCGCCATTTTGTACAAACTTGTCTGACTTGTCAATAGACAAAATATGACACAGGGAAGGCTGTTGGGCTCCTACAACCTCTACCAACACCAATGAACATTTGTGAAGATTTGTCAATGGATTTTATTACAGGTCTTCCAAATTCTAGAGGATTTTCAGTAATTTTGGTTGTTGTTGACAGATTGTCTAAATTAGCCCATTTTGTTGCTTTGTCTGTCGGGTTTACAGCTACTAAAGTGGCTGAAGTTTTTGCTTAGAACATTTGCAAACTGCATGGAATTCCTAAATCACTGGTGAGTGATTGTGATCCCATTTTCATGAGCAGATTCTGGAAAGATTTACTTCAGTTAAGTGGTACTAAATTGTTTAGTAGCTCCTACCACCCGCAAATTGAAAGTCAAACTGAGGTAATAAATCGCACTTTGGAGCAATATTTGCGTTGTTTTGTTATGGATTATCCATTGCTGTGGGAAAAAATCTTGCATTGGGCTAAATATTCCTACAACACAGCTTTTCACTCTGCTATTGCAATGTCTCCTTTTGATGCTGTGTTTGGTCGTGCACCGCCGAAAGTTTTGACTTATACAGCTGGTTCATCAATTATTGAGGCAGTGGATTTTTGTTTACAACAACATTAGCAGATTTTAACTAAGCTAAAGGAGAATTTGTTTCAAGCAAAAAATCGTATGAAGAATTTTGCTGACAAACATAGAAGTGAGCGACAATATGTGTCGGGTGATTTGGTGTTGGTCAAATTGCATCTTTACAAGCAGACTTCAGCAAAGGATAGACCTTATTCCAAGTTGAGTAAAAGGTTTTATGGACCTTTTGTGGTGTTGGAACGTGTTGGCCAAGTCACTTATCGTTTACAGTTGCCCACCGAATTCAAAATTCATTCGGTAATTCATGTTTCCCTATTAAAATTGTACAAAGAAGATGCTGCTATTCATGCTGCCCCTTTGCCGGATACGTTCGTTGATAGTCATCCTCTAATTGAGCCATTAGCAATTTTGGACTCACGGTGTGTTACAATTAATAATAGTTTGCAGCATCAAGTGCTAGTACAGTGGTCCGGTTTACCATTGGAAGACACTTCGTGGGAATTTCTTACTGATTTGCGTCTTAATCACCCTGCTTTCAACCTTGAGGACAAGGTTTTTCTACAAGAAGGGGGCAATGTTACGGCAAATAATGAAGCAAGTCAGAGAATGGGAAAGAGATCAAGAAAGAAGTCAATATGGCTCAAAGACTTTACTGAGTAAAAAGGAGTTATACATCTAACAATATTATAGTTGTAAGAAGTTGTAAACGGTTGTTGTATAACCGATACAATTATGTATAAATAGAATTTGTAAACAGAGGAAAGATAACAATGAAAAATCTTAGTCTTCTTCTTCAGTTTTTTTCTCAGCTTCTTTTCTCTTCTTGAATTGCGCTTCTGAGCAGGGAACCTCCTGCATCACGTAACTTTGCATAACTTGATATTTGTTCCAATGCCACTACTAATGGGACGTTAATGTGTTGTTGCTTTAACACATGTAGAAATCTTTTGAACTGCTTGTCTTGTTGTTGCTTCTGTAATCTTCGTGGAAATGGAGCTGGTGGTCTAATAGCTTACAATTCTTGTCGCTATGTCTAACATTGCGCAGGTTGGTGGTCTTGCCTGTCTTTCACCCGAATGCATGAAGGTTTGGTCTCTTATGGATTCTTTTTGTCTGACTGCTAGGACCTTGTATTACTTTACTTTTCTTTTTTACTTTTGTCAATAGAAGATGGTTCTTTAATCGATCATCTGTTTCGTCCGGCATTCATGATTGAAAATTTTAATAATAAAATTTTATTATAATATTTATAAAAAATATATATATACATTCAGTACCAAACTGGTATCAAATTTTCGGTTTGGTATCGGTTCCCATGGGACTGGTTCCAGTTTTGAATTTCTAAAATTGGAACCGATCGGTTCGGTACGGTTTTATTTTGAACCAGATTGAACTGAACCGTGAACACCCCTAGTTAAAGTAGATGTTTTAAACCAAATATATAAAATATCATTTTGTTCTTATATATATTTGTTCATTTTTATTATTTATTTAAATAAATTATGTTTTTTTTTATAGGACAAGGTATCTGGAATAAAAGCCAGGGTTGCAGCCGAGTGGATGTATCGACGAGCATTTGCTGATGGAAGCGAGTCCGACAATCCCTATAAATCAAATTCCTCGTTGCTGCTCCTCTCTCACGCATTTCATATTTAGAGTTCTTCCTCTTCGCGGAGAGTCTCGACTCTTGCCAACGGAGAGGCGACGAAGAGAGCAGAGAACCAACTCAGGCGAGCGCTTCGTGACTCAGGCGAGAGCTGAGCGGTGGCGATTTTTTTTCGTCCGCAGAGGCGATATCTTCGTGAATCAGGTTTTTTTCTCTGTGTTTCGATGAAAGTCTTAATCTTTCTTAATGTTTGTTCTAGTCTGTAAATTTCTTGACACTGCGTCTGCCAATATGTCCAGCGTTTTTGGGTTTAAAATGCAACCATTCAATTGTTATCACGTTGAACATCGCTGTTAGTTGATTTCTGTTGCCATAATTTGTTGAATTACTGCAGTTCTTTGTTTGATTTTCTACCCAGACCACAATTTGGCAGATTGAATATTTTGTTTTTAGGTTTCAAAAGTCAGACAACTTCAAATTTTGTTGGGTTTGCTTAAAGGATGGTAATTGGCATCAGATTTGGCCAATATTAATGAAGTCATTCTGTCAATTCTTTTCTTCACTAAGAAAGATTTGTTTATTGAAGCAATTGCTGCAATTGATTAATTATGATGGGTGGTTGTCTTGAAGGTCAGCATAGTGGGAGCTTTTCACTCCTAAGCTATGAGTGTGAATTGGAAATCATTTTCATTAGGAAGGTTTCTTCTGCAGAAGGGCCTTCTGTTTTGTCTGTTTTAGATGTCGCCTCTGTTTTAGACGTAGCTTCTGTTTGTAGGGTGGTGCATTTTCAGTTTTCTGCGTCATTTGCCTTTGCTTTCTTTTAACTTCATATTTATTTTGTTTGGTTCAGAGAGATATTGCCAATATGATTTGTAAATATCAATTCAAAGTCTGATAGAAATTTGGTTTTGTCGCAAGTGATCATATTTCAAAACTGAGCCTGAACTGAAACACAAAACCAAAAAACCATGCCTGAACTGAAGCACAAAACCAAAAAACCGAGCCTAAACAGGGCCCAAACCGAAAATGGAAAACAAAAAACCAAATCAAGGAAAACCGAAAGCTGAGGTTCGGTTTTCTATCGGTTTTCCAGTGGATTCGGTTTGGTTTTGGTTTTCTATTTTCAAAACCGAAGTGATTCAGTTTGGTTCCAATTCAGTCTAAAATCAAACCAAACCGAACCGATTCCACCCCTATTATTATTACATGAATAATCTTGACCTGTCACGTTTGAGCATGTGTTGAAATTTCTAGAAGTACAGCCATTAATGTACTCTGTCACCTGTTTGTTGTGTTTTTGTAAAAACATTTTTCAGATAATAGGTTTCACATGATTTCTGGAAAAAGAGAAAGAGCACAATAAAATTGTTTTTTCTATTTTTGGCTTCTCAATTCTCATTGTAACAGTTGTAATGCTCTCTATTAATATGTCATTATTTTGTTTTGTAATAATCAAATGCAAATGCCACTAAGAAAAACGAGAAATGGACACGAGACCTAGCATCCCTTAATTATAGATAAATAACAGAAATTCAATACGTCAAAATTATTGTAAGAGCTTGATGACCTCAAAATTCACAATGTGGTAAATATGATAGAATAAATTATAATTTTTTTTCCAGGCCTTTGTGCTTATTGCAATGGGATTGAGCTGTTACACCCTAGTGTACTATATATTTTGTTTTTGCTAGCTCAAAAATCACGTAATGCGACAAAAGAACATAATTATAGATTTTTTTATAAATTTTAGTTAATAATGAAGATCAATTCAATATGCCCTAATGCACTTTATACATTAAGGTAACATACAAACTAAACTTTTAATTTTTAGAGTCTGTTCGAGTTAAACTTTGAATTTTTTTTTTCGACAAATGAACATTGAACTTTGGATAAAATGAATTTCGAACTTTTATGCCCTAATGCACTTTATACATTAAGGTAACATACAAACTAAACTTTTAATTCTTAGAGTCTGTTCAAGTTAAACTTTGAATTTTTTTTTCGACAAATGAACATTGAACTTTGAATAAAATGAATTTTGAACTTTTCATCTTGAATAAATTAGATCCTGTTCAGTTTTCCAATTGAAACCAAATGGAATCTATATTATAATATTAGGTAATTATCAAAAAAAACCTTTAAATTATACGGTTAGTGACAAACTGACCCTTAAACTATATTCGTTAACAAAACAACCATTAAACTATAAACTGTTAAAAAATGAGTTCCGGGCATTTGCAGCTCATCGTCGAACATCCACGGCAGGAGCCCATGTGTTAAGCCGGAAGCCCACTCCTAAGACTTGTTTCCACTCTTAAATATCGGTCAATTATTTGCTTTAGAAGAGTAGAATTTGATACGTTCAATGAGTTAGGAATAGAATGTATGTTTAAGAATATTGGAATAGTTGGGTTGTGCAAAATAGAAGGTAATTACCACGAGCGTGTTGTTAAGATATTTTATGCGAACTTGATTATTCGTACCCAACCATTACTATTGAAGAGTTATTTGTTTGGATGGGAGATAAGATTAACTCCCAGTGACATAAATGAGTTGATTGGATTTCCCATGTATGAACCAAACGATGAATAGTTTCATGATGTGCTCGCATCCACGTGTTCAGATATTTTCTACCTTAATACAATCGCTCCTGTTATCTCTTTTTTTTTTTTTTTTCTAAGGCTTTTGCTTGATAGATGATATGGTATAAAATTTTCATCGTTGTTTGTTAACTTTCAAACATAATTATTGATTTCATCTGAATGCCGAAATGGAGTGTAACATGTGTTTTGTTTTGGAAATGAGTGACATAACATCAAAGATTTATAAGAAGAAGATCAAACCTGAACCATCAGGTGTTTTAGTTGTAGATCAAGACCCTGTATGGCAGAAACCTGTGAATCTTGAAGAAGAAAATGCTGATGATTCCCCCGGTAAAAGATGAAAATAATTATGTTTATGTACTATATTATTGTTTACTTTTTTCAGTAATATAGTTTTTAACAGAGTAATTTTTCCTTCATATAGATGAGGAAAAACCCCTAATTGATGAAGATATTGAGGTCAAGAGAATGAGGAGGCTAGAAGAATTGAGAGCTAGGCGTCCATATAATGCCATATCTGAGGATGGAAGTGGTTGGGTTTCACTCTCTCTGAAACCCTCCATTTCTAGTATTCCAGATTTGGATATGTCTCCACCTCGTAAAGATAGAGTTAGAAAAGATACACCTTCTCCTGAACCGAGGGTGAAGCATTTAGATTCAAGAAGGGAAGGAGAGGATTTGTCACCTCTTCGGCAGAAGCAGCAGTGCCATCACAGTCCAGCACCTGACACTAGAGGAGAGGATTTTTCTCCGCCTCGCAGACGAAAGGTTCGATATGATACTCCTTCGCCAGGAAGTGAATTGGAACATTTGGAATCTAGAAAAAAGGATGATGACTTATCACCTCCTAGGCAAAGAAGATATCGCCATAGCTCATCATTTGAACCTGTTCAGAGTTCTGAAATTTCCCTCTCTCATCATCAGACATCAAATCTTAATCAACAAAGACAGGACAATACACCCGAGTTAAGTGACATTTCTTCTCTTCGATTAGGACGTAATGTATCAGATATTTCACCACCGAGGAAAGGCAGGAAGAATGACAGGAGACCCAGGTCACCTGAACTATCTGCTCGTGGACTTACAACTGAAACTGATGCTTCAAGAATATCTCTGCCACCAGACCTGTCCCCACCCAGGAAAATCCAGAAGAAGCTAGCCCCTCCAGCTTCCTTGAAAGAGCAGCCAAAGACTGGTTTGATAACTGGTCGAGAAATCAGGAAAGAGATTGCTAAAACTAAGAAAGATGATTGGTTAAGGTAAGATTCTACTCGTGAATTATGATGTAAAAAGTCTACCTTTTGTCATTCAATTCTTTGGGTATTGTTCCATGAATAATTTGCCATACCTTATCATGCCTCTTTCTCCCACTTTTTCTCTGCGTGAAGAACTTAAAACAAAAAGCAGTACACCACTATCTGGGTAGATTGAAGAACGCAATAAAGCCTCAATCCTTTGATTATTGTATTAGTTAATATCCCTTCTGCCCGGCTTATAAAAAGAAATATTCTCTTGACTTCTACCGTAGAATAAATGACTCTCTTTTAGATCACTATTTACTCCATGTCAATCTTTCAAATGCATGCTTTGGTTTTCACTTTTCATTTTATTTGTCAATCAATAACTAGTTCTATAGTATTTTTTTGGAGCACGTGAATATGGGACTTGGTCTTGTTTGGTTGTTTTCTGACATTGTTTTTTTAATCATCAAAAAGATTTGTCCTACAGTTTCACAATTGGTCACTATAACAGGTTCAAAGAGATGGATCCGTCTATAAGCGGTGTGGGAGCTGAACCTATTTATCGGGATAAGATTAAAGGTATGGAAATAAACGTTTTTTTTTTAAGATTACAAATATTGATTGACAGATAATCCAAGTTTGAATTTTCAAGATTCCAGGAGAACGCATTTCAAAGGAGGAGTTCTTGAAATCACGACAGAAAGCAGAAGAAAAACCCAAGGTACTTTAGAAATAACCTGTAAGGTGTCTTTTGAATTGGTTGCACGCACTACTTGCAATTGTAAAAAATCATATATTTTTTTGGATCACATAAAAAATATAATAAAACTAAAAGAAATTTGGTATGCGAGGACTTGTCAAGTGGTTACCAACGTAGTACTATTGTCATCCGAACAACTTTAACTCCGGAGTTTGATGGGATCGGGTACATTATTGCTAGTGTATTGCAGCCTGTGCTAAATTTAAGAATGTAAATATCAAACTTGTAATGGTGGATGTGGTAATACTGTTGTGGTTAGCTTCTCATACTTACCCGCTGCAACTCGTAATGTTAATTAGCTATTTTTGTTATTAAAGTTGACATTTATATTGAAGATTATGTGTAAATGAATTCTTTCGTGTGTGGCTAGCTAGTCAGGCCCTCATATTTATCAAGGGAGGATATTGTGTCACAGCTAGAATTTTTTAGATAAACAAAATTTATTCCCAACCTTGGTTATGATTTAAAATAAGTCACTGGAGAAACTCCAGTTTCTAAATTATCGTAAAGTAGGAAGGCGGGAATGAGTTAATGAAAAGGTTTAGCAATATGTGGTTCCATGATTTTTTTTCTTTGGTTTGCAGGTTCAATTTAAGCATAGTTTTGGTGATTGGTAAACTGTAAATGTTTCTAGGATAAGTTTGTACTTGTGTGCTAGTTATGCTTCTATGTTTGACATTTGGCTTGTATCTCTTTCTCTGTTCTCAAATGTATTGTTCTTTCGATATTACCATGAACTGTCCGTTGCTTTCTTATTTTTGGGTCATAGGAGATAACACTGGAATGGGGCATGGGTTTGGCTCAAAAGCGGGAAGCTGAAGCAAGGATTCAAGAGTTAGAACTTGAGAAAGACAAACCATTTGCACGGACCAAGTAAATCAAAAGAATTATTGATTCTTTCAGTCTTTGCTTCTAACCATTTTTTCATTTATCTTTTTGGAAATTATTCTTATTAATTCCTTGTTACTTATTTGGTTATTCCCTTTCTCAAGTTCTTATATGTGTTAGTTTGTTACCAACAACTTTGATTGGAATAACATATTGAACGTCTAAATCAATGTAGAAGAACAAAATCTCGTTTCCTTCTTATCTTTTGTCATCTAATTGGTGTGGCTATGTTGTAGAGATGACCCAGAACTTGACAAATTGCTAAAGGACAGAGTGAGATGGGGTGATCCTATGGCACATTTGGTGAAGGTAAATTGAACTTACACTCACGCTAACATAGTGGCTAGAATAGGAGAACATAAGTTTCTATTTGGTGTTGTATAATGCAGAAACAACATCATGATCCAGTTCTGCCAAATCTAGGGGAAAGTGAGAAGATGCAGGAATCCGGGTTTGTTATTCCACAGGAAATTCCTGCTCATAGTTGGCTGAAAAGAGGATTTGATGCTGCACCTAATCGATATGGCATAAGACCGGGAAGACATTGGGATGGAGTCGATCGAAGCAATGGTTGGTTAATTTCCATTCACTTTCTCTGAACAAAGAATGATTTTGGTCATTTGCTTTACAAGCCTTGACCACAACTTGATATCTGCTTTTATGACGAAATAAAGCTTCCTTGGTTACACTATGTAGGATTTGAGAAGGAAATGTTCAAAAGGACGAACACCAAACAAGCTTCAGAGAGAGAAGCTTATCTTTGGTCTGTCGCTGACATGTGAGAAGCTTGGTAAAATTGGAAGACATGTTTTAGTCGTTACAATTTCAGGAAGAAAACAGCGGATATGTCAATTCAGAAACAACTATTTTCATTATGAAGATGAAAGAAAGTAACAGACTAGAAAAACGATGGTCACAAAGATCAAAATCATCTATCTGCCTAGGTGAATTTATAACTCGAGACTTGATTGTTGAATTCGCTCATCAGGAGAGGAACAAGAATGTTCAACCGTGTTTCCTGTCGCATACTAAACATGTTTTTCCTCGGAAATCCTCAAAGGATCGCGGTAGAAACAACCTTTCGTGAAGGTTCAGATCTTGAATCTCTCTCTTTCTCAATTCAAACTTGTTTGTAGAAGATCAAGATGACTATCTTTGTTGTTTGTAGAAGAAAAATTGACGGGCTTTGACATATGATTGAGATACAAGCATTTGTAATAATGGTTAGTTGCTACACTTCCAATTATAATGACTTCTTTTTTCGGTGTTTCCAGCCAGGTTAGAAAGGACTCGATGGCCGTAGAAAGTACCCAAATGATAAATACTTTGTTTTTTAAAATAAAAGATTGAGTTTTTAGTAAGTTTTAACTATTCCTTAGACAGACGCCTGGGCAATGTTTGAAGCGAAGGAAGAAAACAATTGACGGGATAATTACTGGATTATTTAATTATAAAAAGTAACACCTATAATGAATGCTCTCTATTCATATTCATACGGTCCTATATATTTTGTTTATGCCAGCCCAAAAATCTTGTAACGCAACAAAAAACCATGATTATAGATTTTAAACATATATATGTATGTATATAAATTTTGAACAAAAAATGTTAAATATTTTTTTTGAACAAAATAAATTTTGAACTTTTCATCATGAACACATTAGATTATGTTTGGTTTTATTCTGTGTCGATATATATATTTTTTTAATTTTAATTTTAAAAATTACAAAAGCAAAACCAAATCTACCAAAACAGACTCAAACTAAGTGCAAATTGACCAAACGACCCAAAAACGTATATTGGAATTTCAGGTAATTTTTCCTTTTTAAGGTGAAATTCTTTGATGTTTTGTTTCTTCTCAGATTGAATTAAAGTCTGATATGGTGGTTTGGCAGGCGGCGTGACATCGATGGACCCGTTTTTGGAGAAGTTTTTTTCGGCGGTGTTACGATAAAAGAATGACGACAAGTTGACAAACCAATATTGCCAATACAATAGTCAGACCCTGACCATATTCCCGTCGTCTCTATATTTAGCGGCACTGATTGCTTCTCTGGTTGCCTCGAGTGTTACCCGGCACTTGCCTATGATGTTCGGTGAAGTGCTTTTCTTCGCCGGAGCTATTATCAATGGCTTTGCTAATGCTATTTGGATGCTTATTGTTGGCCGGATGTTGTTCGGATTCGATATCGGGTTTACTATTTAGGTATCATTCATTCTATCTCTCTCTCTCTTCAGGTCCATTGTCTAGACTTTTTCCCCATCAGAGAGATCAAATCCTATTTTCTCAAGGTTTTTACCGTCACCATCAATTATAAATCCATTAAACTTACTGGTAAAACGATTATAAATCCATGAAACGGAGTTAGAAAAATAGAGATATTGGATGGAAGAAAAAGGAGTTAAAAAGTTAACCCATTTTATTAATAGAGTTTAACCGACCCTTGACGGTAAGATGTTTAATGCTAAGCCCTTAACTCTAAGGTGGTAGATAGCAAAATAAAAAATTTAAGATATTAGTTAAATATACCCCAATTGATAAGTACCTTCACTTTATAAAAGTCAATGTTGGCTTTTCGTTTTTACTTTTTTTATATTGGCATTTGATTATTACAATTTCCTTGAGACAATGCTTGTTCAAATCGAATGCGAAACGAAAAAAAAAAAAGTAAAAATAGACACTAAAATTTATGTGAAAAATTCTTTCGAGAAAAAATTATGGGCAGAAAAGAGATTCACTATTTCAAAATTAAGGTAGAATGAGTTTTACGACTTAAATATCAATATATGGAGAAAATAAATAACCCTAATATTAGAAATGGGCCTAACCTGACCCAACTAAAATTAGTTTCATACTAAACTCTAATAATTTTTACCTTGACACAAATTCCACATGATAGATTCAATACAGGCTTCTCGGCCCACCCCAAAACGAATTTAGAACACTTAACTCTATATATCTCCATCTTCAAATAAATTCCAATGCAAGATAAACGATCTACAAAACTCCAACCTCTTGTTGCACATAAGCCCTTGCTGGGCCAACTCAATATCTGATACCGATCAAGTTTAAGCCATGCTTAAATTTGAGAGACACACTGAGAAAAAAATCACATCTCCTCCATGGTACCACCGAATTATCAAAGATGTCGCAACGAACTGCATGTGAATATATTGAAGACTCCCCATTAGAATCAATATCCTCGAACATACTCAATGCATAAACCACTATAGAAGTTTCACCGTATCGTCGTGGAGCTTTATCCTTCCTCTTGATTCTGCTTTTGACGATACTAATATGACGTGAAATTTAAACTGGTGACGATGTGGTGACTGCATCACCCTGAACATCTGTAATAAGCTGACATATCGGCTCTGATGTAGATTTATCATATCTCAACTTAAACTTCACCTGAGAACCTGACTTCTTTTGAGTCTTCTCTAAAAAAATCTTTAGAAGGTAAATTCACAAACTTTTCAGCTTTATTACTTGTCATTGTAGAACCTTGTAACACATACAAATTTGCAGAGCTTCTATATCTCTTTAACTTGATGAGAGCACCCCTACTGATCTTTATACCTCCACTTATAGCGTTGTACTTTTACCCTTTTGAATCCATAGTACTCAACTAGATCAGATTCTTCTTTAAATCGGGAACATGTTGCACATCACCCAGTGTCCTCACAACTCCATCAAACATTCTGATTTTGACGATGCCAATACCAACTATCTTGCAAAGTGTATTATTACCCATTAACACAACACCTCTTGAAACCGTCTCACATGTCGAAAACCAATCTCAATTGTAACACATAAAACGAATAAGCTGAATTCAGAATCCAATTATTCTTTGGCTCTGAGTTTCCCTCCAACACAATAAGAAGATCTCCATCACTACAGTCTTCTTCTTCTGCGACAACAACTTCACTGGACATCATCAGTTGTTTTCTCTTCTCAAAAGCTCTCTTTATTTCATTATGTAATTTACAACACACAGCTTTAATGTGCCCATTTTTCTGACATAAGTAATGGATTCTATCACAGTTCTTTGACTTTGATTTGCCCTTTGAATTCTGAATATTATCATTGCTTTTGTTATTTGACTCTCTTATTCTACCCCAAATGATGAGTCCCTCACCTAGAGACTCTGATCTCACAACAATCTGCTTCATCCTTTTCTTTGATAACAAAAAATCACAAACCTCTTTCAGAATTAGACTTTCTCTACTGTATAAAATCGTATATCTGAAAGTAGTATATAAAGCAGGTAACGAGCATAATAGAACCAACCTTAAATCCTCCTCATCGTACTTGCATCCCATAGTCTCCAAATTTGAAACTAACTCCTTGAATGCGGTCAAATGTTCTTTAATTTTCATACTTTCATACGAATAATACTTTTATTTCCCAAAATCAATTAACATAGTTTGATTCAACCAACCGTTACTTTTAATTACGGATAAACAAACCGTTATGCTTACTAACCTTGATCCGTGCTTTTGTAGTTGTAAACGTTGATCCAGAAATATGTTTATCGCCTTGAACCTTTTATCTTTGAGTTTTCCTTTGATGATCAAGGAAGACAAAGATATATAATTCCTGTTGAAATCATTAGAAATTCGCTTGTTATGCCTTTACTTGAATTGTCAATGTTTAGAGCTTTGTCTTTAAGTGATAAGTGTGGATAGTAGAAGATGATATTTCATTGTGCATCACGGTAGTCCGAACTTGATAAATTGTGTAGAAACTTGGATTGAATTACTTGGACCTATTGTCAATGTGTGATTCCAAACTGAGTAGTGGTTGTCATTATTGGGTAATTGTAAGTATTAACTTTTGAACTCCTGGAATTGGTAACCTTCTAGATTGATATATTTAAATCATGCATAGAGGTTTCGTTGGATTTAACTGTGGAAATTGAGCTGCTGTCACTATGAGTTAAAGACTGAACATTTTAAATTACACCCAACGATTTAATTACATGGAATAGTTGATAATAGATGAGATTGAATCCTGCTTTTAGTTGGATCTGAACATGTTTTTGTCTTGCTCGTAACAATTAACGATCAAATCTGAAAGTGTATTGGTTTGATTTGCATGCTCACCCTAAATTTGAATATGTTGATAAATCAATACAGTGCCTTAAATTGAACTTTCATGTGAAATTGTGATTTAATTGGTTGCGTTGCTATTGTATGTTATTTCTTTGAATTATTCTGTGGTATTCATGCATCATCCTAGGGCTTATGGATTTTTTACATGTTATGTGTCAACCTAATATACGTAAATAGGCGTGTGAGGGTTCTGGTAAATTGTGACTTTCCATACGGTAGATTCCTCCCATGTAGGGAGCTGTAGGTTTAGATGTTAGCTACGTGGATTCTAGGGCTCACAATTACCCTGTTCTGAAACCCCCCAACATCTTCAACAAAAATGAGGATATTTGCTTGTGGTAACAACCCTGATGGATATATCTCCTCGTCGGAGTGACTGGTTAGGCCACAAGGCTCTAGGGAGTATTTCACCTTAACCTCCAGAAGAGAAACGGTTCTCTTCTGTAATGCACTGTGTGGTCACGCATCATTTGCGTTGCATTAAGTCTGATTCTTGCTGGCCGTTAGACTCATTGTTTTCCCCGTAATGTAGGTGATATTTATAATGAAGATGATGTACCGGTTGAGAAAGAGGTGTTCCAGGATGATCCCTCGTGTTATCAACCAATTTGACCTGCTGGGTGCGAATCACATGTTTTGGGAGTTGGTATTTTGAGTGAGGGGTATTTTGATAATTTTTACTATTAGTGTTTTGACTATTTTAAACATTATAATGGGGACTTTGAGACTTTTGCTGAAAACATTTGAGACTATGTTTTAAATTTCCATTATTTCGCAATGTTTACTTTTATTTCATTTTCTTTTAACAATAGATTTCAAATGTTAGAAAAATTAAACAAAAAAATTTTATGACATATTTCTAAAATGAGATAAAATAGTTTTAAATTACGGGGCGTTATAGTTACCATGGTTTTAAACAGAATATTAAATTCTCAAATATGTAACTCGCTTGTTTGAAATCCAATAAACATCAAATATGAACCACAAGAAATATCATAAGAGTTGTGTGCGCTTTCCAAAAGTCACGCCAAAAATTCTAAAAGGCGAGGGATATATCTGAACGCAAAATTAACTGACTGTAATGATACAAACAAGGCAGTTTTAAGCCAGAAAAATGACGAACCACAAATTACTCGTTTCTTGTCCAAATCATATGAAAATTGAACCAAGCAACTTTTGATATGTGTACAGTCAACACTTCAAAAGTCAGAATCAAAATCGTTTAGGAAAAGAAATGATGCACAAAACACTTACAAGCTGGTCAAAAAAGGTGTTATGGTTTTGCATTTTTTTACTTCAAATGGGTCTGAACAATGATATTAGTCGAACTTGGGTTGCAACATGTATTCTAACATTTCTCTATGGAAGTTCACCTCTAGAATGAGATGAAGGAAAGATTAGTGTAAAAGATTCACCTCAAGACAAGCTAAGAAACTATGGTGAATCAATAAGGGTCACTTACTCTCTCAGTTTTCACCTAGAAAATGGAGGAACGATTGATATGGTGGAAGTTCCAACTCAACAAGGGTATTATTTTAACTGAAAATCTCAATTGCCTTTAAACAACTCTTAACGGGAGTATAAATACCTCCACAAGAGTTGCCCTAACGTCACAATTACACATATAACCTCAAAAAAAAAAAAACAAAACACAAAAACAAGGTTCTCCGCTAATCAAGTATAGTCGAGAGCACTCCAACCAAACATTATACAATACTTCAATTGCAGTAAAAAATGATAGAACTTGCTATTTATACCACCTACGAAGGAGTTGAAATGCCATGTTGTCATATCTTCCAAAGCCTCCACAAGTAGTTGGGATGCAATAAGTAGTGTGGGTGCATCTTCCAACCCTTCCAAGGAAATTTTTCCTACAAAACAACAAAAGAATAAAATACTTAAAGAGCATCGCCCGAGCTCTAAATCGGTCCTTGAAATGCATCAGGTGGAGTGGGAAACGGCTCTGTAGCTCCTTAGAGGGGCATCCGTGAAAGTAGCCAGCATTATATCGAAGTAGAGAGAAAACTGTGCGGCGGCTAAGAAAGACACAGGAAGGCAAATAAGAACGTAGATAAAGAAAGCTGCGTATTTGAGATTTTCCTTAAGCACGAAGAAATGACCGGCACAAAAGAAATGAGCATAGCTCCGATGGACATGACGAGCGACATATACCCCAGCACAAGCTTCCTTGGAAGACTGGTCCGGAAGTCTTTTTCCTTGTAACTGGAGGTACAAATGGCAAGGAACATTAACAACGACGTGATCGAGAAGCCCAGAGCGAGAAGCGACCCCATTGCGAACACGTCGAAGATTGGGCTGTTTACCAGCACCGGAGTCCCTTGGCCTTGGTCGTTTCCTCCGGGCACGGTAGCAGAGGTGGCAAAGGCGACGGTGGCGATGAGGGCTGCCACTACGGAGTAGGACTCGGAGGTTTTGGTGAGCCACGCTCCTGCGCTCTCGAAAAGATGTCTGTGGGTTTTAGTGAAGACTTCATTCGGTGACTCGCCGTTTTTGTTGTAGCGAGGAAAATAGTTTACGGGCTTCGAGTCCCTAATGTACTCATACCACTTCGTCTCCCACTGCATTTGAAGAGCAGCGCCGGGTATTATCCAAGGACTTTTGGTATCCGCCAGATTGGCTGCCAGATGCAAAGCGCTGTTCCCTTCTCTGTCCACCTTCCGAAACACCACATCACCCCAATCCAGTAGTAGCTTATACACATGGGGCTGCCTGTTCTCCACGGCCAGAAGCACCACGTTTTTCTTTTCCTCGTTCGTGTCGTTGATGGCCCCCGGGATTTTCTTTAATATTTCCTCTACCATCTCAGCCACCCCGTTCTTCGCCGCCAGTAGAAGGGGGGTCTCCATATTCTTCATCTGTTCTCTTTTCGTTCCAGGTTGTTTGCCATCGACGTCGAAATTGGGAAGGATGTGTCACGACCCGCAAGGGACCCGAGACAGAATGGGGAACGATCCGGCCCAAAAGGGACAGATCATCCAACCCTTTTCACTTAAATTAATTACGCAGGAGCGGAAGACGGGATTTTAATTTATTAAGCCAGGGCCCAAAATGTAATGGGCTTAACAGGTCCAAAAGTGATATCAGATAGTAAACGAATATAATCCAATTAAAATAAAGACTATGTGGAAAAGAAATTAAAAATTTAGGGTTACAATCATCCAAATGAATATTGGTACCTCACAATGGCCTCTCAAGGAAGGTTATTAAAATAATAGAAATTAAACGTAGAGGTTGTATCTATTCTTGACTTGGCAACTGGAAGTCCGGTAAGTAATTTCCTGAAAATTTTATTAAAAGGGGTGAGTTGACTAACTCAGCAAGGATTTAAAATTTTCAGAATTTAAAATAAAAATTTAAAATCACACTTTAATATCACAAAATTTAAGGAAAACAAAAGCAATACTCGGCGATTGCAAGCCAAAAAGGACCCTGATCAGGTTTAGGGTTTTGCACCCAGGGACACGGCACATACAGCTGTCCCATTACTCTAGTTGCACTTTAGGGATTAAAACCCAAGGACATTTTTGAAGAAATCCCCTTTAAAAAATAAATTTAATAACAAGAAACACCTCATGGGATAAAATTTAACAAATTCTAATACTTGAAAATGAACGATTTATTAGAATATAAACTGTTAAATTTTAAAAGAATTATTTAAAATAATAATATGCAAAATGTAGTGCATAAAAATAATCCCTACCTCAAAGTGGGTTATTCTTGTCCAAGCTCAATTGCTCAAAGTGTCCAATTTATAAGATCCACAATTTAATCCAATAAGTGGGAACCTAATTTGACGTTAGGAAAATTTGGTGAGAAAGCTTTAAATTCCAATATTTTAAATCTTTAAATGGGTTAGAGAGAAACTCTAAAATAGACCCAACAACCCACTCAATTAATGGTCCAGACTAATCTAATTTCGGCCCATGTAGGCCTTGAGTCAAACTGGGCCACCAACCAGGGCTTTTCAGCCCAGCCCAAAATTTTCAGACCACAGCCCACGGTCCAATCCCGTGGGTCTGTGTGGCGGACTGCAGAGGGGGAGATTCCATCTCCCTCTTTTCGCAACCGTCTCGGCCAGTTGCTGGCTGGCTAACCGACGCACTACAACGACGAAAAGAGGCTTAATATGACTTGGAAATTTACTCAACTTAATCCAGTTAGCAATATCGTATTTAGGATTCAATAACTCAGTTTAAAGGAACAAAATAGATAGGAGAAATTTCATCCAACTTTCCAGACCAAGAACAAAAAAAAATCAGAGACGAAAAAAAAGAAGGATTTGATCTCCGCACCTTCAAGTTCACTGCTTCGGCTAATTTGAATGATTTGTGCACTACCTCAAACGCCAATTGTCCAAAACAAATGTAAATCTTCAACCTTTTTCAAACTCATCCTCATTAGCATCGGATTCACAAGAATAGAACAAAATTTGAAGAAAAGAATGCTTACTCGTCACTCTACGCTGATGAGATCAAAATTTGTATCTTCTACACTCGTCGAAAAGGCTCACCCGAGGTTCGCAATACGTCCTCCAATCTAAGGGAGGCAAACGCTCCATTAACGAGTGTACTGAGTGCACCGAGAAGTAAATCAAATCGGAGGGTAGAGGTTGAACTTACCCGGAAGAAGTTTGCACCGGGAGAGGCTTGCACGTCGGAGAAGTTGGAACCAGAGAAGGGTTGAGTGGAGCTCACCCTTCTCCTCAAATCGCTTGATATAGGGGAGCTTCTCCCCCAATATCGGCAACAGAACAGATTGGGGGAGAAGCTCAATC
>CM039469.1:38987760-39029448 GCA_022433065.1 Begonia loranthoides
TGGGAATTAAAGATTGTTATGCATGAATCGGTTTAATAATGCTAACAATTGGTATCAGAGCACGGTTAAAATATACGTTTTGATTTACCATAAAATTGGATTAGATTGATTCCATGATAGGTTTGATGCACGAAAATTAATTGTTTGTATTCGGAAAGTTATGCATGAAATGTTTGTGGATGAAATCATGAATAGGATGATAGTTAATTATGTTTTCTGTTAATTTTCATCGGACTGTTCGTCATCCGGACGATGGGTATTAAGGATGCGGTCGACCTGAAGTTTGGTCGGACGCAAGATTCATGTTAAAATGCGTATGCGGACGCATATGTGAAAGGGTGCGGACGACGCGGATGCATGCAAGTATCGTCCGCATTGAATTTGTAAAACGATTCACCCGGACGATATAATGCGGACGCCACGGACGCTACAATTTGCGTCCAAAATGAATCTGTAAAGAATTCATCCGGATGAATCATGCGAACTGTACAGACGAGAAAAGTTTGCGTCCGTTTTGAATCTGTTTTGATTCATGCGGACGCATCACACGGATGCTGCGGACGTTTAAGCCATGCGTCTGGTATGAATCTGTAATTTTGATTCACGCGGACGCATCACACGGACGCAGCGGACAGTAAAGTTAGCGTCCGCTATAGGCAGTTTTGGACGACAGTAAGAGTTTGCGGACGCCATTACAACGTCCGCATAGTCGTCCGCAACGCCTAATTATACAGTCCAATTAAAGAAATTGAGTAAATGAATGTTTATACAATTAATATATTGTTGTATAGAAACTATGTAGTCACCAAAGTGACGTAGTTTGAAAGGATCAATATTAAATTGTGTAATTTATTCATTTAATTATTATGATATTATTGAAATGTGTTTATTAGTTATAAACTAGTAGGTCACCCAAAGGTGGACCATTGTTTATAATTGATAACATTAAAGTGACATGTTTACATACTTAATTGATGTGTTTAAACATCCAAAGATGTTAAACATGTTGTGTTAAATATGTTTATAAGTCAATTAAAGATTATAATATCATGAATTGTATATTTCTTTAAGTATTACCCAAAGGTAAACTTAATGAAATTTTATATGCTTTATTTGGGATCTGGTTATGATAGATTATTCAATGTATTGATATATGAGCATGTTTGTTATTTGCAGCTACTATGAATTTGTTTGCTTCTGGTAATTCATCTGTTAAGTTCAATGGTCTTAACTATGCTGACTGGTCCGAACAAATCCAGTTTCAACTGGGTGTATTGGATTTGGACCTAACACTAGTTAATAAAAGACCACCAGCTGTTAATGAGACCACTTCGGAAGCTGACAAGTCTTATTATGAGGCTTGGGAGCGGTCTAATAGGCTGTGTTTGGGCTTAATGAGGATGACGATGACTGAAAATGTTAAGCCATCGATGCCTAAAGTAAATGATGCAAAGGAATTCATGTTAAAGATAAAGGCATACTCCCAATCGGACATTACTGACAAGTCTGTTGTGGGAAGCTTAATGAGTGAGTTGACGACCAAGAAATTTGATTGGTCTCAACCCATTCATGACCACGTAACGAGCATGGCCAATTTGGCTGCAAAGCTTAAGACGTTGGGTATGGATGTGAATGAATCATTCTTGGTTCAATTCATTATCAACTCACTTCCAGTTGAGTTTGGCCAGTTCCAGGTGAACTATAACACCATTAAGGAAAAATGGAACTTTCAGGAAATAAAGGTCATGCTCATTCAAGAGGAAGGGAGATTGAAGAAGTTAAAGTCTCATACCGTCAACTTAGCTATGCAGAAGGATGTCAAAGGTAGCACATCAAAGTCAAATAGTAAAAAGAACAAGAAGAAGGGAAAGGACCAATTAAAGATTAATGATGGTTAGATCCGTAAGGAGATTAAATGCTTCTTCTGTAACAAAGCCGGACATGTAAAGAAAGATTGTCCTAAAAGAAAGGCTTGGTTCGAAAAGAAAGGTACATTATTTGTTTCAGTATGTTTTGAATCAAATATTATAGAAGTACCTAATAATACTTGGTGGTAAGATTCTGGTGCTACTACTCATGTTTCTCATGTTACGCAGAGATTTCTTTCGATCCATCCCATAAACGGAACTGAAAAGTTCCTGTATATTAGGAACAGAATGAAGGCACGCATTGAAGGAATTGGAACGTATAGACTGATCCTGGATACCGGATACCACCTGGATCTAGAAGAGTGTCTTTATGTTCCTGAGTGTGCTAGGAATTTGATTTCTGTTGCTAGGTTGGATTGTAATGGTTTTAATTTTAAGATTGGTGATGGTGTTTTTGCTATGTACAAACATAAATACTATTATGGTTATGGTATTATAAAAGATGGTTTGTACTCTATCAATCTTGATGTTAAATTTATGAATTCTCTGTTTAATATGGATCATATGATTGGCTTAAAGCGAGGTGCAACGAACAAAAGTTCAGCTTTCTTATGGCATAAGCGTCTAGGTCATATTTCTAAAGAAAGGTTAATGAGGTTAATGAAAAATGATATTTTACCTCAATTAGATTTTGATGACTGAGACGTGTGTATAGATTGCATTAAAGGAAAGCAAACTAAACACGCATCAAAGTATCTTGCCACAAGAAGCAAAGAACTTTTAGAATTAATACATACCGACATTTGTGGTCCATTCGACATTCCTTCTTGGAATGGAGAAAGGTTTTTATCACCTTTATAGATGATTTCTCACGTTATAGTTATATATATCTACTGTATGAAAAGTCTCAAGCGATGAACGTTATAGAAGTGTTCATCAATGAGGTGGAAAGGCATCTAGATAGAAAAGTAAAAGTAGTGAGATCGGATAGAGGTGGTGAATATTATGGAAAATTCGATGAAAGTGGACAAAACAAAGGTCCATTTGCAAGGTTTCTCGAAAGTCGAGGCATTTGTGCACAATACACAATGCCGGGTACACCACAACAAAATGGTGTAGCTGAAAGGCGGAATCGTACTCTTATCGAAATGGTAAGAAGTATGATTAATAATAGTAATGTACCTATATCGTTGTGGATGCACGGTTTAAAAACCGCTGCATATCTGCTGAATAGGGTTCCTAGTAAGGCAGTTCCTAAGACTCCTTATGAACTGTGAACGGGAAGGAAACCTAGTATGAGACATCTACACATTTAGGGATGTCCAGCAGAAGTTAGGATCTATAACCCACATGAAAAGAAGCTCGATGCAAGAACCAATAGTGGTTTCTTCATCGGCTATCCGGAAAAGTCTAAAGGGTACATTTTCTATTGTCCAAAGCATAGTACAAGGATTGTAGAATCTGGAAATGCTTGATTCATTGAGAATGGCATGTTCAGTGGGAGTGATGATTCACGAAATGTGAATATCCAAGAGAATCGGGTAACGGAAACGAAACCCGATAATTCTCATCAAGTTGTTGTGCTATATGTTGCATCACAGTCTAACAACATACCGGAACAACAAATGGATATTCAACCCACGCAAGGTGAACGAGCTAATAATGAGCATGTTAACGTTGATCAAGTCGTAAGTGATCAACCACAAGCAACAGAATTGCGAAGGTCTGTAAGGGAAAGAAGACCAGCAATTTTTGATGACTATGTGATTTATTCACTAGAAGAAGAATGTGACTTGAGCATTGATAAGGATCCAGAATCATTCAATAAAGCCATGGATGTAATGATTCCAAGAAATGGTTTAATGCTATGAAGGAAGAGTTGAAATCTATGGATGACAACAAAGTTTGGGAGCTTGTCGAGTTACCTGAAAGAAAGAAATGCGTTGGTTGTAAATGGATTTACAAAACCAAACGTGATTCGAAAGGTAACATCGAAAGGTATAAGGCCAAACTTGTCGCCAAAGGTTACACTCAGAAAGACGGCATTGACTATAAAGAGAATTTCTCTCCGGTTTCGAAGAAAGACTTTTTAAGAATAGTTATGGCTTTGGTGGCTCATTAGGATTTGGAGCTTCACCAAATGGACGTAAAGACCGCCTTTCTTAACGGTGACTTAGAGGAAGAGGTTTATATGGATCAACCTTTGGGATTTTCCTTTCCAAGAAATGAAAAGATGGTATGTAAGCTGAATAAGTCAATCTATGGATTGAAACAAGCTTCCAGACAATAGTACATTAAGTTTAATGATACCATATTGTCATACGATTTTATAAAGAACACCGTTGATCGGTGTATCTATATGAAGGTCAGTGGGAGTATGTTTTGTATCTTAGTATTGTACGTTGACGATATTCTGCTTGTTACAAACAATAAAGGAACGTTACGCGATGTGAAAGATTTTCTCTCAAAGAATTTCGAAATTAAAGATATGGGTGAGGCGTCCTATGTTATTGGAATAGAAATATTATGTGATAGAAAGGATGGATTGCTAGAATTGTCTCAGAAAGGTTATATCGAGAAAATTCTTGAGAGATTTAGAATGGATAAGTGTTCCGCTGGTGTTGCTCCAATTCAGAAAGGGGACAAATTCAGTTTGATGCAATGTCCAAAAAATGATTTGGAACGTAAGGAAATGGAACTTGTTCCATATGCATCAGCAGTAGGAAGCTTGATGTATGCCCAGACATGTACACGGCCAGATATAAGTTTTGCAGTAGGGATGTTGGGCCGTTATCAAAGTAATCCAGGATTGGATCATTGGAAAGCTGCAAAGAAAGTACTCAGGTACTTACAAGGAACAAAGGACTTCATGCTCATGTATAGAAAATCGAGTTAACTCGAAGTCATTGGATACTCAGATTCTGATTACGCCGGTTGTGTAGACTCGAGGAAATCTACATTTGGCTACGTGTTCCTATTAGATGGAGGAGCCGTATCATGGAAAAGTGGAAAGCAATCTACGATTGCCACTTCCACTATGGAAGCTGAATTTGTAGCTTGTTTTGAAGCTACAATTCAAGCATTGTGGCTGCGGAACTTTATTCAAGGTCTTAGCATGGTCGAAAGTATAGAGAGACCGCTGAAAATTTATTGTGATAACTCCGCAGCTGTGTTCTTCTCCAAGAATGACAAGTACTCGAAAGGAGCAAAACATATGGACTTAAAGTACTTGGCAGTCAAAGAAGAAATACAAAAACAAAGGGTGTGCATTGAGCATATAAGTACAAGCTCAATGATAGCTGATCCGTTGACGAAAGGATTGCCACCTAAAACCTTTAAAGAACATGTTGTAAAGATGGGTTTAGGTGACAAGTCTATGTGATTGTAAAAGCATAGCTTGTATCTTATAACACTTATGAATTCAATGAAAGGAAATGTTTTTGTATGTCTGATTATTATTCATATTATGGCTATGTACAATAATTGTTTATGAATAGTATATGATGGGTTTATAGTGTTCCTCAATTACAGAATTAATGAATTGTATAGTTAGTGATACATGGAAAGAATCATGTTGACATACTTCACACATGTGTCTGCCATGATTCGATTATGCAATTTATTATGAAAAGATAACTTGATATAATTCACATTAAAGTACATTATATTAATTAATTGTGAATTCAAGTTATGTCAGCTGAAATTAGCTGAAGCAGCTGAAAAGTACTAGCTGAAATACCAATTGATATTAAAGTTTATAACATGGCCCAAGTGGGAGATTGTTAGATTATTTGAATATAATCTACATGTAATGTGGTCCATGTTAATTAATGTTACATTGACTTAATATTAATGTGCTTAATGTGATGGTTGTTAAGCATTAAAGACATTAAGTTAATTGAGTTTTAATTCCCTCACTTTAACCTTATTAAAAGTGTATAATATAAAGTTGAAGAGACGTGATTGAAAAGACACGAATGTAGGGGCATGTATGGAGAGTTGCCTTTGTATGGGTGTCTTCTTCAATCACCTAGGGGAGAGAAAAAAATTGATTCATTCGAACAAAGATTGACTTCTCTCTATCAAAAATCCTCTCAACAAGAAAAGGAATTTTACACTTCGTTTCTGGATCATCGAAGAGACGAATTAAAGAAAGGTCTTAAGGCTGATAAACGGAACTCAAGATCGTCATCAAAAGCATTATATATCATAGACCAAAGTTGGCAGATTTTGTTTAGTTAAAGAATGGTTAAATCAAACACGTTAATGGGAATTAAAGATTGTTATGCATGAATCGGTTTAATAATGCTAACATACCAGTCAGAGCTTGTTTTGGATCCTTCTGGCTCTCCATTGTCATTTCATCCTTCTGGTTCTCCATTGTCATTTCATCCACAGACGTACCTTAACCAATACCAGCAACACCACTTTAATTCGAAACTTGTTGTCAAACACACAAGTAAAAGGACTTACAGTGATAAATGAAATTATTCAATTTGCGAATGTGGCAACCACTTCTGAACACATTGGGCTTCATCGCTAGACAGTGCAGAGGGGTTAAACCTCTTTTGTTGCAGTAGTTAACAAGATCCGGGTAAAGATTAATTATTTGGTACGCCACATCCAAATGCTCGCCATCGATTGCGCAGTGGAGAATGGTGTCTCCATCTTTTCTTCTACAGTTGATATAGGTTTGGTCTCCGAAGTCTCTGAAATAATGAAGACATAAAAAGGCCTTTTTGTTGCCACAGGAGGCGGCCAAGAACAAAGGAGTCTCTCCATCCTTGTTTGGAATCTCAACAAAAGACCTATTCACTTGTCCGATCACTCGGCAAATCTTCTCGTTCCCGATGGCCGCTGCGAGGTGAAGGGGCGTGTTCCCATCCACGTTTGCCAGCTCCAGAGATTCCTTATTCCCATTAGATGAGACGCACTTAACCAGTTCTTCAGCCTTATCTTCTTGCCCATCTGAAACCGCGATGTGAAGTGCGGTGTCCTTCCGTTCAGTGATTTTGAGACTGTGATTCATCGTATTTTCCTTGTACATGCAAATAACTTCGTCCCACTTTCTCTTCATTACATATTCGAACAAAACTTCGTTGCTCCGGCCTCTGTCCGTATAATTTCCAGTTTGACGAGGCATGGCCATTTCTTTTGTTCTTCTTCAAAATATGATCTTGAAGGTTAGCTTACAGTCCCATCCTTCCAAAAGCTTCATTTTTATACAAGAAAGCAGAATCTCATTTGCATGGTTTCTTTTTCTTTTTGGAGAAAACCAGGTGGTGATATTAAGAATAAAGAACTTTGAACCAGATAACTAAACCACCTGCTAAGAACGAAGGGATTCCTTAAGACTTGGATGCCAAGTGTAAGAATCTAGGCTTATGTAGTAATTGTTGTCCGTTGGTTCGCTTGCTTTGTTAAAATAGATTTCATTCTATTTATTAGGGGTGTGCACGTACCGGTCCGGTCCGGTTTACAGCGGACCAGCACCGGACCGGTCGGTACCGGTTCTACTTTTTTGAAGATTGGTACTGGTCCCATGGAGGTCAAGTACTGGTCCGGTTCTGGACCGGGTTTTTTCGGTACCGGTATCGGTTTGGTACCCTGTTTTTTTAAATATTAAAAAATCTAATGTAAAATTATAATAATGTAAAATGCAAACATCAGTAAAAAATTACAGAATTGTCATATTAACATTGGCAAGCTTTTTTTCATCTCTTCTTCAAATTTACTCTTTCTAATAAAGTCCATGTAAGTGTAACGTGTTGCACGAGCCACCAAACTTGAAGCTTCCACTGAAAGAATATTGAAAAATAGATAAAGAAAAAAATCAAAGGTTATTTTAACATAATTAAGTTCAATTACTTCAATTCTGGAGAAAAATATAACTAACCTAAGCAACTCTTATTGAGTTTTGAGTGACCCCTTCGTATTATAAAACAGATACAAAAATTAGCTTGTACATTGTAACTTCGAAATAGTAATTATATAGTTCAAACATATGATAAATGATATCTAGAGTAAAGTATAACTTAAAATGAGAAACTTACAAAACAGTCAACAGGTTGTATCCTACAAAATAGAAGAGAAGCATGACTTTTACACATCAAGGATATATGATAAATGATAATGCTAACGAGTGAATAAAGCATACCACTGAGATCACCATCAATTTCATACTAATTCACTTCATCAACGTCATTAATTTGTATAATATCTGAAAAATATAAATTGAAAACAAATTTAGAAAAAATAGTAATAAATAAAACAAAGAAAAAAGAAAACACTATAAATATAAAAGATACCTGGCTCATTCATATCATCATTGAAGTTGATTGATTCATATTTCGAGGATCGAATCCAGCTTTGAGTGCAGATAAGCGCCTCGACCGTCTTTGGGGACAAAGAACTGCGAAATTGATCAAGTACTCTTCCTCCACTACTAAAAGCTGACTCCGATGCAACAGTAGAAATAGGAATGACCAATATAACTCTTGCCAAATTGCTCAGAATTGGGTATTTGAATGAATTTACTTTCCACCACATGAAAATGTCTAGTTTGTCTGCATTGTTTTCCAATTCCTCATACAAATATTGTTCAATTTCTGACCGAGTAGTTGAAACATTTGGTTGTTTTGGGTGACTATGAAACAGCCCATGTATCTTATTGTGGCTCAAACTGCTCTTTTGTGGTAAGATTGTAGCTGTTGTTGGTACACTTGAACTATTATAGTTGTCTTCTGTATTTTCCAATCCCGCATCACCTTTATACTCGAAATATAAATTTTTAATCACAAGTTGTACTTGACTTAACATATAATCCATCTTATCAGAATCCATTACAAGGGAAAGACAATGTTTCAAATATTGTATTTTATGTCGAGGATCTAAAACAACTGCAACATACATCTACATATTCATTCTATCGCAGCTTCCCCAATATTTATCAAATTTGCTTTCCATTCCAATAGCCATTCGCCTCAATAATGAATTATCACATTCAGCATACTCTTGAATAACCATTTTCAAATTGCATACTTCACAAATATGTATTTGAAGTAACATGCAATGAGGCTGAAACATTTAAGGTCATATCATAAAACACCTGCAAAAATTTTACAAGTTCTCGAATATTAGCTCAATCTTCTGTTGTGGGAGGACTTTCTCCACCCAAATCAGCGACATAATAATCATCTGTTTCTATCAATCTCTCAAAAACTTTTTCAAATTTTTTTGCGCTGGCTAACATCAAATATGTGGAATTCCATCTTGTAGCCACATCGAGAGAGACACTACTTTTGCATACAATTTTAGCTTGTTCAACACATTTTTGAAATTTCTGTAGTCTAGCAGGAGAAGATCGAACATACTTCACTGCTCGACGTACTCTCATAATACATTCGTGATGGTCTTTTAAACCATCACATACTATCAAATTCAAAATATGGGCAAAACATCGCATATGCAGACATTCACCATTCAAAACTAGACCATTCCAATCTCGAATTCTCTTCACCAAATAAGAAAGAGCCACGTCATTAGAAGAAGCATTATCTACTGTAATTGTTAAAACATTTTCGATCCCCCATTCAAATAAACATCTCTCTACTTCTTTACCAATGGTTTCACCTTTATGATTTGCAATCAAACAAAAATTGATGATCTTCTTATGCAAAATAAAATCACAATCAACAAAGTGCGCAGTTAAAACCATATAATTCAAATTTTGAATAGAAGTCCATGTATCTATAGTCAAACATACTCGTTGAGATGCGTTCTTAAAATAATCTTTCAACTTTGACTTCTCTTTCTCATAAATGCCAATAATATCTTGTGCAATCGTAGATCTAGAGGGTACAACAAATTTTGGTTGTAAATAATTAGAATAAACTCGAAAACCCTCTGATTCAACAAACTTAAAAGACATTTCTTCAACAATAATCATTTTTGCTAGAAGTTCTCGGCAAGTTGCACTACTAAATGATGCAGATGTGGAAGTTGATCCCATATTATCGGCATTTTTGAAGCTTAAAGTCTTTTGCTTCGTATCTACACTTGCTAACAACTTTTTACAAGCATTAACATGCTTTTTCAAGCTTGAAGTCTCATTCTTTGTATGATGACAAACATAAGTCTGAGCACAATAATTACATCTTACTCTAGGATTGTTTTTATCAGTGCTTTCTACCATAGTAAAATGAGTCCAAACATCTGATTTTTTTCTTGTCATTTGACCAGTAGCAGGGTTAACATTAACACTCTCTATTGTTTCATCATTAAAGCTTTCCATTATCTACATTTTTAACAATTTCAAAATACATCTCAGAATCACATAACAGTCAGAAATACCCTCTGAAATAAGTAAATAAACACAAGCAATACACTGAGAATAATGAACATAACAGTCACTCAGTCAGAATTTACTATCACAAGCAAAACAATAAACACTAAACGGACATGTACCAATATGCAAAATACTAAACAGAACAGAATTCATTCATCAATTGTTTCAACCATTGCCAGAACAGATCATTCAGCAAAACACTAAACAGAACAGAATTCATTCATCAATTGTTTCAACCATTGCCAGAACAGATCATTCAGCAAAACACTAAACAAAACAGAGTAGACTAGAGTGCTAACCAAGCTGGCAGTGGCAGTGGCGACGGACAGAGGTCGGAGCTCGGAGCTAGCAGTGGCAGAAGAACGGAGCTCGGAACTCGGAGCTGGTAGTGGCGACTGGTGATGGTCGACGGACGGAGCTCGGAGCTGGCACTTGGCAGAGGCTGACGACGGAGCTCGCTGATCGCTGGCAGAGGCTGGAGTCTGGCTGGCAGTGGCGACGGTCGTCAATGGAGCTCGCTGCACTGGTCGATCGTCGGTGGTCGCTGGTCCGAGGCTGGAGAGTGGAGCGACAAGGTCGAGGAGTCGAGTCGAGGCTACTGGATTAGGGAAGGCGACGGGATTTGGATTAGGGGTCGGGTGTTTATCACTTTAATGCCCTAAATCTAAATGGACGGTTCTACACGGTACCGGTTCTATGGTACCGTGTACCAAGGACCGGTACCGTGTAGAACCGGTCCCGATAGTACCTGACCGGATCTGGTTCGGTACTCCATTTATATGGACCAACCCGGTACTGAAAGGACCGATACCGGTCTGGTTCTTCGGTACCGGGCCAGTTCTGCACACCCCTAAGGAGCATCACTTAGAAAAAATATCCCACTAGTTGTAAAATCACCCGAATCCACCATTCATGTTGCTCGACTAGGAGAAGACGTAATCCATTGCCAGCGGAGTTGATATTGAGTGAAATCTAGACTTCCTAGCAAGCTTATGGAAATTATAGAAAAAACATTATGCTATCCACCAATTAGAGAAACTTTGTCAGAGTCAGAATCTAACCTTCGGTTCGTCGCTGCAACAGCTCTTCGCCTGCTTTCACAGAGTTAGGAAGAAAGAAAGAGGATAATTAGACTTTTATCCCACATTGGAATAAGAGATGGAATATGAGAATGGAGAAGACAATAAAACAGAGAAGGAGTTGCCTTTCCAAAGCATACCTTTCTCGGCCTTTTGGCTAAAATCAAGTGTAGTATCTGTTCTTATCAGTTTAATATGTAGTATCTGTTCTTATCAGTTTAATATCTGATACGTGGGCCATCGGCCCACTCGATATTAAATTTATTTTTTAAAGGGGAGGGCCCATCAAAGTAGCTTGCTGCTGGGGTTCTCGAGCGTCGCCTCTGCTTTGCACTACTGCTCAGGCAAGGCGCACCCTCCAATAATAGTTGAAAAGTACTCCTTCCCTTGGGGCATACCATATTATCCAAGAAATTAATAGTTTCAATTTATAAAATTTTATGATAGTTCTTTATTATTTTAAGATGAAACTAGTAATTTCATTAGACAGAGTTTCTAATAATTTACTGTGATAGATATAAGAATTTGAATTTGAAATAGTTAATTCAATGGATAACGGAATTGTTTTTATGTTATTTAATATGTGCAATTGGTTTTGATATATGATATAAACAAGTGTTGCTACAAATTTTCAAGTTAATTTGAAATATGAAAGTAGACGACCCAGGAATTGATTGCGTAATCAACTTAATTGGATAAAAGAGTTAGAAGCTATGTAAGTGTAAAGTTAATATAGTGCATGAAGTGTAAATTTTGATGTGAATACATTAAATTTGGGAGTTAAAAATGGAGTTTAACAAGTATTACTGCAAAAAGTTTCTAATAACATAATATAGCTATGTGATTAAATATTAATTATTATAATTAATGAGGATCATCATCATTAATTATGATGTTTAATTTAATTATTCTTTAATAATGAGTAGAGGCTATAAAAAAACAAAAGGGCACAATGGTAATTTCACACGGACAATCATGGCTAAGTTTGAAATGCAAATAAGCACGCATGGGGATTTAATTAATTTTGTACCAGCCGAGAGTGAGGAGAAGAAGAAGACATGAGGGAGAGCGTAAAAAAAAACAAAGGAAAAGGTGTGTTTTGCACCCAAACTCTTACAGGAAAGTTGTTCGAGATATAGAGAAGATTCTTTTGAGGGCTAAACGCACTTGAGAAACAAGGGAAAATGATGGGTCTAAGGTAATCAATCATCTCATTACCACTTAGTCATCACACTTACAAATTGCATGCTAGAAGCGGAGAAAAATAGAAGAACTTTGTTAGACTTAACTCTGTAAACCAAATTCCATATAATCCAAACCCACGTTTGAATCATCAAAATGAAATAATTTTGCAACGTATCTAAATCCATTCAATCACCTTAATTGTTAGTTTATGTAAATTGTTGAAGAGTTTGGGGTGAGTGATTTAATCTTAACCTTAATCTCGATAATCTTTCAGTGGACGGGAGGATAAGCGAATACATGATAATTCGTTGTTTGGCATAGGGACCATAACACTAAATTTTTATATGGTGGGATAGGTTAAGTTTGGTTCATCATCAAACTTAAAACTGACTACGGGTATCTATACAATTGATCTCATACTTCAATTAAATGCAAAAACTCATCTTAATTTGATCAATTAATTGAATTTGACTTTATAGTAGCTATAGAAATATAATTATGATTAAATATAAGAAAATTAACAAAACAAACCTTCTAGTTGAGGATAAGAAACACGACAAACCCTGAAGAAGTTTTGTAAACAACTAAAACCTCAAACTATGAAAAATGAACGACACAAACTATTCCGTCATTTTTTCCGTTCAAAATTGCAGAGACAAACTGTGCAACTACTCTAACGTCAAAGTTTGTCTAAATCCATCCTAAAAATTTTTGTTTTTCTTTACTTGAAAAGTTTTTCCCTCACTGTCAATTTCGTCTGTCGGTGTCGACTTTCAAAGTTGATGTTAGTCCTCCAAGAAAAATAAATTTCACTGTTAAATTTTACATTGCGATTGAAAAAAAAATCGAATATTTAAGAATTTCGAAGTTTACCACAATAAAAGACGTTTGTCAGAGACTTCCACCCTCCTCTGTGTTGTTGACCCACCAGAGAGAAAACATTATCGATCCAGATTGCCAAACAGACGTTCGTCTTAAGTGAGGGACATTCGTTTTGAATTGAGAGACTCTGTTTTAAGCTGAAACGACGTACTTTTTAAGCGAGGGACGTCCTCATAGGCTGAGGGATATCCCTCATATGTTGAGGGACGTCTCTTATAGGTTGAAAGACATCCCTCAATTTATAAGGGATGTTTCTCACTTAAAAAATACGTCGTTTCAGCTTAAAATAAAGTTTCTTAATTCAAAATGAATGTCCTTCGCTTAAGACGAACATCTCTCTGGCAATCTGGATTGATAATGCTTTCTCTCCACCAGGCCAACAACACAAGGGAGGGTGGAAGTCTCCAACGAATGTCCTTCATCATGGTAAACTTCAAAATTTTTGAATATTCATTTTTTTTCAATCGCAATGTAGAATTTAATGGTGAAATTCATTTTTCTTAGAGGACTAACATCGACTTTAAAGGTTGACATTGACGGAGACAGACGATATTGACAGTGAGGGGAAAACTTTTCAAGTAAGGAAAAACGAAAATTTTAGGTTGAATTTGGACAAATTTTGACGTTAGAGTGGTTGCACCGTTTGTCTCTACAATTTTGGACGGAAAACATGACGGTAAGGTTTGCGTTGTTAATTTTTCATAGTTTGAGGTTTTAGTTGTTTACAAAAATTCTTGAAGGTTTGTCGTGTTTTTTTCTCTCAAACTATAAGATCTACTATGGCAGCCCGCCCTGTGAAGGCCAAGAAAGACCTAGGTGTGGGTCCGATTCATATTAGTGGGGGTGCACAATCCTACATCGCTTGAGAGAGTAGAAAATGCATGGTTTATAAGTAGGGTTCCCCTCCCTTCTAGTACAACCCATTTTTGGCTGACCCCAAGAACAAAACTGTATGAATTTTGACCCAAAGCAGATAATATTGTATTAAGAGCACCGGAGGACATTACATCTACAGTGTTAATTTCCCTTAAATATATAAACCCACAAAAATAATTGTCAAATATCCAACTTGTATCACTGACACCAAACATATGGACACGTGATAAGCGTTGGTCATATAGTTTGTTGTTTATGCATGTTTTAGTAAATCTTTAGTGTTAAGATTTAGGGTTATAATCAAATAAAACCCTGTAATTTGGGATAAATTGCAACTAGTATTTTGTACTTCAATATTTGTACTTTGAAATTGTTATTGATTTCAAACATTAGTTTCTTACACACATAGTTAGTCTTTGTACTCACACATCATTAGTTTCTTCTTCTTCCTAGATCTGAAGATATTCTCTTTGTGCTAAAATCATTTTGCCCATCAACTGTTATTTTTGTCAAGGTGTCTTTCCTCCTAGCACTCTCTTGTTCCTCTAAACACAAATGGAAGATTGCTCACAAATTGTTCCATAAATATTGTCATGACCCGGAAGTAGACCCAAATAAAAATGCTAATTCGAATGACTCGATACTAAAAAAGACCCCATCACTAGCTCAAGGTTTGACTTGTAAAAGAAAACTTAGCCAAAATTAAATCCATAGCTCACATGAGAAAGGCTAAAGTCCACATAGTGATGACATAATATAGAGATATGCAATATAATACAAGAAAGAAGTATTGTTCAAGAAAGAAAAAATATCCAACACCCAATAATAATTATATAGACCGAAATAAATATAGAGTCCTCACTAAGAAAAGAAACAAAAACACTTGAAGCAAGAAAAAATAAATAGAGAGGCGACAACAAACTCTGAAGACAGCTAATGTAACATCCTCTAGTCCTCCTAGTACAATATTGTCAGCTTTGAGTCGAAGTCCGTGTGGTTCTGCTCTTGGAATTAACCCAAAACGCATTGTACTAGGTAGAGAAGAGAATTATACTTATAAATCATGCATTTTTCATTCTCCCAAGCGATATGAAATTGTGCACCCCCACTGATATGGGTCAGACCATCACATGAGTCATCCTGAACTTTACAGGGCAGACTGCCATAATCTCCTCCCCTTGGGGACCCGACATCCTCGTCGGCCACACTTCTAGTTAGGATGTGGCTCTGATACCATTTGTAACGTTTCCCAGTTTTTCTAGTACAATATTGTCCGCTTTGGATTGAAACCTGCACAGTTTTATTTTTGGGGTTAGCCCAAAATACGTTGTACTAGGTAGAGAGGAGAACTCTATTTATAAATAATAAATTTTCCACTCTTTCAAGCGACGTGAGATTGTGTACCTTCACTGATATAGGTAGGACACTCATATGGGTCATCCTGGCCTTCACAAGGCAAATTGCCACAACTAATCCTAACCTCTTTACCTAGGAAGAAGAGGGAGTCTTTTAGAGCAAACGACTAACTTAGTATGAAACTCTATACTATACTCAATTGCATGAAAAAACTGATTTTATTATTTTATTGAAAAAAACAATGAGCTAATAAGAAAATACAATGCGTAGATTTAGATTCATCAAAATCTTTTTACCATTTAAAAACAAGTTCCATAAACCATTGATGTGACATATTTTGAAAACATTGCTATATACATAGGTAAATTATATACAAAATCATATTTCTACCATTTTCCATAGAAAATAGTCAGTTAAAATAATGTCACATACAGACCTTTGCATATGGAATATCTGTAAGGCACATGGGAGAAATAATAACGACTACTGTAGCAAACTCCAACATCGGTCAACATGATTGATCCTACGGTATTTTCCTTAAAACTCACTGTGCAATTGCCTAGAGTGCAGCAACAGTCGACTTGACTGCCTGCCACAGTAGTTAAAAGCTACTGCGGCAGCCCATGCAACTATCGTAGTTGCCCACAACGAAAGCTCATACTACTACCATGGTTGCTCGGACCTACGTTCTCTACCATTGTCCGACTTGAACAGCAGATGACGTTCCAATGATGAATGATGGATTCCGTGAAAGAAAATTCATCATTTTCACCGATTTTTACCTCTATTGGTATAAAATCCTTCCTAAACTATAGATTGACTAAAATAACACAAAAAAAGAATCAAGATTTTGTGTTTTCAAGCTCAAAATCCAAATTTGACTAACGGAAAACCGAACGAGAAAATAACAAAAATAGAGTGTTAAAATCGACATAGCATTGAAGACCATTCATAAAACATGAAGTCTTGGACGATGGAAACTTGGGTAACTAGCAAAGCCCTTGACCAACCAATTGTGTAAAGACAATTTTTGTTGAGACACGAGCATAATCTTGTTTTTAGCACACTTAAATCACCTCAGTACTATATTGGTTTTAGCTCTATCAGATTTCTTCAAAATTTTTGTTATCAAAATTGATACTTCGGGACATGGTTTGAGGATGGTATTGATGCAACACCGCCTTCCAATTGCACATTTCAACCATGTTCTTGGTTCAAAAGGGAAATTCAAATCTACGTATGAACGCGAACTTATGACTTTTGTTTTTGTGGTTTGGAAATGACGACAATATTTGTTAGGTCGTGAGTTTATCTTTTATACTAATCATCGTAACTTAAAGTATTAGAGAATAATTTGAACTGTCAAAAGTGGTTAACAAAGTTTCTTGGCTAAGACTTTGAAATCCACTACAAACCAAGTACTAAAAATTCAGTTGCATCTCATGCTCCAATTTAGTCCACTCTTATGGCTTTCTTGATGGTTCATAATCTCAATATCGAGGAAATTGAAGCTATTGTAAGTCAAGATTCTGATCTTTAACAGATCATGATCCTCTTTAATCTGATCCCTCTTCTAAGCTGGGTTACTCAGTCAGACAAGGACACCTTCTTTACCATGGCAAATTAGAGGTACCATGTGGATCAAATCTCATTGCAACCATACTTAAAGAATATCATGATTCTTGTGTGGATGTCCATTTCAGAGTTTTTAAAATGCTTAAATGTGTCTCGGCAAATTTCTGCTAGTCAGGTTTGAAAAAGGATATTGCTTCTTATGTTTCCCAATGTAGTGTGTGCCAAAAACATAAATATAGTACGCTATCTTCTGCCAAGTTGCTCCAACAGTTGCCTATTCTGTGTCAAATTTGGGAAAATATTATTAACCTAAGAGTCATTAGGATTAATTATTTTGATGATAAATGTTTTAATTGAATTATAAGTTGTTTATCTTTTGAATATGCTTAATTGTTTTATCTTTATATTTATGTTGATCTTCGTTGGAAATACCCCTTAAGTAGGGTATTTATATGTACTAACATGTAGGTTTAAGTCCACATAGCTATTGGTTAAGTTTTAGGACTTAAACATTTCAAAATGTGGAAAAGACGGAGTATAGGTTGACTAACAGTGGAGATTTGGTTGACCAATTGACTGAAGAAAGAGTCAAAACATGGAAGCGGTCGACCGATTTAGAAGAGTAGATTGACTGCAAATATCACAATGAGCTCCAGAGGCAAAACAACGAAGAGGCGGTCAACCGGTTTCATGGAGGTAATCGACTGCAAAATGGACAGAGTCAAGCGATGGTTTGGAAATGTGTGTTAGCTTAAGTGCGTTAGGCGTATTTATATTTTGATGATAATTAATATTAATGGATTTAATAAGTTGTTTATTTGATGAATTTATATTATACGCAAACATTACGCGTATATTGAAAATACCCTTAATAAGTTTATTATTATTGTCTAACGAGTTTGTCTAAGTCCATGTAGTGAGTAGATATCTTTGTGGGACTTAGAAAATTCGGGATGTGTGGATCGGAAGTGAAGTATTTCATTATGTAAGTTTTCAGACGTGATGTGGTCGTAGTGGTGGTCGACGAACTCGACCGAAAACACAGACAGGTTGGTCCCAAGTATTTTCGGACGAGACACGGTCGAAGACCCAGTTGAGGAAGTCAATCGAAATGCTTCACAGATTGGAGTTTCGTATTTTGGACGAAGCGAGGACATGAGGAAATGCATCCAAATATTTCAAGTTGTGTGTTCCATGATTTTTCGGTTGTGACGTGGTCGAAGCTGTAGATGAGGAGCTCGACCGCAAAAGTCCAAATTTTGAATCTGTAATATTTGGTGATTTTGCAGACTTGACGCGGTCGAGGTTGCGGTCAAAGACCTCATCCGAAAATGCACTACATTTCGAATATGTAATGTTTGGCGATTTTGTGGACTAGACACTGTCGAAGGCCCAGTCGAGTATGGCGACCGCAAATGCACCACAAAACGACTCTGTAAGATTTGGCATTTTTGCAGACGCTGTGTGATCGAGGACCCGATTGAAGATTGTGATCGAAAAAGTAAAACTAAGAAGCTTGGAAAGTTTTCAGATGTGATGCGGTCGAGCCTCCAATCGAGCTAGGTGACCAAAAAATGCCCAGAAAAGTGTAATGACTAGTTTTCAAAGGTTGAATGAGGTCGACCCAAAAGTTTGGGTCAACCGAAAGCAGAGGAACTTATAAATAGAAGGCACTCTGAGAATGGAGGGAACAAACGTGAAAAGCGCTAAAACTCTGCCAAAATCTCGACACGATTTCTAGCTTACAAAGAGTGTATGTAACACAACTTTCACATAAGCCTATTGAGATTTGTTGTTTGTGAAGTTGTTTGTAAAAACTTGAGAGCTTGATTTTTTAGAGTTTTAGTTCGAAGAATTGTAATCGAACGAGAAGAGCGACGTCCTGAGAATCAGTTGCTATAATGGTTAGATTGATGCCCGTGAAGTTCAATCAAGTGTAACCCCAGCAGTTGAAGTGAATACATCTTCAAGAGAGAACCTTGAAGTGCGGACGTAGGCGTGCTTTGCCGAACCGCATTAACAACTCAGTTTCGTATTCTCTAACCTTTCTCTTATTGCCCATTAATATTGTGTTAGATAAGAATTGAATTGTATTAAATCATTAATGGTTAGAGAAATTAATAATTGCACGAAAAAGTTTAAAAACCTAATTCACCCATCTCTTAGGTTAATTACGATCTTTCAATGTGAAGTAGCGGTCGACTAGTCAGACTATACAACACAATGGGTAGTTTCCAATAGTTGGAGGCAGTGGACCAAAATGGAGGAGGTCGATCGGTTTTGCAGATTTTATATATAGAAGGTACTGTGAAGCTCTTTTCAAAGGGAGAGAAATTATAGTGAAGCTTTCGCAAATTTTATACTCGATATTTCTCTTCACCAAATGAGTGCCTAGGCCTAACTCTCATCCCTAAACTGGAGATTGTTTATTTGAGACTAAGGTTCTAAAGTTGTATTTTAGCTTCCGCAAACTTGTACACAATTGGCAAACAAACTGGAGAGGTTGATGCCCGTGAAGATCAATCCAGAGGGTGACGCCCTTAGAACAGTCTGTAAAGATTTGGTTGACACCCGTGAAGTCAATCATCACTAACTGGAGAGGTTGGGTGATTAAGGATCTCCAAGTTGGAAACTTGAAGCATGGACATAGGCCAGAGTTGTCGAACCGCGTGAACATATCAATGTCATCTCTCTAATCCTTACTTTTTATATTTGTTATTGTTTGATTTTATATTTGTGATAAATCACTTAGGGTTAGATTAATTAATATCATCAAGTTCTTTAATGAATTCATTATCACTTACATCACAAAATTCAAAATATAAATTTAATGTTCAGTAAGCTATGCATAACTATAACGTGAATGTGAAGAGCAATTTTCATAAAAACATGTCTTTTTGTTCTTACTTTCTTTTCCTTTCTTTTATTCTTTCATTTATTACCATTGGACATTTATCTAGGGAAAAAATAAACATGACTATAAACCACACACTATTTACGTCTTGCGATCTTTGTCTATATAGTCCAATCTCGAGGACCTCTGTCAATACACATCAATACATACAACCTCGTGACCTTTGCCAAGATCCCTATATATGATAACTTCACAACCTTTGTCTAGGTCCTTAAATTCCTCACTAGCAAGTTTTTAACCCATAGGTTCAACTTTGTGACAACCTGTCCTCAAGCCTCGTTCATACGAAGCTTTATTTTTATTTTATTCTTTCTTAATAAAAACTCATGCCTAAAATATCATTATTGTTCTTTTCCTGAAAAACATGATTCATGTAACGTACATAATAAATTGCATGCAGAACATAACTCGTAGAAACAATCTATGCATGAAAACAATCAATATATCTCCAACGTCATTATCTTTTCAACCTAACCTCACATGTCTCTTGTAACAACCCGACTTTTTCAAAACCTTTTTCTTTATTTAATTTTTAGCCATATAATTTTTTTTTTTTTAATTTATCAAAAACATGTGCGAATAAACTTATCAGAGTTATTAAGCAAAATAATTTAAAACGTTATAAGCCCATATATTACAAAACATTTACCCAATTTAAAATCATAATTAATAACTGATAATAATTTCTGTGAGCTATAACCTCGCAGGTCAACTCAGATGATAACTCAAGAGTCCATCCTGAAATGCCTCATCCTCTACGTCAGTAACATTGATACTATGACAAGCACCTACAACACGGATAATACAATGAGTGTAACGCTCAGCAAGAAATAGAATGAAATATGATATGATGCATGCTTGTTCGTGATTATGTCAAAAAGGAATTCCCCACAACTGTCTTTTACTCATAGTCTCATATCATTAATCTCATACACTGAGATGAGATATTGGAAATATTTCCCACAAGGAGAATAGTGTTTGATCGGAACCTCTCAAGAGACAGGCTCCCACATCCCGATGAGGGAAGGATTTTATCTCGAGTCTCCTGGTTAGAATCCGAACTACCTACCCAACCCCCAATTCTCATTTCATTATTAAGTCCGGTCTCTCCCATGAAATGTCACTCCCATGCACTGTGAATACCAATCCCGCATGGTATCACTCTTACTTATATGACACGATGCATGATAATGTTTATGCAATATCAACAGGAATCACAATATATTACAAAGCAAAAATAACACAAAATAATAAAGACAATCTCAACAGAAAGCAAGTATGACAAACCCTCAACAGAAAGCAAGTATGACAAACAAATACAAATACAATACATATCACATACATGGAATATCCACCGAGCACAAGTATAAGGAACAAAACGTGTAATATCGACATAAAACAAATATAAGAATGAATACGTATAATATTGACAAAAAAGAAACACAAAGAATAACATGTGCAATAATGGCAGGAAATAAATCTAATAAACGTGTGATGACAGAGAACAATACATATTAATATACAAAGAGCATTTCATACTATTAATTAAAAAACAATTATATACTAAGAAACAATTCATATATTATACATATAAAATTTACATTTTATTTTGCAGATGACAATTCATATGCTAATTAACAAGGCAGTTTATATATTATTTAATTTAACAGAGACCAAGATCTGTATACTTTATATTATAATTCATAGAGACGATTATATCACATTTCACAGAGACAATTTATAGATATTGATTAAAAGTGATTTAGGGCAGTTCATTAATTAATTTAATATAGAGCAACAATTTATATAAATTAAGAATAATTTACTACGTTATCTAGTCATGAACATTCGTATTTTAATTTGACTATTTACACATTAATTTCATGGAAACAATTTATTTAACTGAGGCAGTTCGTTTAAAATCTATGGCTACATATTAACTAATACTAACCCATAATTAGCTTGATATATTCCATAAGTTAATTAACAAAATATGTAAGTTAAATAACCAAATCTAACCTAACCTAACCTAACCTAACCTACAGCAGTATAACATCCCCTGGTTTTTCCAACATTTTCCAAAGAGGATTTCTCACTTTCCAACCTCACTTACAGCCATCAACCCAGATTATCAATTCATTTCTTTCACCCAAATAGACAGTTTTTCACAGCAGCACAATTAACAGAAGCAATTGAGCACGTCTTAACAATTAACCAAAACCAAGGCAGATTCAACAAGCATGAGCAGATTATCAATGGACAGCTAAAATCCAAGGCAGAAATCACAACAAACCAATTCAGAAATCATCCACAACAAATTCCAAACATCCCGTGATGCAGGGCCTCCACTGGCCTCCACTGGCCAACTGCATTCAATTTCTTACCTTCAGATTTCTTCTTTGATCACCTCGGCAATCCAAAATCCAAGAGCAGCTCCTGACAATTCCCAATTTCTGCCCTTAACCGATTCATGAATCCAAAGCGGGGGAAATTCTTCCTTGAAGCAGTACGTTCGTCCATGGAAGTCACTTACCCACTGGAAGAAGAAATAAACCCCCTTTCTCCTATTCGTGTACTGAAAGCAGAAGACTCCCTTTCACCTACCTATTTCTCCAAAAATGAAACAGCCTTCCTCCTGCTTTTTACCAACAATCACTCAGCTCTTCACCCTCTCTTCCTGCCCATTTCATCCACTCTCTCCCCCTTCCTTCTCTGCACTCACTCACCCTCTCTTATTCTCTCCCTGTCGAAGACTCACCTCCAGAAGACAAGGAGACAATTTCCTTTCTTCCTCAAAAGATCCGCGTCTCCTTCTCCCTAAATCCTGCAGTGCGTCTGAGCTACTTTGAATTCACCTCACCCGACAGCATCCCATAATTTCTTCTTCTTTCCAGATGCTGTCCCTCTCCTTCCTCTTTATTTCACTTCATCATCCATTATCCAATTCATCAGCATGCCAGCTGGAAGGAAGCAATGTGGAGATCTTCACGGTCAGAACCCCCTCATCTCCAACCGGGTTCAACGTGGAACTCACAAAGCAGCCGCTCACTCAACCCCTCCCACGCGACCCTGCCTCTGCCAATTTCTCTTCGCCAGCCACTGCCCAATTCTAAATGCCAAATCGTCCAACAACAGAATGCCATGCTGAAGAAATCGAAACACAAAATTACCGACTTACCTCGGAATCTTCTCGGCTGGAGCTGTTACCGTCGTCCACGCTCGACCGTCGCTCGATTACGGCTGCCGTCGGCCGAGGGAGTCGTTCCTCGCCAACCGCCACTCGTCGTCTCTCGCTCGGACGCTCGCCGCTCGTCGCCCGAGTCCTCCTCGCCTCATCCCTTCTTCCCCTCGGTTCCAGCCCTCACTCCCTCTTCTCCTTTCTAAAAACACAGCCAGCCATTCTTCTCCAATTTTCCACCTTTTGTTTTCAACCAAAGCAGACTAATCGTCACCAAGCCAGCCCGAACCAGCATGAATCGGTTCACAAGCTGACCGGTTCAGCCCTTCGCCTCCCCTTTTATTTAATCTTTTATCTATTTAACCTATTTCCATTTTATTTCATTAACATTTATTTTAATTTTTAACAGTTATTTTGATTATCTTTAATTAATTATTTAACCTATTATTTAAGTATAGGTATAGTAAATTACTAATTCTTGATTTATTTCTGAATATTACTCAATGATAATTATCGATCTAATTTAAATTCTTCGATTCGGTTTTCCTAAATTAATTTTTTATCAAATAAATCATCAATAATTATTCAAATAATTTCTTATCAAAATTTACACTAAATTAATTTATCAATATTTTATTTAATGTCGTTACAAAAATCAAGATATTACATCTTTAATAAATAAATCATAATAATAGTCAATTAAACATATCATCAATCAACATCTCAACATAAGCAGTAACTAAAAATCAACGGTAAACATATCCTCAAGTCACAATTTGTAGGTAGCACAATATATCATCAAAATACTACATTACCCTAACACTTTGTGATACAGGTTAAAAGTCAGACACAAGCAAACATCTCTTACATGAAATCTTTAATGAAGTATGACAATCAAACTCTTCTCCAACACATTTTGCTTTCCGCAAAATACAAAGAATCAGTTTAATCATAAAGAAAAAATAAAATTTTATAAACTATATAGTTTCAAGGACTTTGAAACTGTAACGACCCGATTTTTATTTACTTTAAAATAGCGTGAAATTTAAAACTTTTTCTTTTATAAAATTAGAGTACGACTTTTCTTTTAAACCGAGTGTTAAAACTTTTTACTTAAAAGATTTATTAATTTCAGAAGAAGTAATAAAATCAATTTTTTTATAAAACACAGAGGAATTAAAACAAAGTATTAAAGAATAGTAAGTAATTTACAAAACTCTTTTTACAAATAATTTCCATTTAAAACCTTAGCCCAGCCAGCCACAAGATCCACTCGTGCAAATTCTTCATCAACTGTCTTTGACTTGTTCACCTGTTTCTCGTACGATACCTACATCACAAGACCTAAACTAATGAGTTTAACACTCAGTAAGAGATTAAATGAAATACAATGCACATGATATGCATGATCATACGATGCATTACAGAAGAGAACTGTATCTCTTTTGGAGGTTAAGGTGAAATACTCCATAGAGTCATGTTGCCTAACCAGGCACTCCGATGAGGAGATATATCCATCGGGGGTGTTACCACAAGCATGTATCCTCACTTTTGTTGAAGACATTGGGGGTTTCAAAATGGGGTAATTGTGAACCCTAGAATCCACATAGCCAACTTATAAACCTACCACTCCCTACATGGGAAGAATTACCATATGGAAAGTTACAATTCACCAGAACCTCCACATGCCTATTTACATATATTAATTATGTCATGCAACATGCTCGTGAATACATACAACCCTATATGATAATATAAATGTCTAGTAAACATATCATTAAAAGAACCTAAATCTAGTAAACACACAGCATACAATCCTAATTCTTGGGATATAGGATCCGAAGACCAAAACACAGTAAATATCAACTAATCTGGCTTCCGAGATGCGTGTAGCACTCTGATTTAACCTTCACAGTACCTTCACAAACAATGACCCTTAATCATTAATCTAGTCTATAAGAATCTTAACTACTCAATACCATTATCCTTTATTTATCCGTAACAGAGTATCAAAATCAAATACTCTAGTTCACTTAACCGTTTCTACCATAGCAGAGTAAAAAACCATTTATGTTCAACAATATCAAAAGAAATATAGAACAATTCTTCACCAGTGTAAAATTCTTTATCACTTACCAAAACAGAATCTGACTTTCATGAACATGACATGTGCGTCAACAGAGGCATAATTCCAATATATTCCTAATTATTTTCAAAGCAATACTCAAACATGGCATTATTTTCCCAACTACAAAACATATCCCATTTCCAAGCTACAGACCAACCAGCAAGCATAATCCTAACATATACTCAATTATTTCCAAAGAAATGATCACACATGACATTATTTTCCAAGCTACAGAACTACAACAAATTATCTAATTGAATCACTTAACATGCTTCACACTCCACAGCAAACAATAGGATATTAACCAACATCAATCCATCAAACAATCACAGTAATATCTAGCAAAACAAACCCGTAATTAGGGGTGGGCAAGAACCGCCCAAAACCAAGAACCGGACCAGAACCGCTGGTCGGTTCTGGGTCGGGTCTGGTTCCTGGTAACCACATATTCCTCATGGTTCGGTTCTAGTTTACATCATTCTTCCTGGTTCGGTTCCCGGTTATTGGTGGCAATAACTGAGGGGAACCACTTAAATTTAAACCAGTTTGTACTACACAGTTTACGCAATTACGCCCCTGCGCAGCGCTACTCTGATTCTTCTCAATTCTCATTTTCTGCAACAACTTGTTCTCTTCGAAGGCCAAACGAATAAACGACAAGGAGGGGTGGAGGGCTCTGTTCTCTTCTTCTTCTGGGCTGTTCTTCGAAGTCCTCTCGCGACTTCGACACTTCTGTTATATTCTCAAGTCAAGATTCACGAAGCCAAAAGCCTCACCTCAACTCGCCTTTGTTCTGTTCTCAATTAACGAAGCCACGCCTCACCATGCCTCGCCTCGCCTCGCCTCGCCTCGCCTCGCCTCGCCTTTGGGCTCTGTTGTTTTCAAGTCACAACGTCTGACCAGTGGCCTCTGTTCTGGCTGTTGTCTGGTATAAACCAAAAATAGCATGTAAGATCAGATTTTTCATACGTTTTAAGATATAAGTTATGTTCATAGATATAAGCTTTAAGCTTAAAGCTTTTTGTTGATAATAATCAACAAGCTTTAAGCTTTAAGCAAAAAACTTATTCTTGTTTGTATCAATAGAGGCGTATATATCAAAAAATAAAAATAAAAATCTGGTGCTTTAAGTTATAAGATATATGTTGGTAGATATAGTTTAAGCTTTAAGCTTCTATTTAGATTATGCAAAATTATTTTATGTTGATACATACAAGCTTTAAGCTTTAAGCTAGATATTGAGTTTATGCAAAAATATTTAATGGGTCTAGTTTATTTTAGTTGGTCACTGGTCAGTGATGATTATTTACAACCGATTTTTTTGTTTAGAACTGATTATGTAGTTTAAAACTGATGAACTGATTTTTGATGTTTATGCAGTTTAGAAAATTTTTTGTGACTTTTTGCTTTTCTGGGATACAAAAAGAATGTCAGAAACAACACAAACTGTTTCCAAAAAACGCGCCAGAAATTTTAATGTTTGGGAGCATTTTGTTGAGATTGAAAGTCAAGATGCTGAAAATGATAAAGCACAATGCAAGTATTGTCAGCAAATACTTGCAGCAAATACTAGAAAGAATGACATCTCTAGCTTGTGGAAGCACTTAAAAACGTGTAAAAAGCATATGACAGATCTTAACATTAATCAAAGCAAGTTGCCGTTTCACAAAAAAGAAGATGGAGAATGCTCGAATAAACCAATATATAGTCAGATGGTTGGACGAGAATATATAGCCAGAATGTTAATCAAGGAAGAGTTGCCTATGAGAATGGTTGAATTGGAAGGCTTTAAAGAACTACTTCAATTATTCAGAAACGACTTTGTCATGTCTTCCCGTAGAACTGTTGGAAGAGACATAGAGAAGATATACATGAAAGAAAAAATGAAATTGAAAGCATACTTCAAGCAAAGAAGTCAATGAGTGTGTTTGACTACTGACACTTAGCCTTCTGCACAAAATAAGTCCTATATGGTGTTGACTGGACACTGGATTGATGACGAGTGGAAGTTGCAAAAGAAGATACTAAATTTCTGTGAGATATTTGACCATAAGGTTGAAACAATTGGCAGCACAATGGAGCATTGTCTACTTGGATGGGGGATAGACAAAGTCTTGACGGTAATTGTTGACAATGCATCATCTAATGATGTTGGCATTTCTTACTTGGTGCAAACTGTGAGAAATTGGGATGGTTTGGTTTTAGATGGAAAGCACATGCATGTTCGATGCTTTGCTCGTATTCTGAACTTGATCGTAGTTGATGGGCTAAAGGAGCATCACGAATCCATTGTTCGAGTGAGAAATGCGGTGAAGTACGTTAAATCTTCTCCGCAACGACTTAGACTCTTCAAGTCTTGTATTGATATTGTGAAGGTTACATTTAAGGGCAATGTTACTCTTGATGTGCCGACTTGATGGAACTCCACTTATTTGATGCTAGATAATGCCGAAAAGTATGTCGTAGCATTCGATAAGATGAGAGAATGTGATAATACCTATGCAACGGCAATGGAGGAGGAAGGACATCTTACTTCTAGAGATTGGAATAACATTCGCATATTTGTCAAGTTTCTGAAGGTGTTTTATGATAGCACTCTAATGGTTTCAAAATCATTGTCAATTACAGCTCATGAGTATGTCATTGAAGCTTGCAAGTTGAAGACCATCATCAATCAGTATGCCAACAGTGATAGTATGATGTTGATGAATATGGCTCATGGAATGATGATCAAGTTGAAAAAATATTGGGGATATTTCGATAAGATGAACATTATTCTATTCGTGGCAGTCCTCCTTGATCCAAGAGGTAAAGCGAAGTTTCTAAGACATTGTATCTGCACTCTCATGGGACCCGATAAAGTTGATGAGTATGTGAAAGTAACTGAGAATGTTTTAGAACAATTATATTTGGAGTATAGAGGTCATTCAACTGATGATGTAGAGATTGTTCATGTTGCTAATATTGGAAATCCGTCAAATGAGGCAGATATGTTTTATGCGCAATTCTATGACAATGAGAGTATTTCTAATTCAAATAATATGTCAGAAGTGGCGGAGTATTTGAGCGAGCCAGCTGAGAAGTTTACACAGAGTTTTGACATATTGAGGTGGTGGAAATTGATGGCACATAAGTATCCAATGTTGAGCCAAATTGTGAAAGATGTATTGAGCATTCCGATTTCTACTGTCCCTTCTGAGTCGGCTTTTAGCTGTGGGGGTCGTATTATTGATTCATCACGTACTTCCCTCCAATCTGACACAATTGAAGCTTTAATTTGCACACAAAGTTGGATTCGTTCCCAAACTCATCTAGATACGTTGCAGTCAAGAAACGACTATGAAACTATTGACGAAGGTGCGTTAATTCTACAATTACTCTTATATATTTGATGAAACTTTTTAGTTTTTAATATTAAATGATAGTATCAATTTTTTTTTCAGAACTTATTGCTTACGACCAAAAAGACAAAGATGACAAAGGAGAAGGTGATATCATGCCATGAGGTGATCTCATGCCATTTGTCCTGCAACCATGATAATGATTCATTCCTAGAAAACTTCAAAACATTTGTTTGATTACTTAAAAGAAAAGAACAGTTACATCACCAGAAATTTTTCTTAACCAAGTTCAGTAAATCATGATTTAAACAGAAGTTGACAAGTCAAAAGAATTGTGCCAGCTATCCACAACAAATTCGTCAATTGAACAAGGGCAGTATTCGACAAATGAATATGTATATATCCTAGTAGTTTAACAGATGAACAAATTTCAGAATCTATCAAGGAAAATTCAACAATGCTTACTCTAACAGATGAACAAATTTCATAATCTATCAAGGCAAATTCAATAGATGCTTATACTCTAACAGATGAATAAATTCCAGAATCTATCAAGGCAAATGGATTCGATCAGAGATATAATGGGCGAACTGGCAAAGAATGGTCGGACTCGGATCGAGAAGACGAACGGCGAACTGGCGAACTGGCGAAGAATGGTCGAAGGATCGAGAAGACGAACGGCGAATTGGCGAACAGGCGAAGAATGGTCGGAGGATCGAGAAGACGAACGGCGAACTAGCGAAGAATGGTCGGAGGATCGAGAAGATGAACTCGCGAACTGGCGAACTGGCGAACTGGCGAAGAATGGTCGGAGGATCGAGAAGACGGACTAGCGATTGGCGAACTGGCGAAGAAATAGAGAGACCGAGCAACAATGCCGAGAAAACGAGTCAGAACAAGAAAAAATTACTTTTCCTATAGGGAACCAGAACCACGGCTCGGTTCTGGTTCTGGTTCCCAATCCTTGCGGTTCTGGTTCTGGGTCCAAAAAATGAGAATCGATACCCGACCGGTCGGGTACAAGACTTCTGGAACCGACACCAGGAACTGATTTGCCCACCCCTACCCGTAATGTAAGTCTCATTTGGCCAACTACAATTCGAATTCTTACCTCTTGTTGTGCAGAAGTCTAGACGGAAACTCCAAATTGTTCAATCCTCCAATATTTTCTAAACAAAGATAGTATTAATCAACTCTCAGAATTAAACTTGACACAAGCTGGAGGTTCACAATTCCATCAATAAAATTCCAAAATCAACTCAAACGCTTTCCTTTACCAACTTCACGAGAAACACAATCCTCACAGCAAATTCTTCAAGGTAATACACCACTTTTCACTGAATCTTATCAAATACTTCAGACTCATACTTATGTGACACTCATCAATTTCTTCAATATAACACTCTCAACATCTCACTTACGTTTCTAAAGTGGAACTAGGAGAGGGGACTCATCTTTCCTTTATAAACAAAGGAGATAGAGTGAGCTGCAGGAGGGAGAAGGATTCAGCTACAAGGGATGGACTTCTGAACTGATCAGGGCATTTCACCCACATTAAGAGGAGGAGGTCCAATGAGGAAAAGCCAAGTGGAAAGTCTCCACACATCTAGAGATGAGTGGACATCGCAGCAAAGAACTAAGGGAGAAAGGTTTTGCTGAGTGCAGGACGAAATCGGAAGAGAGAGAAGGTAATTTAAATGGGTTTCTCAAAAATTCTCGATGATTCGGAGGAGCCGAGGCGTCCGCATGCAGCGTCCGCAGCATCTGAATTGTCCCAGAATTTGTATAGATTCAAATCGGACACGGGCCTTCTTCATCCGCAATTGTCCACAACAGTCCGAATGTGCCCAGAATTTGGACAGATTCAATGCGGACGCAAGTCTTCCTCGTCCGCATCGTCCGTTTCTGTCCGAATGTCCTTCACAAAACCAGTTTAGGACGCCGAACGGTGTCCTCAATCTCGTCCCAAAGTACAGGGATGTACACAGTGGGTTTGCGGACGATGTGTCGCGTCCAAAGTGGCGTCCCCAAGAGTCCGAAACTCACTGTATACACTTTTCCTTAAAATTTTTCACTTTAGATTATTTTCTAATATTAACCCTATACTTTTCAAACATAAATTAACGCGTACCTTCACACAACATGACATAATTATTGTAACAGTTGGGCTATTTGGCCCAGCCCAGTAAAATATATATATATATATATATATAACAGATTTTTTTTTAACTCCTCTTTTAGAGGAGTGCTGCGAGTGGGGAACAAGTTCCCGGCCTGAAACGCGTTCGTTGACAAAATCGCCATAGGAATGGAGACCTTTCCATAGAGCGGAGGCGTCTGGAAGGGGGAAGTTATCCCCACTCCTTCCATTTGAAATTTCGACTCCCATCTACATTTCCTCTTCGTTGAGCAGTAGGGTAGAGTCCCTCTTCGGTTGCAAATCATCCGAGCCAAGGTAAGTTATCCCCAAGATGTTCGATTTTTGGTTCATCCTCGGTACCTTGTTAATGGGAGATTTCTTCTTGATGTAGCTGAAGACTTGCAATGGGTGTCCACGTTCGGAGGTCAATGACTGGGTTGTTAGCATCGTAAAGTTCAGTTTTTGTTCTCCAACTTGGTTTCATTCGTTGTTAAGGTAAGCTACGAAATTAGTCTCCTCTGTCTATTCAAATTTTTTTGTGAGACTAAACTCGACAGATCTGTTTTTCCAAGGATCAATTTGGGCAACGCCGGGTGAATCATTTCGGGCGAAACTGTTGTCGGCAAATAAATCCTCTCCAAGTAAGAAAATCTAACTCACTCTGAACTTCTTCAGATTTGGATTTATTGGGTGATGCTGTGAATTGAAATCATGGTATATTTTCTTGAAGTTGAAATGACAACAATGCTTCGGCAATGGTTTATTTTTGAATAGTTAAAGTTTGTGTTTTGGATAAAAACTGCGGAGAAGAGTTCCAGTTGGGAACTCATTGTCTCCATCTATTGTCGATTCATGCCAGAGGTCGTCGTGGAATGTACAACCGCGAACGGAACGCCCTTGGTTAGAAACCAGAAGGCGAGAACACTCTAGACTACGTCCAAAGTGTTCAACGGGATGATTTTCCAGTTGGGTCAATGTTCTTGTAAAACCAGAGAATTTTTAAGAGGATAAACTCCATGTGTAAATTTTTCGCATTTAAATCGGGCATGACGTTGAGCAGTTGATGCAAATTATTGCGTAATGACACGAATGAAATCTTGGTCAATTAATCAAATCGGTTGAATTGAAAATCCCGAAACGAAAAATCTATTTGAGGAAAATAGAATTGAAAAATTTGTTGGACCGATAAACGTCGTTGGACAATGATTGAACTAGAATGGGATTGAAGATAAGATTTTGGAGATAAGTTATATTAATGTGTGATGTATATTTATGTATATACATGGAATGGATTAGGAGAAAGAGGATAGGAAAGATGGAGATTTTAAATGGAAAATATATATATAAAATAAAATAAAATAAGCTAAAATGAAGGGGAAGAATTTCCCCCTTCATTTTTTCGTGCTGCAGAATGCGAAAGGGGGGAGGAGAGAGACCTAGGGCAACCCGAGGGAAAATCGCCGGAGAGGAAGGCGATTCGTCGGTTCTGACAACAGGAGGCGCCATCTGCTGGGTGTCTCTCGATCACTGCTGGGGTGCGCTTCGCCGGAGACGAAATTGCAAGGAGGAGAGGCGTGACCGGAGCTCGAGCTCGGCGAAGTTGTCTGCGACGAAAGCTTAACTGGGAAGTTCCATTTTTATCCTCCGGTTTCGTGTATTCGGTGAGTAATGCTAAACTCCTTTGATTTTCAGTAGGAAAATGCAAATACCCGGTTCTGATTTTTCTTTGGATTCCTATTTTGACGTTGGATTCGGCTTTGATAATGAATTTTGTTTTGGTTTCTGCTTGATGTTGTGAGCTATGGATATAATTATATGCTATTTTGGATGGGAAAATACAGAAGATATGCCCCTGTTTTTACCAAGGTTTTAGCTGATGAGTTTGGGTTCTGTTTGCAATATTTCTGGTTCGGTTTTGGTAGACAAACTGCGAGAGCTTTACCCTTTTGTGTTGGCTGATGTATGCTTTATGATTATTGTTGGATTTGAGTGCAGAAGATCTGCCATGTTGTCACTAAGGTTATACAAATGGAAAATTGGATTCTATTTTGACGTAGGGTCCTCTGTTAGAATGGTTTTCACATATATATATATTGAGCATAGTAAGTCACTTATAGTTTTATTAATAGCCTTCAGTGGTGGACTAGATGTTGGTTAAGTTTCAAGTTTTTCAAATATGTTATTCCAAATTGAAATTTGTTTATGTATAGTCCAATGTGGAAATTGGTTTGGGTTTGGTCCCTTGTTGTCATTTAAACACTCAAGTCCTTGGGTCGACTTGAGGAATGTATTTAGTTCAGTTTTTGCAAGGGTTGAGGGCTTGATGAATTGAGATAAGGATTTATGCTCATTCAAAGAAAGGTCGTCCAACTACTTTGTTGTGAATAGAATAAAGAATATTGGAGATGATTCTGTTGTGCAGTAGATGGGTTGGAATCTTGTTCTGTTTACTAAGAATAAATGTTAAGCTTGAACCTGGAATAAGATTTTTTCATTATTCTTCGAAATATATTTTATAAGATTGTTTTTCTGCATTGGACGATTTGTAGGCTTGGATGAGTTTGAGGATTTCGAGCCGACATCTGAGATAGCCACACCTTCGGTTAAAAGAAGAGATCGCCGTCGAGGTAGGGGCTTTATACTTAGTTGCTTGCATTGCATTGCATAGTTTTCAAATTAAAACCCTATTTTGTGGAGTACCACACATGAAAAACCTGACGGGGACTGTTCGACAGCACGTCAGCTTTTTATACTATATAAGTACGAAAGTTTTACACGTTTACTTTCGTGTAGAGGTGGCTAACGAGCCGAGCCGGCCGAGCCTGAAAAAGTCTGGCTCGTCGAGCCTGCCGAGCTTAACGAGCCGAGCCTAACGAGCCTGCCGAGCCTAACGAGCCGAGCTTAACGAGCCAAGCCTAACGAGCCGAGCCTAACGAGCCTGCCGAGCCTAACGAGCCGAGCCTAACGAGCCAAATATACATAAATAATAATATCTTATATAAATATATTATAAATTATTTTCAATATTATACAATTTAAAATTATAATAAACATTTATTATTATAATGTAAAAATACTATAATTAATAATTTAATTGAATAAATATTTTTATTGAATTGAATAAATATTTTTATTACAATTTCAAAATGAAAATGAAAATTACAATTTCAAATATAAATTACAATTTCAAAGCACAACTTACAAGATAAAGAAAATATATGAAAATGAAAATTACAATTTCAAATTTAAATAAAAATTTAGTCTTCGACATCCAAATTTTTGAATTCTTCAACTATGTCATCTTCTCGTTGTTGATCTCTCGTCACAGCGTCGTTCCAATCCTTCATGCAAATGAGTGCCTCAACGATTTCTGGTGCAAGTCTTCCTCGTTTATCATCGTACACACGTCCACCTACACTAAAAGCAGACTCCGATGCTACTGTAGAGACCGGAGGTGTTAGTAGATCACGTGCCATTCTAGAAAGAATAGGAAATGAAATAGAGTTGACTTTCCACCAAGCCAAAATATCAAAATCCTCGGGGCAAGAAATGTTATGGTAGGTGTTAAGATAAATATCAAGTTCATTTCTTTGTGAATTATAAGAATGAACATTGCTATCTATTTGCTTAAATATATCATACATAAAATCTTGTGGATCTCCACCACAAGCACCACTACTAGAACTAGCATGCATATCATATGAAGGAATTGAACGATTATTAGAATATTTAATTTCATAAGAAGAAAATAAATTATCAATTTCATTTCTTAATTGAGTACCATTAATTAAAGAAGAAATACCTAAATTAGAAGAAATTTTATCAAGCATTATACGCACTCCATCTAATTTAAATCTAGGATGCATTATGCATGCAAAACAAAAAATATGAGGTATGTTAAGCCAATATTTTTTAAATTTTTTTTCCATTTTTTCAATTAATGCACAAAATTCGTTTCTTTGTTTAAATATTTGAAAAGTACCCGTTAATTTTATAAAAATTGGGAGAACAAGATGAGTAGTGAGATAATAAATTCCCAAACATTTATTTGTAGCTTCACAAAATGGTTTTAAAAAATCAAGAAATAAATTAGCAATATCGCAACTATTATGATCAAGAGTAATACATTTTGTTTTTTCACTAATATAAGCACAAATAACTAACCAATATGGCTTAGCATTTTCTAACATTAAATAAGTCGAATTCCACCTTGTATCTACATCGGTTTTTAATTTTCTTGGTTTAAGTTGAGCAATTTTACAATATTCTTTATATTCTTGTTGTCGCGTATTAGATGAAGTAATAAAAGAAATTGCAGATCGAATAGATTCAATATGTAGCGAAATATGTGACATGCCATCTCGAACAACTAAATTTAAAATATGACAAACACATCTCATATGAAAAAGAGTATTATGAGCCGTATCTAATTGAAATAACCTTTTAAATTCAAAAATTGCAACATCGTTAGCAGCAGCATTATCTAGCGTAATACTAAAAATTCTATCTCTAATAGCATATTCTTGCAAAATTCCAACAATATATCTATAAATGGTAACGCCACTATGTGGATATTCATAACTACGAAATCCTAATATTCTTTTATTTAATTGCCAAGAGTCATCAATAAAATGAGAAGTTACGACAATATATCCTAAAGCATTAGGTGCACTCCATAAATCAGAAGTAATACAAATAGACATAGACGGAGCATTTGAAAAAAACTCAATTAATTCATTTTTCATATGATTATACATTTTAATAATATCACTTCGCGTCGTACTTCTAGGGACTCGTCTAAAACTAGGATTAATATACTCTTTCATAAAATTTTCAAATAACTCGCTATCAAACATAGATAAAGGTGCTTCAGATTGTGATATATATTTTGCTACTCTTTCTCTCATTTTATTATGTGAATACATAAAATTGCCACTGCCACTAGCATTTATGAGTGTTTGTGTAGGGTCTTTCACTTGCTTGTTAGCGTGACATTTTTCATAATGCCTACCAAGTGTGCTAGTAGAACTACCAGATACGTATGCATAATGTTTAATACAATATTTACATTGTGCTCTACTTTCTATTTTTCCACCAATTTTAATATCTTTTATTTCAAAATTATTTCATACCTCCGATGTTTTACTTCTTTTTTTTCTAGGTGACGATGTGGATGCATGTGCCGATGATTGATCAATTGCAATTGTGAGATTATCTTCCCTAATTTCTTCAATATCATCGTTAGTGTCATTAAAAGTGTCAATCAAAAAATCACGAGGATCCATAATTAAAAAAATTGACTACTACGAAACAATTAATAAATAAAATGATACCGCACACCAATTACGCAACAATAGTATGCAATTGTTGTGAATTGTGATCACCTCCTCCCCGAATACGAGTCCTACAAAAATTGCAAAAAAAAAAAATTTGTTGTTTTGTAATACACATTAAATTAAAAAAATTAAAATTAAAAAAATAAAATATACTTTTGAAATTGGGAGAATGATGGAGAGATTAAGCAATTGAGAAGGAGATATTGAGAGAAAAAGAGAAAAATTTGTGAAAAGATTGAGAGAATGTGAGAAAGTTGGGATGAAAAATTTGAGAGATAATGAGGAGTATATATAGAGAAAAATTTTCCAACCTTCAGCAGTTCAGCTTGAAGCTGAACTGAATACACAGCAACGGTCGAGCCCGGGTGCTCGGGCTCGGCTCGGCCCGTCTACCGGGCCCGAGCTGAGCCAGCTCGGTACTGTAGCGATCCGAGCCGAGCTCGGACTGCTACAGTAACGAGCCGAGTGGGCGGGCTGGCTAGACACCTCTACTTTCGTGCATTGGATTTCATGTTTTTATATGATGATTATAACCTGTCTGGGATAAATCCTCCTGACACTTTGGACTGTCGCGAACGTCAAAGTATCAAGGGGACATCCCCTATTCATCTCCTGCTACGTGGAGATGTTTTGTTTGCGCGCTGTGTGAAAATAGGAGACATTGGGAAGGTGACGACGCTTCCGTGGGTTGCAAATCCCTAAACCTGATCAGGGTGTTATATTTTTATCTGTTTCTATTACGGGCGTGTCGTAGCGGAATTTTTGCACGAGAACCTGGGTGACGAGTCGAGTCTATGGAAACGGTCGCCGCCTTTCTGTGTGTTTGTTCGGGGGATTCCATGAGTGTTCCTCCCTTTTTCACGGACTACGATTTCTGGTATAAAACACGACGAGAGTATTTTAATATATAGTTGTCTATGTATGCAACNNNCGACGAGAGTATTTTAATATATAGTTGTCTATGTATGCAACCATGTTTCCTTAATATCTCGTCGGAGGCCTTCGAGCCTGATTTCCTTGAGACGAAAAGGATTTAAATGTTTTATTAAAATGTGCATGTTTCCTCAAAACTCATGGTTTTCAAGAAAAGGTAAACCAAGTTTTACACATGCATAGTATTTAGTATAAATTCCATACTGAGCTAGTCACTCACCCCAATCAACTTATTTTTCCCAGGTAAAGAGAAGATTAATTAGACTTGAGTGATTCGGGGTAGGGACTTTGTTCTATTTCATATGTTTCATCTAGTTAAACTTTATTTAATCATTAGGAACATTCGGGATAAATGTATAATCTTTAGTTTGGATGACTGTAGAAATACCAAACTTGGTTGTTGGATTTTCTTGGATTGTATGCACAGTACTTACTTGGATTATTAAGTTTATTATTTCCACTCTATTTATAATTCTCTCAATCACTAAATAGACCGTGGCCCATCACATGTGGGTCACGGCTGGGTATTTAAACAAGTTTTCCGCAACAATTTAATTAGCCTTGGGCTGGACGATCGGGTCTTCTACGAAGATCGGGTCGTTTGGCCCAGCGTTTCTGTCAGGCCCCCTTCCGGGTCGTGACAGTTCTGGACCAAGAATAGGTCTAGTTGGGCCACAAGAATGAATTGGATTTTGGACTATATCATTGGACCAAACCTTTGGGCCTCCATATTGGGCATTTAAAATTGGGCCTCCAATTGGGCCATTCGACCAAGGAATTATTCTTGAATATTGTAAAGTTGATTGAATGGATTGGATTCCCCATTGGGTTAAAATTATACACCTAAAACTTTACATATTGGGTTTTAAATTAAATCTTAATTTTTATTGTGGCTAGGTTTCAACACTTAGACATTTGGGGGTTTTCTGCTGTTGGGCTAATTTCTATTGGGCTTGGTGCTATTAAACCCAATTTCGAGGTAGAGAATTATTTTATATTTAACGCACTTTAATTCATAAAATGTAAATGTTTAATTTAATTCGAGCATATCACATTTGCTTTTTAGTTCATTTACTTTTATTTTACATTTATTTAATTTTATTGTTAACTAGAGTAATGAGACAGCTGTATGTGCTATGTCCCTGGGCGCAAAACTCTAAACATGATCAGGGTCTTTTTGGCTATTTGCGATCGCCTTTGTTTCATTCTTTAATTTATTATTCATTATCATTTCTCTTATATATTGAATTGTTGAAATGATTAATCGAAAAAACACATTAATCTTATATGACATAAAAGTTGAATATAAGATAAATCCTTACTGAGTTTTGTCGACTCACCCCAAACATGACTATATTTTTCAGGAAATGATCAGAGTAGTTCCCCGTTGCCACCTCAAAAGAAAATTTGTAGTTCCCCCAAATTTAGTTATTTTTCTACTTTGTTTAAAAGACTAGTGATATTTTAGGGAGGTTTATACTCTAATTTTAATTTATGTTAATTCTGCCAGGTTTGAGATTCTGTTAATTTACATTATTTTATTGTCACTTCTGGACCTATTTCTTTGGGGCCTAAATTGTAATAAATTTTTAAGTCTTCCGCTGCTGTATATTGGATTTAAGTGAGGGTTGGACGATTCAGTTCTTTTGGCCCAGATCGTTCCCCGTTCTGTCTCAGGTCTCCTTTGGGGCGTGACAATTATCATCCAATAAACTTCCATAAATTATAATCTAACAATTCCTTCCCCGGTAATACCCCGATAATTATTCGACTAATTCGTACACTCTCAATTCCTTTTCCAATTTATCCTTTTTAAACTTCGATATAAAAAGTTAGGGTATTATAGAAACAACTTCATCGCTTAACACCATCATCCATCAAACACATGGAACCTTAACTACAGAAAACATACCTTCAGAGAGCTTAAGAGAGAATCTACTTGAGAGTTTGAGAGAAAAATCTTCTCGACCTCACATCTCTAGGGTGATTAGGGTCTTGACCCAACCCTTCATATTTATAGACTGTTCAACTGAGAATCTCGCAGAAGAAAATCTCATAAGAATCGTATCATAAGTTTATATTTTCCTAATATGTCCATAAATAAAATTGCAAGTCACAAATTCCGTGGAAAACAAACACGTTTAAAATTTTCTGCAGCAATAGTGGACGTAGAAGCTACCACTGTAGACGCGCGCTTCATCTATTTTGTCCAATGGTAACTACCATGCTAGCCATTATACTTATATTTGTGGTCGTCAACGTTACCGTGGTCAGCAATTCTTCCATAGAAGCTAACACTTCCGTGGATACCTTAGTACATGTATCTTTCCTTGCTTCAAATGATGATTTTTCACTCTCTCATTTATCTTCTGCGGATATCTCTCTTTCCAAGGAAGTGTATGCCTCCACACCTCACCGCAAATTCTTTAGACGAAACGACGACGTTCATCCTACACCTTGTTCGCCACAGATACATTTCCATCCACTAACACTCATTTTTCCTACAGTTACATCATCTAAACGATGGCGTTCCCCTTCATCATTTATCCGCCACAGATGCGATTTCATCCGCGGATATTTTAAATAATTTTTGTTCAAAGTCAATAATTGATTTGTAAAAGAGTTATATTTTAATATAATAATAAAAAAAAATAATGTAAAAATCTTCTCCTTACCTATCTTGGTATATTTATTGATATTTAAATATAATATTTTTATAGAATTTACTTTTTAAAAAATCTTTCCATAACAATGTACCTATAAATAACACGATGACTTGCACATATATGGCATGACTACACCTAAGTGCATCACATGTTTATGCACTAGCTATTATAAAAAATTCATTTTCTTGATAAAAAAAATGAGGAAGCATTTCTATTTATCATTCCTCCTAGAAAATTAAGATAAAATATCAAGGTTGAATCTGGTCATATATTTAGTAGAAGCATAAAATCACGTTTTTTTTAATAAATAATAAATCAAATGACACACATAAAAGGAGTTTGATGCCACATCGAAAGGAAGAAGAGAAAAATGAGGATGGAGAAGAGGATAAAATAAAGGAAGAGATGCCCTTCCAAAGCATACCTTTCTCGGCCTTTTGGCTAAGATCAAGTGTAGTATCTGTTCTTATCAGTTTAATATCTGATACGTGGGCCATCGGCCCCCTCGATATTAAATTTATTTTTTCAAGGGGAGGGCCCATCACATCAGCTTGCTGCTGGGGTCCTCGAGCGTCGCCTCTGCGTTGCACTGCTGCACTGGCCTGGCGCACCCTCTAATTTTTAGTCCAAACTTTAAAAGACTCACACCATATTATAATGGAGGGCTACTCAATTATCCGTCGCCTGGTTTTCTGCGTGCGGTGGTGTGAGATTGAAAATGGCGAAAACCTCTGACTCACCTTCTCCCACGGAAGAATCAGTTAAACCCAGTTGAATGGCTAACTCACACACCTCAAAGCCTCGACTTGTAAACTCGTTCAGGCACTCCCCTGTCCAAGGCCGCACCTCCGCCGCCCCCAAGATTTTGGTATCTCTTCGGCATAGTCTTTTTATCGTGTCTGCTAAAGGACCCAATTCCTCCTGGTCGAAGAAAACGTCCGACATCAAAACCGCATCGAACTTATCCAATTTCTCGATTCCACTCACCGAGCCTTCCGACTTCCAAACGAGTTCCCTCACCTCGACTCTGTCCCCGAGTCCATTGGCTTCAACGTTTCTTAATAACCCTGGAAGCAGCAGCTCAACATCGGTGAGTACAACCCGGCTAGCACCGAGCAGAGCAGCCGTAAGGCCGGGAAGGCCCATTCCTGCGCCGAGCTCGATAACCGATTTGGAATGGAAGTCGATGTGGTGGAGTTGGCTCTGAGTTGCAATCCACTCGGCTAAAATGAGAGCTGAGTTCCATAGCCATGAGCCTGTGAGCGCCCTGCCGGTCGCCGAGTCGCAGACGTCGTCAAGTTCGTGGATGGTAAGCTTCTGGTGAGCTACATGTATTTCCTCCATTCTCATTCTCTCTCCTACTACTTTGATTTTCTGTAAATTATAGTTTTCACTCATCATTTATTATAGGGTAAATAACATTGTAGACCCTATAGTTTGCGATCAACGACAAGTCAAACCCTGGAAATTATTTTTTAACAACTAAAACTCTGAACTATGAGAAAATGTCGCCGGCGACCTCGCAGTCACGATTTCCGTCCAGAGCCGTCGAGGTTAACACCCCGTTTGTACTCTGTCTAGCGGCGTCGAACGGAGTCGAAGGGCGATGGCAGAGCTGACGGTCGAATCGTCCAGAGCCGACCGAAGTACGACATTCGCTGGCCGTTGGATCGACGAGGATCGTCCCTCGTCTGGATCGACGGCCAGGATTGAATCTGGCGTCCCTGCCAGATGCGATGACGGACAAAGATCCTTGGCCTCGGATCGACGGCCAGGATTTAATCCGCCTGGCGAAGACGGACGTCTATCCTTGTCCGTTGGATCCTCGCCTGGATCGAACGGTCAGTAGTGACTCCAAATTAATTGGGTCACATGCGGGTCACG